>CALSFV010000011.1:1200000-1691701 GCA_943737045.1 Parapristionchus giblindavisi
GGTGCACTCCGGGTGCACCCCCCCCTTATTCCACCTTATCCCTTCTAACGTATCAATCATCAGTTTCGCCTGTTATTGTTTTTTCGATCAAAATACGCGACAACAAAAACAACTCTAAATTGTCCACACGATCGCCAGTGCACGTGAATGGAGATGCTGACAATGAGAATAGTAGCCAGAAATTCGGTTTGCACGTTTAACTATGTCAGATTGCATGTTAAACAATAATACTAGAGTATACTGCAATTTACATAATCTACTTCACAGCACATCACCATTCACCCGCAGGACTTCGTGTGCCTTGCATAACGGGTTGTACCTTTACCTTTATTTCGCAGCGCATTTACCATCATCCATGCCATCGGTGCACGCCAACTACCGTATCCTTCCCCAAATCTTATTTACTCATTCACCCTCTAGATAGCTCAGCAATCACACGCAGTTATAGCCAAAGAAGAAGAGGAGGAGTGAATAAGGGAAGAGAGAGAGAATAATAAAGGAAGAGCAAAAACACAAACAAGGCCATATTGCCTTACACTGCCCCACCCTTACTCCGAAATTCACAACAGGCTGGGATTTCCGATTTTCCGACATTTTTTCCAGAAAATTCCGAAAGTCTGCCCATATCTTTCTCCATAAGCAGAGCTATCGTCCAAGCTTTTCCTTCAAAGATATAATGCGACAGATTTGGCAAATGACGGAGAAGTTGCACAGACAGGAGCCTGCACAGGGGGAATCTCTGAATCTGTCGTCATATCTCATGATTCTTTAATCCCCCCCCACACTATGGATATCTCTCTTATTCCTCCTCCTCTGCCATAACTACATCAACTGTGAGAGAGATAGACAAAAACATCACCCCTCCGTCAAATCAGCGCTTACTCAACTATCGTAATCTCTTTAAAATATTATAGCAAATTATGAGAGGGTGATGCAATCTCATCTGTGCTACCTCTGACGTAGCAACGTATTTACGAGTACCTATCATATAATCAATCAACAATTATACTTGAATTTTTTGCACCGCAAGTATATTATTATATTCTTTCTCTGAATCTTCTTACAGCTTGCACATTATACATGCAAAATTCATTGTCAAACTGAACTCGCAACAGTACATTACATACATTTTCATACCCTCATATCATAAAAAAAGTATGTGAGGATTGATACACTATGTAGGGTTCATTTTTATGTGAAAGACTACAATTTAAGCGAAAAAATAACGATTTTTCCAAATCTAGACGCTATATAAAATAAATCGGTAAGAGCACCGAAAATGTATGACACATTAGCAAGGATTGCCCGAGGATCGCAGTGATGTTAATCAAAAGTAGCATGTAAAAGTCTCAGAAGTGGCACTCACTAGTGTGGGGTGGCAGTTGCGCCTGTGCATTCTCGAGCAGGATGGACGCGGCGGCCGCGCGCTCCTCCGAGGACATCTCGACGCCTGATATAATAATAATAATTTAGTTTAATTAAATTAATACATTACTCTATCATTTAAAGGTGACATAGACAGATGACACCGACCACGATTGAACAAGGGAATTGCTCTTGGTACTTTCTTGTTGCACTAAATTCATAACATTCCACGCAACCATTTCGGTAATGATAAACCCCAATAAGATCATCTCAATCCATAAAACAAATATAATCTACAAAACTATTATCTCACTACTGACATCTACAAATTGGTGATGAATTTTGCATGGGCTTACTATATTTAGAGTTTTTATTTTCTACTCTGGACCCACTAGTACAAAAATATTTATCACTATTGACATGTATAATACCTGTTTGTGACTCCTTATGTATATCATATCACATACTTTACAATCGATAATCCCCCCAATCAAGTCTTATCAATGTACAACCACAATGATCGAGAGAACGAATAATATAAATCACTCCTATCGATGGACTCCTATCTACAGTACCTTGGACTACCGTATACTTGCTGGAATAGGGTAAAACGTCCTTCGGTTACCGTACCTCTTTGGCTATCGTATACTGCCGTATGTGTTCCATTACCGTAACCCTTGGTCCTCTATTTACTCCCCGATTACAGTAGCCATCCTACCACATCCACCCGGACTACCGTACCCCCCAAAACTGAATCTGCTCACCTAGTATACCCGTCGTTGGTCTGCAGTAGCAGGAAGGCAAGAAGTAGTAGTAGTAGCTGCTACCGTATCCTACCGCTACAGTAGCGCCTCTTCTTCGTGTGTGGAGAAGTCACAGTAAGACTTCCTGACGCGCCCCTCAACTTCTCCTACCACCTTTATCAATCGTCTCTCTCTGCAATAAGCAATCAATAATTAATTCAATCAATATAAATCAATCGATATTCGATACGCGAGAAGGACAATAAAACAGAAATGCCGAAATCGTAATAAAAAGCGAACGGTGACACATACTCTCGAAAAGAAACAATGGAGGAGGAAGAGTATGAAGCGACGGAGAGGAGGGAAGGGAGGCGGAGAGGGGGAAGGGGAGAGAGGGGGAGGTGGAAAGAAAAGAGGGGAGAGAGGGAGAGAGGAGGAGCGAGAGTGAATGGGACAGAGAGATTGAGAGAGAGAGAGAAGGGGAAAGGGAGGAACAGAGAAAGAGGCAAAAAGAGATATTGAGTGCGAAGAAACTCGCATTTACAAGTATTACCAACAACTCATGACAAGATCTACGATAGACGATATGATGGGGTGGGTGAATAAGGAGAGGTAGAGAGGGAGAAATAGGTGAGATTACAGCGGGGCAGAGGGCCGGGGGGGGGGATCGAGAAAGAGACAAAAAGAGTACATTGTTAGATATCCCAACCCAACGTTTAACCATACCACCAGGCAAACCCCGTGGCTCGCTTTTCCTTCTTTAACCTCTTCACCTTTTTCATTTGTCCACCCCTTAATTTGATTTAGTTTCTTTGTCTTATAATTAAGTTATCTGTATGTCTCTTGTTTTCATTGTAATTTAATTAGATTATGTATGGCGTGATGTCACACTGACGGCAAACTCTCTCGCCTTTGAGCCATAGGTTTTCTAAGATGCAACAATTAGAGAAACGTTCTATCATATGTGAGATAACTTGCCCCACTACCGTTCAAGAACACGACCATAGTAATACATTACAATATAAGAAAACGGATAGATAGGTAAACCCTTTTATGGCCATAGTCAGAGTTAGAGTTAGAATGCGAGAGACGAAGAAGGTGAATAGAGAATGCATTAGCGATTGGTTTGACAATTAGAAAAGAGAAATGGATGAAAAGAGTGAGAGAGGGAAAGAGAGAGACAGAAAGACAAGAGTGAAGAAAAATGATAGAATATGAAAGAAAATGAGAAACGAACACCTTTCCTCTCTCTCTCCTGCTCATCATCCTCTTCTCATTCGTCACATGAATCATTAACAAGCAGAGCAATCTGATCCTCCCCCAACTTCTCTCTCTCCCTACCCTTCTCCGATGATTGGAAAAATGTTGAAGCAGAAGAAGAGAATATGAAGATGAAGTAGAAAAACACAATAAGAAGAAGGGGAAGGAGATGAGTGGATAGGGAACATTGCGATATCAACATAAACTTTACATAAGTTTATGTTGATGAGCGGAAATGTGGATTTTATATTCAAGTGCAAGAAGGACTTGAGAAAGATGAATGGGTGAACCGAGAAATAAACTCTACTGCAAGCTTCGTGCAGCCGTATGCAGTGCTACATCTGCTGTACATGCATCCGCCATAACAACGGAGACGTCAAGACTGTTCTAACGTAACGTAAGTTCTAACGGAATTTTGGCATGTAACATAAATGTTCTAAATATAACATTTATGGCAAAATTAAGTTCGAAATTTGCACTCTGCAGAGTTTACGTGGACGTCGTTACGGCGGAGGCTCATAAGGCAAATGTAACACCGTATTATTAAGAAGTGAACGAGCAAATAATAACGATATGAGCCAATTTCGGACTTTATATACAAGGTACAATGTCATAAATGCCGTAGACGGATAAGAGCTGATAGCTGATAAGAAGTCAAGCAGTCAAGAAGTACCATGGCAGAGGCTTAGGCAGTAAAGCAGCGATTACATAGATAAGACCGATCCAAAATCTGTGTAGTTATAGTTTGGCAAGAGGGAGGGAGAGAGAGAGAGAGAGAGGAAGAGATACAGGGAGGGGTGATGTTGGAAAAAGTGTAACATGACGATGGAACTGATAAGGGAAAATATAGAGATAACAAGGGCCGAATAGTCGCAGAAAGCGCGGAGGAGAGGAAGTGTCACATATGCGATGGTATCGAAACAGTTCACACTATCATTTCTCCAACACAGGGACAACGGTAATTGTAAACTTGGCAAAGTGACAACAAAATAATAGTATAGTGCACCATGGTGTACTTTGACCGTCTGCGCTTTCTCACTTTTGCGTGCTCTCTCTCTATTTCTCTCTCTCTTCCCCCTCTACCTTTTTTTGTGTCATACTCGCAAGAGCACAACGAAAAAGTATGAGATGGAAAAGGTTATTACACCCCCGAGAGTGTTTCCTCCATTCCCTTTAGCATGGGATGAGTTTCTCATATGTTATTGCATAACTAGCATGGGAAACTAAGATCGAAAATTTAATCCGCCTAATCCTCACCGTGATCTCCCCCCCCCCCCCCCGACGCAAACGTGCGTGATCTGGTCATAATATCCATAACAATCTTTTTCGTCTGTTTCTCTGCTTTAACACGCTCACCATGTTTCTCTTTCTCTAGCTTGTTCCCATCTCGCGCAGTATCCATATGCCCGTGACGTACCGCATAATATACCTGATAACGAGTCGGTGATAACACGTTATCGTCCTATTATTGTCGACAATTAACCCCATTTTACGACCCGTTTCGTGCCTGTTGCACACGGATTAAGTATATAACAGAGGTCATCAGTCGATGGAAACGCATAGCTAACTAGTGATAAAACACAAAGATCAATGATATAAAAACAAACAAATTATTACACTTTGTTAGTGATAAGAGATTACTGCCTTTCAAATGAGCAGAACAGTCCAAATCACTAACAGTAATCACAAGACCATTTCAGTTTTTTTTTCTCATTTAAGACACATTTGGTTGGCCACTCAAGACATCATGCTTGTCTCGAAAAAAGTTAATGACAATAAAACTACGGTAAACTGTCTCTTTCTTATTGAAAGCCGGACAGTTAAGGGCCGTTCGAATTACGGTATCACACAATACAAGATAATAAGTTCTCCAATCACAAAATGTCCCAAAATGCACGTTCCCCGCTCACATCGACTACGTAAAACCAACCCCACCACGTGTTGTTCTAACACCTCTCTACGATTATGTGTCTATATTGTGGGATGGTCGTCACATACGTCTTGTTTGCTTATAACTATGATTGAGTGAGGGAGGGGGGGGGGGGGAGTAGTCGTACAAAGTGTACCATATGCGCACGAGAGAGATAGATGAATACTGAATACTAATGGGGATACGTACCACAAAGTATATACAAATCATTAAACTTTTGATCTTTGAGCTCACACAAAGTGTGCCTCGCTTAGCACAACAAACATTGAATGGCACGAATTCATGACAGAACTTCGTAAAGGATATGAAACAATTGCATTGCAGCAGGACTACTTAGCATTCAGACCAGAGACGCTAGTCAGCTATCTGCCTAGAACTATCTAGAATCTAGCATCTAGAACAAATCTTCGATAACTCAACCAACACAATGTATTCATATGGTTAGGTGATACGACTAGTGGATGTGCGGGTTGTTTTGGCCAATGTTCAGGCAACAAATTGGCCCTTACCATCTCCGCCCTTTCACCATCCTCTTCGTCTACCTCATTATCTCCTATGAATCATGGAACACTCATAGTCTGAGCGAGACAAAACAGAGTGATTTCATCTGTTATTCCACCACCACTCCTTCATCCATCCATAGGGGTCGGAGTTCATTCCATCAACTGGAATTCCAGTTTTTTGCTGGTTTGACCAATTTCTCGTTTGAAAACCACGAAGAAAAGAGACCAGTCCGGAGATATGGTGCAATGGCGTTCAGGCATTCTGCATCAAGGTTATGGTCCAAGCGCCACCCCTTTTCACTATTTCATTCCCTCCTGTGATCTGTTTGCACCCATTCCACAATGCTACAACTCCTCCTTCTATATGTACTCTTGTTGTATATATGTGTGTATGTGACATGGGGTAAACGTAGATTTAGAGAGCACGAAAGAACGGCGAAACGGAGAAGCGTGATCATATCACAAGAGAGTGAAAGAGAAGAGGAGAGAGAAAAAGAGAGAGAGGGAGAGGGAGGCAGAGATATAGAGAAAGTAGAGTAGAGCAGAGAAGGGTATAGAAACATCTAGAACGGCGGGCGGAAGAACGATCATGCGAAAATGAGTGAGAGAGAGAACCATAGGGGAGACGCTCAGGTCCAAAGAAAGAAAATGTGATAGAAAAATTGAGAAATCGAGAGGGCATAGAGAGAACGAGAGTATAGGATAATGAGGAATAGAGATAGAGATAAAGATAGAGATAGCAGTTAGCACAGCTGACGTAGAAGTGACAGACGTACAGCGATCACGAAACCTATATCCTAGAGAGTACTGATGAGGAGAACAAGAAGAAGAACAAACTCTCTCGCACTACCTCTCTCACTCTCTCTATCTCTCTCACTCTTCTCTCTCTCTCTCTCTCTCCCTCCCTCCCTCCCTCTCACTCTCCCTCTCTCTCTTCTCTGACTCTCCCTCTCCCTCCCTCTCCCTCTCCATCTACCTCCCTCAACCCATCCCTCTCCCCAAACACAGAGATACAGCCACACTGATTACTGGCAATGAGATCTGTCAACGTCACATCGACACGCACACGCAATGGTGCATTCTCTCACAGACAATTCCCGTAATACGATAGCCAATGCCCACCAACGGAATATCACAATAAAGGAAGAGAGATTCCCCTAAATAGCTGACGACGCATGCTAGCACATTTATTTCTGAAAGACCAAGAGATCATTAATTTAAAGAAGATTCGTTTGTTTGTTTATTTGTTGAGCGATCGTTCTGGCTTTCAAAATTCAGTGAAAACTTTGAAAAAAAGCAAAGTTCACCACTTTCGCATAGCGCAAAAACAGCACTACAATGACGCATAAATCACGATAATTCGAACGATATTTAGCAAAGAAAGGATAAAAGCATGCATGACATCGTAGACGCACTATGTTAGTGATAACATATTACTGCCTGACAAAAACCTTTGCTAACGTGATCTGAATATACGGGAACAACAAAAGAGTGCATAAGCTATGGGGAGACCATCTAAATGCTAATCTACTATTCTAGTTACTTTAAACATGATCTTATCGCAGTAATGTCAAACCGTGAGAGAAAATCAAAATCGATGTATACATAGACCAGAGAAAGAATACGATAAGGGAGAAACCATCATGAAACTGTGTGCGAAGTTCCAGTGGTGAATAGATCGAAATCTCTCACAAAAGGGTGTGATGATAGATGAAATGATAGAGGGAGAGAGAGAGAGAGAGAGAGAGAGAGAGAGAGAGAGAGAGAGAGAGAGAGAGTTAGAGCATGAGAGAGCCAAAGAGAGTCAGAGAAAGAGCGAAAGAGCGAGCGAGAGAGAGAAAGTCAGAGAGATAGCCAGAGAAGCAGAGGCTCTGGTATGGTCAAGCCAAGAAAACACACAATGACTGACTGCCTGAATGGATGGATAGCCAGTCCGTCAGATCAAACGAAAGAGATAGATAGCATCTCAATCCCCCTCCCCACACTGTATGTATACAAATCTGAATGGACAGTACAGAAGAGAAAGATGTATAGTATCAATACACGAGATATATGTAGTATCTACTGGGAGGGATATTGGGGGATAGGAGAGGGAGATTGAGAGAGAAAAGGAGAGAGAGAGAGAGAGAGGAGAAGTAGAAGCATAGAGATGGAGAGGGAGAGAAGACAAGTAGATGATATCTATGTGCATGTGTACAGTGATAGTTGAGCGAGAAGAAGAAGAAGAAGAATGAGAAGATCATTGATTGTTACAAAAGCAAGTAGTGAGTGCGATAGGGTGAGGAGAGGAGGAGAGAGGGGGAGAAGGAGAGAGAGAGAGAGAGAGAGAGAGAGGGAGAGAGGGAGAGAGAGAGAGGGAGGTGTTCAATTAAAGGTAGTAATGCGATTATACCACGGCAGTGGTGCAATATGAGATCATCACGCGTACTCGGCAATGCAGTTGTTCAAAAGATACGAAAAGAAAAGAAAAGAAAAGAGGCGAGAGAGTGTGTAAAACTAGGAGAGTTCTCATTTCTTTTCGTAATTTTTGAAAACCACAATAGAGCCAGGGGAGATGCGATAAATCATAAGATGGTACCTCGATAAGTAAATGCATTTAGTGCCACTCTGCCAACAAGTGTTAAACAGAACACCCCCGACCGTCACGACAATATCTTCCGCTCCTGCTACACCAAATCACCGGGTGAGAGAGCGCGAGCGCATTGCCCAACACGCGGCCGCTTGCACTAGTACGGAGCGTACAGTGCACCTCACAGCTTTTCTCCAACATAGATATAGCGGTCATTTAAAACTTGTCAACAAAATACCAAAACGAATTATCGTGCCACGGTATATTTTAACCGTCTGTGCCTTTTTTGTCTAATAAAAAACTATCAAGGTAATACCACCAAACACTCCTACAGCCAGTATCATACCTTCATCACGAAACACCGAATCACCTTGTCCCAAGTGTGGTATGCAGTGCACGGTCAACCTGTCACACTCTCGTTATAATTATGCATCTACTATCGCTTCCAATATCCCTTCTACAGCGTGCTTGTAACAGCAAAAAGGTAACTGTTATCCCGTTTCTTTTCAAGCCACACGAAGAACTACGGAAGATCACTGTTAGGCAAGGGATAGTGGTAAAAGTTCTAGTTAAGATGATGATGGTGATTGATTTCAACGACCACCAAACACCCCTCCCACTATCATACCTTCCTCGCGAAGCATCAATTCACCTTGTCGCAAGTGATCCAACCACCCGAGGGCCTTCTTGTACCTCTGCAAAGATGATCATAAAAAATCAATAAAATAATAATCAATAATAGAATAATCAGAGATCAGGCATCACGCACATGGTTGATAGAGAGAGGGAGAGAGAAGAGGGAGGGAGAGAGAGGGGGGAGAGAGGAGGAAATAGAGGAGGGCGGAGAAAGGATGCACGCCGCGTGTAAACTATCGTGTATACATTCAAAGATCGAGGAGGAGGAGGAGAGGAAGCGATTCAAAAGGGTGGCTGAAGGGAGGGAGGGAGATTCAAAAAAGGAGAGAGCTATTGACGGGGGAGGGGAGAGAGAGGGTGGAGAGAGAGAGAGAGAGAGAGAGAGAGAGAGAGAGAGAGAGGTGGAGAGAGAGGGGGAGGTTCACCAAAAGAAGAGGTACAGAGGAGAGAGAGTGAGACTATTACTGGATAGTCTGTGTGTCTGTATTTGTGAGGATGCACAGTCCGTTGTATTGATGCAATGTGAACGGAAGAGGGGGACAGGGATGAGGGGGAGGGGAGAGGGAGAGAGAGAGGGGGAGGGGAGGGGAGAGAGGCACGCTTCAATACGTCGGATAACGAAATCACAGCAAAAAGGGAGAAATGACAAATCAGGGAACAACAAGACAGAGGAGCAGAGCTCAACTTGTCTAGAATAGGAGAGCAAGCATATTAATATAATATGACAAAAATAGAGAATAGAGAACAAAGTAAAAGCGATGAATCGAAGAGCAAAGGAAAGTGACTGAAACACGGGAATGCTTCAAGTAATAGAAAAGGAGGAGGATAGGGGAGGTTAGAGAGAGAGTCGAGTAAGAGGGAAGGGAGAGGTGGAGAAGTAGGGATAGAGAGGGATAGTAATTAGAAAGACCTCCTCAACCCCAACCCCTCTTCTCATATATTCCCTCCCTCCTATTCGATAGATGCTCTAAAGGGGGCAAAGGATGAACAAGCAACATACATAATGAAATAATAATGATTGTTAATAATAATAAATATATTGCGGTGTCCAAGCCCGCGCAGTTAGTCAGATACACAAGCTCCGCCCACTCCGAGTGACCACTGCGCAGTGGTCATACTATAGAGCACGTGTATACTGGTAGGGAGTGGTGGGGTGGACTAGCTTGGGGGCACTGAGAATGAGAGAGAGAAGGAGAGGAAGCAATAGGAGACCATAATTAAATACATCTCCCCTCTTATTCTTACATCTCACTATCTCTGCGTGTACTCTAACTGTCCCATCTCCCAATCCTATCTCTCTCTCCCTCTCCATCTCTCCCTCCTCCCTTCTCTCTCTCTCCCTCTCCCCCACCATACTAGTATCTCCGACCACAGTTGGCACGGATGGGAGTAGCGGAACAAGAAGAAATGGGAGAAGAACTCTGGTTTTTTTCTCCCAGTGGGGCCCCAGCAAAAGTGGGCGTGGTTTTGCTCCCCCACTGGTTTCCCAGGACAAGAGAGTGCTCTAAAGATGACAGATTGGGCGCATTTCTCCCCACTGGTCCCCCAGTAAATCTCCCACTAGTCCCCCAGACAAAACCATGCGACCACGAGTATGAAACTGCGCGCTCGTCATACATTTGACAAAGTGTGTTATTCATTGGACGCGCTGCGGCTCTTGGCATGAGCGTTGCGTTCGGCGTCTTTTAAATTTTTTTCTTATTTATATGTTTTATTTTACCAATTCTATGAAATAAGTATAATTTCATTTAAGTTCAATAGGGCAATATGCCGACGCGTAGTAAAGATCAACGGATGATGAACCGGAGAAAGGTATATTTTTCTATTTAACTATTCCTCAAGTTAATTTTATTTGTTGATAAAAGTATGGAAAACCTGAAAAGAACAGTCTTCATACATCATCATTCATGTCAACTTATTACTCTCTTTCAACTTATTACGTTTAGCCTGAAGATTTTAAATTTTGGATATTTTTTTTTGAGTTTTTTCACTGGTGTCGTGTAATACCGAAATTCTCAATTATCGATTGGGAAAATGAAGAAATACAGTAGTACACCACAAAACGGTATTGCCGTGCCATATTTTAAAAATTAATTTTCATTAATTTGAAAATAATTTTCTATTCTTTTCTCATGTGCATTATATGCATATGACCGAATAGCTTATCAAAAACGTATTTGAGACACCTAAAACACTTACAGTTGAGCAGAAAACAGCATGGCGATCAAGGCGTCACGCCGCGTGACGTGGCGTGACGCCTGTTAAGGCGGCGATTCTGCGGGACTGTATTTCGCCAATGGGTTTGCATGGTCACTTATTTACTGAATTGTTTTATAGAAATATTAACTACTTTGTAGCTTTCCAAAGTTCTGCGTATCTTACTCGATAATGCAATGCTAGCTAATTAATTCTAATTTCAGCAAGTCCAGCGTTAACTTTTTCGCTTCATGGGCATAGTGCAGCCAGCCAACTGAATATTGTGAGTTCTTCCACTTGTTCATTTACGATCCTAGTTATTTTGCTACCGATTAAATTGCATGCTAAGAAAAATAAAATTGCTCATGAGCATTCGTTTCCTTGACCTCTAACGAATGGTATTCCACTCATAGATCCATTCATACCTTCTGGCAGCTCTACTCCGATTGAGTGCTCTTGCAACGAGTGAAAAAAAGAATACGCGTTTTTCTAAGCCAAGTGTGGACGAAAATCGATAACTGATGTATCATTGAAATCAGCTTAACAAAGTCTTTGAAATCACAATGCACAATTCGTATAGGATTATTAATAGTCAGGTTAAATAGATTGAACCGGATGACGAATTGGAAGATTGTTATTAAAAAAATCAATACTTTTCAGTTTGTATGGAAAGAGCAAGATGTGAGGGAGTCGACAAGTTTATGACTTAGAAGAATGTTCAGCATAATTCATTCAACGTATCAATGAATCAGAAGGATATTAAGAAGATGACCAGCTAAGAGGATTAAGTAATCTTTGATCACTAGTTTATGTCCTTTGATCTCTTTCTATGCTACAACAGTATCTTTTTTTTAATGTTATGTAATGATTAACGATTGTTATATGCCCCTCCTCTAATCTTTCAATATATTCAGACCGACAAAACGAACAAACTTTTGGTCCCCTAGTATCTTTGAGATTTCATATTTACAAGCTCTAGATTATTATGTAATGTAATAGTTACTTTGTTGAGTTATTATTATGTAATGTAATAGTTACTTTGTTGAGATTGAAACGGATGACGAATTGGAAGATTGTTATTAAAAAAATCAATACTTTTCAGTTTGTATGGAAAGATTATTGTTAATTAATTCGAATGTATTCGTATCTTCCATACTTGGATAAACAGTCATTTCACTATAACCCTCTTCTCTACAATATCACAGTGCAAGACCACGCCCACTCCCCCACTGGGGCACTAAATTTTCTCCCACTGGTCCCCCAGTGCCTCTCCCCTTCTCAGTGGTCCCCCAGTAAATCTCCCACTGGTCCCCTAGCTCCATCCCCACTGGGAAATCTACTGGGGGACCAGTGGGAAATAAAAACCAGAGAAGAACAAGGTAGAGGAGAGAGGAGAATATACAATTCAATTTACATACGAGCCACCCTCTGTTGTTGTGAGGTGGGAGAGGGGAGAGGGAGAGGGAGAGGGAGAGGGGGAGGGAGAGGGAGAGGGAGAGGGAGAGGGGGAGGGAGAGGGAGAGGGAGAGGGAGAGGGGGAGGTAGAACAAAGACCGGTCGGAGAAGACTTGGAAACAATGTGACCATTCGTAACCATGTTAGTCGAAGAAGAAGACGAATAATACAGGGAAAAAGAAAGAATACACGCAGATAGAGAATACTACATACAGAGAATAATACGTCCAAAGATGGAGAAACCCCACCCACTCCCAACCCTCCCCTAAAATTAATTTTTTAACAACTTTCAGTTCAGATGTCCCTTTAGAATCGAGCTCCCTGTACGCCACAATGTTGTAGTAGGCATTAAAGGCGAGAAGAAAGGACCAGACTAGATAGCAATAGAATAGATCAGGGGACATTAAGAGAGTGCTTGGAGTAAACGATCGGGAATGAAATGACCTTCTTTCTGAATGAGTCTAACATACAAAAAGGTACATCCCGTATGCAAATGCACACCAAGTCCTGTGGGAGATCACTGCTAGGCGAGTGACTGCGAGAAGTGAGGCGAGAACAGATATCAGATAAAACACGCCACAACATATGTAGCATGTTTTTTACACACACAAAGTGCGAACAGACGGACAGACGCACCGACATGATAACTCAGATAACTCAGAGATCGAAGAAATAAATACAAAGGACGAGGACATCCTTGGCACGTGTTTGTGTCAGACATTACTACTCTAAGCATGTGCGTAGTGAATGAATGAGAGGGAGACGACAGGGAGAGAGAGAGAGAGAGAGAGAGAGAGAGAGAGGAAGAGAGAGAGAGGGAGGGAGGAGAGATAGAGAAGCAGAGAAAGAGAGAGGGTCGTAAGTGCCAAATTGGGCAGTCGAGTGGAGAGAGGAAGAAATCTACATGAAGTAGTGTGCGGAAGGGGGATGAATGGGAATGGTGGGGGAGGGGATAGAGGGAGAGAGATTGGGAGAGGTGAGGGGAGAAAGAGAGAGAGAGAGGAGAGAGAGAGAGAGAGAGAGAGAGAGAGAGAGAAAGAAAGATAGAGAGGGAGAGAGAGACGGAGAGGAAGAGAGACAGGACTGGTCTTCTCATCTTCATCATCCTCCAAAGGGGTAGTTCCTTCTCTCCCCAATACATTTGAGAATGATTCCCAGAACGACAGATAAAGCTTAGCGTTATGAATGGGCTAATGAACATGAATAGGATATCGGGAAAAGGACAAAGGGAATGCAAACGGTGAAAGATCAAAGATCAAAGATCAAATATCAAATATAATCCATCAGAAACATGATGCCATACCGTAATCCCTAAGAATGTGATAACGGTGTACTATAGGGAGATTAAGAGGATGATGAGAATAATAATAATAAGAAGAGTTATGATGAAGAGAAAAACACTCGCCAATGTCATGAGAATCAGAACAACGTTTTCAAGATTCACGGCTTTCGTGAAATTTTACTTTCAAAAAAATTTGTCGATTTTCACGATACGTGAAAAACATGTAGAAAATTGGAGAATTTCACAATTTTTAGGCCGTGATTTCACGAAAATTCCTTCTCACGAAAAACTACTGATGAGAAGAACATCAAATCATCAAACGGGAAGGTGAGAGGAGGGCGGTGAGAGGGGAAGAGGAGAGAGCGAGCGTGTAAAAGTGAGAGACAAGCAGACAGTCAGAGGGAAAAGTGATTGATATACCGATAAATGATGAGCGACTACTCAAGATTGATACGCAACACTAGAGAGGGGCATAGTTAGTGAGAGGGGAGAGAGAGAGAGGGGGGAGAGTGAAAGATATAGAGGGGGGGAGAGCTGGCGATGGAGATGGAAGGAGAGGGGAGAGAGAGAGATAGGGAGAAGGAGGGAGGGAGAGAGAGAGAGGGAGAGGGAGAAAGAAAGGGAGAGAGAGAGAGAGGGAGAGGGAGAGGAAAACAACAATCTCTATCAGTTCACGGTCGTCTTCACTGATATATAACGGGGAGGTGTCAATATGATAGTGTGATGGTCATGACGATCAAAATACTACCCGAGATAGAGGGGGAGGGAGGGGAGAGAAGAGTGAGAGAGAAGGAGTGAGAAAGAGAAAGAGAAAGATAGAGAGAGAAGAGAGAGGGGGAGAGAGTGAAGAGAGAGAGAATGAGTGAGAGAGAAGGTACTGTATTCTATAGATATGAATACGGCAACAATATCATAAATCATCATCGCTGCAGTGCATGCCGACACACTAATAATAAGAGTTGCAGGTGTTACATATTGGACCGCGTCCTACGATAAGATACAACGATACCCCATCTTTCATTGTCAAAAAAATCTATCGCATTATCAGATACGAAGTCTATGTCATATTGTCGATTATATAAAATACATAAATTGAATAGCAAGTGTGAGACACTAGAGTGACGGGACGGTTAGCGATGGGAAGAGCATTATCTCTTTAAAAAAACATAAATTATTCACATCAATATCTGAATTTGAAGAAGCGCGTCAATAACTGAACCATAAAGGGATGAAAGAAGAATAACTAAAGAAATAAAATCCCATCTTATGACACTAAAGATTCAGTGGAAACACTGCTTAATCTTGATAAAGAGAGTGTTTAACTGTGCAAATATGAAGCAATGGATTCGAATAATTGTCTTAAAAGTTATTGGTTTCACAGTCTGATTTCGTAAAATTATTGAACACTAAAAATGCGCAAATTGAATAGCAAGTGTGAGACACTAGAGTGACGGGGACGGTTAACCGTGAGAGAAGAGAGGCGAACCCTCCACCACCTTGGCAAGCCTACTACAAAATGTTCAAGGCTGCACAATCAATGTGATAACCAACGAACGAGATTCTCTAGCTCTCTCTCTCTCTCTCTCTCTCCTCTCACTCTCCCACAATCTACAAGACAGTAGGGTTACACTTTTATTACATTGTCTATCTTTCCATTTCAATCTACAATGATACTGCAAGAGATCAAAGATAAAAAATCTAAGAAGGATTACGGTAGCGATTATTGGAGAACAAAGATCAACTTAAGTAAAATGAAATACATAGTCACGTAAGGCTGCTAAAGACATTGATCAAACAATACGGTACACATAAAGATCAAAGATCAATCATAACCTAAGGTAAGACGGTATCTGACGCAACTAAGATCAAAGATCAAAGCTCACCATGCGACCTCTTAACTATACGTACACATTCCAAAACGAGCGAGAAGAGAAGAGACAAGTCAAGTCGAATTAAGCAGACGTCTCTCATCATTTTCTTACTACTCTCCCTCTCCCTCTCCATCTCTCCCCCTCCTCTCTCTCTCTCTTTCCCGCTCCCCCTCTCTCCTCCTCTCCCTCTCCCTCTATCTACTATATTATTCACAACAAGTACTCTTCTCCCTTCCTTAATCGTCAAGTGTATTCGTTATTTGGGACGACGTCGATGATACTAACTACTGTTCATATTCATCTCTCTCCTCCTTCTCCTCCTCCCCTTCCTATGCACCTCTTGGGTAAAGTAGGTTCGAACAAGAGATCAGGCCCTCCGGCACCGAATTGGCCTTGAATATCACTGGGCTAACAATAATCTTTGGGACCTTCACAGGACTTCGCGTGCTTTGAATAACGAATGCACCTTGTCCTCTACTACCCCAACTTCCTCCCTCCAATGAAACACTACCACAATCATCATCATATGATTGGGAGTGCGTTGGCAAAAGGAACGATCAGTATCGATCGATAAATTGGAGAGGGAGAGAGGAAGAGAAACGAAGAGAGAGAAACGGAGGGAGAGAGAGAGGGAGAGAGAGGAGAAAAGATAGAGGTAGAAAAGAGAGAGAAAGAGAGAAGGATAGAGAAAGGGAGAGAGAGAGAGGGAGAGGGAGAAACCGAGCGATCGAATCGAAAGAAAGAAAAGAAATGAATGGTCGAATGATGTGATGAGAGACGAAGAAGAACAAGAAGAAGAAGGAATGAATTTATTCCCCGAGACATGAAGTGGATGAGAGCCCAGCATCGTGGACATTCAACAGAAACCTCTAATCTCTTTCTCTCCCTCTCTCTCATTGGACAAATAACTGTATGGACTGGCTGAAGTCCCCTGAGGGATGGAGAGAGGTCAAAGGTCAGAGGACAACGGCGAACTTACAATGAGAAAACTAGAAAGAGATAGAGCGAAATGGATATGCGGAAAAGGATAAAAAACAGAAAGCGAGAAGCACGGCACAGATGAAAAGCAAAGAGAGAGGTCGGGGAGAGGGAAAGATGAGAAGGCGATGAAGATGAAGAAGATGAAATTGAGAAGAGGAATGAGAAGAACGAAGGAATGAATGGAAGTTTGAGAAGAAACAGAGAGGAATACATAAGAAAAGATGATGATGAAGAAGAAAAGAAGTCGCAAGAAATCTCAATGTGACTGTAGATAAAGAACACGCATACAGGGAGCTCGACCCTAAAGAGGGGGGGGGGGTCGAGCTCCCTGTATGCGTGTTCTTTATCTACAGTCACATTGAGATTTCTTGTGACTACTGAAAATTGTAAAGAAAAGGGTTAATTTTACAAGATGAAGAAGGAACTAAGATGAGTGTTTCGGAAGAAGAGGATTGAGGAGTGTCCCAAGGAGAGTAGAAAAGTGTAGAAAGGAGAAGAGGAAGAGGAAGACTACAACCCAGGAGAGGCCGCCATGAATGAAGTCGGAAGAAGATCTACGAAAGACTGAATAAAGACAAGAGTAGAAACTGAAGAGGAAGAAGGAAAGATCAGGAAGAGGAAGAGGTGAGACCACACGGAATGAATAAATTATACACCAAAGTGTAGAAAGTGGCAGAGGAAGACATGGAAACTCTTCTCTTCCTCCCTCCCTCTAGGAGAGTATGATGGTCAGCTGAGAAACGGAGAAGAGACGATGAAACAGGAAGAAGAGAGAGGGAAGAAGTTGAATAATGAAAGGGGGGAGGAGTAAATGGTTTCAAGACATACTCCCGGCTAATTTGAAGCTCTCTCCGCTCTCGCAACGCTCTCCCGTACACAAAGAAAGCAAGAGATCATTGCCAGTGCGGAGGGTTTCAAGTTTCAAGCAATGGTAAAACGAAATACGTGAAGACAATTACAGCATAGATAATGATGATAGCCACGGACAAGTTGGAATAAACAAGTGAGACGAGCCAGTGTGCGAGACCGAAAGATCAACAAGGGCAGTTGTCATTAGGGAGAGAGAGGGAGAGGTAGAGAGAGAGAGAGAGACATAAAATTTCCTATGCTTGGAGTGCTAGCCACGGACAGGAAGGATGGGATGGGATGGAAAGAAAGAAGGAAACTTCTACATCTTGAATCCTCTCTTCCTCTCCCTCTCTTCCGTCTCTCCCTCTCCAACATACATCTGTACTCTTAGAACGTAGACTACAGAATGAGACAGGCGGAGGGGAGAGAGGAAGAGGACCAAGGGCAACACTTACTGACAATCACGCCGCACTTTACTCTGTTTGGCTTGTTAGAAACATTTAGGAGAGGGGGGAGAGAGAGGGAGGGAAAGGGAGAGAGAGAGAGAGAGAGAGAGAGAGAGAGAGAGAGAGAGTGTGTGTGTGTGAGAGAGAGATACTCGAAAAGGACACGATGATCATCACTAATTCCGACGTCTAAAGGACATCACAGTTAGCAGATTGATAACGCGCCATCAAAGTTCATCTACCGTACGGCCATCTGGTTCGAGGCTCCTGAACAGATACGAAGGTTACTGTAGTTCTAGAAGGGTTACTGTAGTCACAGTATTCAATCGATAAAGTGGTCAATCAACGCAAAGATGACAATACTTCATAAAACTCGCCGCGAATGTGGTGGTGGTGTTGAACGTAGATGGAGTGAACGAGGGATAGGTAGAGAGAGAGAGAGGAGACAATTGGAGGGAGAGAGAGAGAGAGAAGAGAGAAGAGGAGGAGGAGGAGGAGGAGAGAGGTAGAGAGTTAGGGAATTGAACATGTGATAGGTATAAAAAGAGAAGGAGAGCATTGTGATTAAATGTATTATGTTTATGTTGATCATGTTGGATGAAACGAAGATCATCAACAAGAGAAGAGTGTTGAATGAATTCAGAGTATACATGTCCCACAGAGAGAGGGACGAATGTATTGAAGAGGAGGAGGGATGATCATTGAAAGGTAGGAGAGAGGGAGGGAGAATGGGAGAATGAGAGGGAGAGGTATAGAGAGGAAGAAAAGAGTCAAAAAGGGAGAGGGAGAGAGGTATGGGGAGTGAGAGAGAGGAGGAGAGTTAGATGGATAGAGAGGGAGAGGGAGAGGGAGAGAGGAATCAAAAAGGGAGAGGGACAGGGAATGATAATCACTTTGTCTACGCGAATAGTACACTGGAAGAGCGTGCTTATGATCAGTTTGATAGGGAAGAAGGAGGGAGAGGGAGTGGCAGAGGTAGAGGGAGAGAGGGAGAGTGAAAAAAGTGAAAGGTTTATGATAGCAGTGATAGAAGGACGAAGAACGAGAACACTACACAAAGATCAGGGCGATCGATACTTGTAAGTACTGTAAATACATTAATTAATTGATCGGAATAATCATACTAATATATTGTTATTAATATTCCGTCATATGGAAATAGGTGGAAACAAGATCGGATGGGGAGATCAAGAAACGAGATACACGAGAGATCGGAACTGCGATAGGCCCCAGCGTATTTTGTTTTCTAAAGCATCGTTACATTTGCCTTACGTGCCTACGCCGTAACGATGGAGACGCGGGGGAGGAGGTTACGGCGTAGGCACGTAAGTCAAATGTAACGATGCCTAGCACAGTGAGAGCGGTCATTGAGAACTTGGCACAACGACAAGGCCAACAAAAATTATACGGTACGGTGAAAAGTAACGAAAAGAAAGAATATAAAGACGAGAGCTTGTGTAAAACGAAGAGTTTTCTGTGATTCGCTTTTCTTTTCGTGATTTTTGAACAGAATGTTAGGTAATCATTGCACAAAAAACAACTCCAAAGATCACTCAAATCACACGGTTTAATGAGGCAAATAGAAGAGAGAGAGAGAGAGGGGAGAGAGAGAGAGAGCGAACAAGAATAATGGGGTAATCGAAGAAACAACTGTGTGTTGACTAGTGTATTGATGTAATCGAAGGCTCTGGTGTAACACTGATCAAGATAGTGTCCCTAACATTAACGCGGAGAGTTAGAAATACCAAGATAGAGCGTGTGGTTGAAAGAGAGGAAGACAAAAACAAGTACTGAAACTGTTCATACTTTCACCATAACCCAATGCAATGACGAGAGATGGTTGGTTGGTCTTGGTGTGAGGAGACCAACACATGTTCAATACTTACTTTCTCTATCTCTTTGTCCCTCTTTACTCTCTCTATCTATCTATCTAGCCTTCTATTCAACATTCTACATGTCTTTCTCTTTTCTCCTTCATCTTTCTTTCTTTTCCCCTCTACATGTCCATCACCACCTCGACCATCGATCAATCAATCAATATCGCAACTATACTTCCTTCCCCATCATCCTCTCATACAGCTGCTACTAGCACATTCTCATCGATCATCCATTATTTCTACTTTGGTTGAAGTAAATCAATTCAGTCCAGAGAGCACTCAATGTGTGAGAGCACATTTGTTGTCAGTTAGCGCTTGATCTGGTCATAAAATTTAACCTTCTCCGACATTTTTGACACCATGGTATGGGAAGACGGCCTCTATACGGCGTACTCCGCTGGGTGCACCGTCTACCTATGGTGCACGACGCGAGTCAAAATACCAGAGTAGTACACTGTGACTCCAGATGAATGATCGATCGGGTGACTGAGGCACCAGCACACTTGACAGAAAAAAATGCCACTGGCGATAGAGGCCAATGGATATCATCAATCACTATCACTCACTCTGTTTATTTACTTCAATGCACATGATTATCAGCACTAATATTAATAATAGTAGAGCCAGGCTTTCTGGCCTTTCAGCATAGGTCGAATAGCTAGGTTATCGGTTTTCAAAATCCGGTCAGGTTTTTTTGATTTTTGTGAAATTTTGGCTCAAAATCCGGTCAGGCTTGGTACTTTGTAACATACTTTTCGACCTATGCCTTTCAGACAATTTCCTTCGAAAGTAAAACAAACTAGCAATAAGCGCATTGCAATAACAATAAGAGAATTAAATGAATAAACAAATAAATGAAGTACAAATGAAGTAAGCGATCATTAGGTAACGAAGACTAGACAATCTGTCTCGACAACCATCATCTGCCTATCAATAACGCATTAGCGTTAATCCATCACTCTCGATCGAATCCCTCTCAAAGTAGAGATTGAAAGGTGATTAGCGGGTACACAGATGTGCCATGCACATAGATGCGAATAGTGGAGAAGAGAGAATATGTGCTACCGTACTCTGGCGGTACACCGTAGCAGTGCAGCATCATTCTAGGATACCGCAGAACTACCGTATTAGCACACCGTCCATTCAGGGATCACAGAGCATTTTTTCTCACGGAACGATTTTACGACATATCGATATCAGATGTAAATCTCGACCGATCTTGTAAAGTTCAACGTAGAAAGAGTACTATGAACACTGATAATCACAACGACAATAACGGCCACAACAAAGGAACGGTCGTAAGTCTTTTCCTCGTGAACGAATAAAAATATAATAAATGCGTGGCACCATTCAGTCGAGAGAATATCAACAATGTTGATATTCAATACAACATCACATGGAGTGAACGAGTAGAGAGACGCATACACGATTAACCCCATAAGAACCATAAAAGTGTCCCAGTTGAGTTGAAAAAGCCCACCGACAATAAAATGGAATGACTCACGTCAACTTCATTAGCAAAACTACGTTCAATTGCTATCGATCAAACTCTGATCATCAATAAGTTTGATTCAAAAATCGTACTTACAATGCACTACACAAATCATGAGCCTGACCCATCGATTAATGTAAACATACAAAGTATATCACGTGATCGACACGTGTACTCTCAAATCAATATCACTTTGACATGATATGAATTGACACCCATTGGTACGGTTGTTATCACATCAACAGCCGAGAATGAAATGCTCACCTTATTGTCGTAGATGACAAATCAAGAGATGAGACAATTCCAATCATTTCAACTTTGATGAATCAATTGAAGAAACGAACAATGCTGATGATTCACAGAATGATGCGATTTAGAAAAACAACAACGGTACCAAGAAAGGTAGAACAAAGTCCAAATAGATTCAATTAGAATAGATTCAATTTTTCATCATGGGCGCCAACATGGGGGTGCTCCCTGTAAAATTAGGGCTTTTCGAAAATTTGTGGAATACCCCCTGTAAAAATGACATTTATGTGATATTTTTGAAAAGAAAGGTGAAGCCCCCCCTGAAAAATTTAACATTTTTCGTTAGAATGCCCCCTGTAGAGTCTAGCTCCAGGTACCCCGCCCATGTATGATTAGAACTAATAGATGGAATCTGTCTGATTGTGAGAGACATTCGGCAATATGTGGGTGGTGTTGCAAAAAAGTCACACCGAGAAGACTGATGGGCATGTGTCGCGCAATGCAGTTATCCAAAAGCCACGTCATTTTGCAACAATTTGCCTGATTGTATTGCGTTAAAATGGCCACAGGCCATCTATAACGAACCTCGACTGATTGTCAGACTACACTCATGCTGCTCACAAATGGGCTCACGCAACATGCAGAAATTGGCTCAGTCATACGATAGTCGTCATTATATAAAGGTCCATTACTTGAAAGCAAGGGTTGCGTTGGTGTTGTGTCGCCGACAGACATGGTCTCTGGTTCTCCCATGGGATAGACCCACCCGCAAAAATATGTCTTTCATGGGTACCTACCCGCAAAATTGGACCATAAATTGACGATTTTCTTGAAATTTTCACGATTTTGGTGTACCCACGTGCGTTTTATCTCAAAATCGGGTTACCCACACGCGTTTTTGGACCCAAAATCTAGGTACCAACACACATTTCAAGGGTCTGGGATATAGATAGACCATCACTGGTCGCCGATGAATGTATACCAACAGCACATGTCCTCCCCTCTCATTCATTTCTCACATCTCATCGCTCAACACTGGGTGAAGCGCAGAGAGTCTGTCCCTGCCAGAGACAGAGAATCAGAGAGAGAGAGAGAGAGAGAGAGAGAGAGAGAGAGAGAGAGAGAGAGAGAGAGAGAGAGAGACCGAGGTTATTACGGGTACATTACGGCCACGAAGTAAACACATGCTCGTCCAAATTCAGATCAAACAAACGACATATAATCTATCGAATATCGGCAGATCAGAGGACATGAAGGAGAACTCCTCAGCAACAAAAAGCCACAAGCCATTCGTACACTTCTTCGTAAATAAATACATGCACTCTGATCGATAATCCACCTCAGTCATACCCGCACGCCACCTGATCCTACTTAATCTCTCGTCCGCTTTTTCATGCCCCAGGACGTCCCTGGGCAGACAAAGGGAGGGTAAGAGGGGAGTACTAGGGAGAAAATAGTAGTGAACTAACGACCACATGATAGCGAAGTTGATAGAGTAGCAGAATAGACTATTCTCTGACTCTTCTTCTTCTTCTTCTTCTCCCTTACTCAGTGTGTGTATCGCTCCCTCCACATTCCACCCTCATGTGCCTCACTCCCTCCAGGGACAGACAGACATGTCCAAGAGGCCGAAAAGGCGACTGAGAGTGGTGAGAGATAAACACTGATACATACACATGTTGTGGCTGGAGAATAGCGAGATGAGACACACATATCCTCACAGCACAACACAGAGCAGATAGTGGTTGGATTTGGTAACCCCCCCCCCCGGCTCTGATCAATTGAAAAATCTGAAAACATGAGTCTAGTGGATTACCCGGTGAAATTTTGTTCCAAAATGGGACTATCATTTGAAAATGAAATTATTCATTAATAATTCACACTGCAGCAACAGACATTCTAGTGATTAAAGGACCGAGTGGAGGGATAGAGTACTGTAACATCATTCTAGCTCAAGGATACCGTACTCACGTCACGACAGTACAGTACACTCCACTATACGGACTACAGCACTCGCTTCGCCCTAAATATATGGGCCGAATCTCTTAAGAGCCATTTCAGCCCCACTGCCGAATGATCGTAAAGATAAAAGGCAGTGAGGCAAAAGGTTATGTGCTCTCCCAGGTTGTTAAAGCTGATAACGAGAAAGAGGAAGCTCGTTCTACAGAACCATCAACAATCGTTCATAAAGACGCCCCATCAAATCATGGGGTGATAAAACGGACCTGGAACATTACAGTCTATTTACAGAGCACATGACTCCCAAAATAGCTTTGCGGTGGCCAGTATTTAAGCTGAAAGTTTGGCCAAATATTTTTAAAACTAGCCAAACCACCACATTACCGGCCAAACTTTCAGTAAGGATTTTAAAAACAAGACACATAATGTTTCATGGCACAGATAAAGGGAGGAACATTTATAAACCGGATGTCATAAAAACGTTCAGAAATCGGTGTCCATGCTTAAAAAAGGGCCTGCCTCAATCTAGACCACAAAAAGAACAAAATAGGACCTACACGGAAGGCCCTAGTAGGGTGCATCCGGTTACCCTTCCTCTTCCCCCTCCACAGAGACAACAGCCACGCTAGGCTAGAGACATCCACTAGGCCGGAACATATGAATCGGGAATGGGTCCTGAAACGAGTAGCGATTACGGTAGTCAATTGATGTGCAAGTAGGGATTACAGTAGGTGAATCGAAGTAATGCTGATTTATATATCGAAGAAACACAAGGTTAGTAACCCCCTACGACAGTAGAAGCCATATGTCGAAAAGTACGGTTTTTGTTTTTTTGGAAACCTTACAGCATTTTTAAAATCAGTAACGTACTTTTCGACATATGGTAGAAGCAGAAGGGATACGATATATCATTATATACGTGCTGTACAAGTGAAACAGATGATGTTGGGGGACATAGGCGAAGGAAGCACAAAATGAAATGTCGACGATGAATCATTGAACTTTACAAGACGGTCGTTCGTCACCAATCTCTTCATCTCTCGTTGATGATAGACAACTGGAGAAATAGTAGGCGAAATGAAGAGACCGTGGTTAGAGAACATGCAGAATGACAATTTTAAGCGAAAAAGAACGAATTTTCTAAATTGAGCCCCATATTTAGAAAATAGACCCACTATATAAAAAAATGGCTAGGGCACTGAAAATGTATGATTTCGTCTGAGCCTCTGTATTATTCGTTCCTCTACAAAAAGATTAGAGAGCCCCCCCCCCCCCCGGAGCTTCAAAGATGAATCAGGAAAGGCACAATGAACATTTAATAGAAATTCTGTTCTCTCTCGCCCTCTCTTCCTCTCCCTCTCCTCCCATATCCTCCCTCTCCATCTCTCCCCCGTCCTCCCTCTCCCCTACTTCAATCAAAGAGATTGAAGATGCGCACTCAGTCTAGGAGGAGGGGAGATAAGCTGAGATGGACAGGCACGGAAGGATGCAATATGGAGAGGGAGAGGGAGAGAGCGAGGGGGGAGAGAGGGAGAGGGAGAGGGAGAGGAAGGAGAGAGAGAAAGAGAGAGGGAGAGACAGAAGGAGAGAGAGGGAGAGAGAGAAGGAGAGAGAGAGAGAGAGGGAGGGAGGGAGAGAGAGAGATGGGAAGAGGTTCAAGGATTAACATATATAGCCATGGATTTAAGAATGTAATCGCATAAGTGATGGTGAAAGCAATGAGACAAAGTGGATGAGGAGATGATAAATATGGTAAGAGGGAGACATATAGAGGGACAGAGGCAGAGATGGACAGAGAAGAGAGAGAGAGAGAGAAAGAGAGAGAGAAAGAGAGAGAGAGAGAGAGAGGATAATATAAGAAATGAAGAAATAGTATGTCTCTATGATATGATAGATTAGGATGATTACATTTGAAGCGGAAGTAGGCAGGCAGAGAGATGTATGTACCACGTACCGAGTATATGCAATTGGGAAATTAGATTTGTATAACCGACAGACAGAAACAGGCCGAAGCACTGCCAAGCGATAGAAAAGCGAATCAACCAGATAGTACAAGCGACGTGCACCGCGTTTCTCCACCACAGTAGAAGTGGTTATTGAAAAATTGGCACAATGCCAAAATAAGTACGGTCATGCATTGCCATAAGCTAAAAATTATGACTTTTAAGCGAAAATAGCGAATTTTCTAAATGACCCACCATAATTCGAAAATTGACCCACTATATAACAAAACAATGGAGAGGGCACCAAAAATGTATGAGTACGGTATCGCGCACCATGGTGTACTTTAACCATCCGCACTTTCTCACTTTTGTGCACTCTCTCTTTATCGCTATATATATATTTTTCTGTCGCACCATGACAACTCTCGAAACACTGTGACGAGAAGGAGAACTATCGCGATAACAGCTAAATGAAAAAAGTTCTTTCTATAATAGAAGCATGGGTCAAAGAATTCTGCTGATAACAAATCAGAAATAAGATACAAAGACCACTTTTTTGCATTATAGCTGCAGCCATCAGGATTTCAGGATCAGGAGGATCAGGACAGGATGCAGTGTGATTTTTTGTAGAAATTTTGAGGCGAAATCTTTCTATAAAATTATTTCCTGCGAATCCACCGATATTTTTTTCCTTTTTTTTCGGATGTTGCCTACATCTGCTTTCTCGAATTTGTAGAACGACGAAAGTGTTATGAACCACTTTTTGCCCATATTAGGCAAACCGCGAGTTGTAAAACCAAAAAACTCGTGTAATGCGTCAACAATTTTCAATTTGTTGGCTTAGTGCTATTTTAAAAACCGAAGCACTAAGTAAAACAAAAATGGCAAAAATATTAGACAGCACCCGGAGTTGTACGCTCGGCCATTGGCTTTCGAGGTCATCCTTATACCGACTGCGCCTAGCGGTCATTGAACCTTGGCAAACTGCCAATAAAAATTAAGGTATTTTACACCGTTCTTTAACCGTCTGCGCTCTCTTTTTTTTTCGCTCTCCTTCAAACCGTGATCGCTGTGACGTGCAGGAGAACTGTCGCGACGACAGTCAAATAGAGAAAAAACTAACATCTATTGTAGGAGCATGGGTCAAAGTATTCAGCCGATAACAAATGAGAAGTAGGATACAAAGAGCAGGCGCATTTTCCGCATTTTCATATAAAAATTTTCCATTTTCCGCATTTTCATTTAAAATTTTTCCATTTCCGCATTTTTTCCACCATGGAGTATCGCATTCCAGCGACAATCAAGAGACTTGCAGCATGTCGTAAGATATATTGCAATGAAATATTTGTGGCGAATTATTAGAGAAAAATGCAGGCAGCACATTTCGTGTGCCGCAGCAAATATCGCTGTCAGAATGCTGTTTGCTTTTTTTCAGATGTTGAATACAAGAGTTCAAAGCTATTTCGGATTTATAGAACAATATTTTTGCCCATAATTGTTGGGCAAAATGCATTTTATTGTAAGATGCAAAAGTGAGACACAACTAGTGTATGGAATTGAGAGAGCATTGACACATGGCTCGATCGATTAAACTATATACAATAAACATTTCAAGATCAAAGAATCAGAACGCCCAATGACCGATCATGCTAGTTTCTCCGTGCACTGACTAGAGACAGTGGGGGACGAAGAGAGTGCAGACAGTTAGGCCGATTCTGCTCTAACTAGAGAGTGTGGTGAAGGAAGAGAGACCAGACAGGCAGAGAAAGAGAGAGAGAGAGAGAGAGAGAGAGAGAGAGAGAGAGAGAGAGAGAGAGAGAGGGAGGTGAGACAGACAGACAGATAGACGGACAGAGAGCGATTCAAAAGGTTGAGGGAGAGAAAAGTGGCATCGATCAGAGGGAGGTGAATATGTGAAGAGATGATGATGAATCCTATTTGACAGAGAGAAAAAATGAAACCGAGGGCATAACGGAAAATGCGCTAATCAAAATCGGGTTACTGTAATTTCATTCCAAAATCGGGTTAAAGTAATCTCATTTCTCCTTGTCGTTCATTAATTAAACTGTAATTTCTTCACTCCATAATCTGTCCATTTCCGCTCACGAATCTGATCGTTCTCTAGTCTCCAGATTAAACGTTACTCATTCGAGAATTTTTTTCAAAATCCAATTTCAAAATCCAGATTTCACTGCTTTTTATAGCACCAAAGCCATTTACTCATTACATCGAGTGTAGGCAGGGGAGATCGAAGAGACTGACAGATAGACGAAACAGAAGAGAGAGCACAGATCATAGAAGAAAGAGACTGTGCAAAAACCAAAGTGTTCCCAAAGTATGTTCCCAAAGTACCTATCATTCATGTACAATAGATAACATCCATTGATTTCAGGGTGTTGGAATTGGAACTGAAGCAAGAACTTCTCCAGACGTCAAAGCATGGATACCCGGGGGTACCGGTACCGTGTTCCGTACCGTGCCGAGTTTCTTGTGCTGTACCATCCTCGAGTGGACACAAAATAATTAGGTACGCATATAGATGGCACCTGGGTGCACATCAGCTTCAGAATCGTTCGGAAGCATAAACTTTTTCAGTTCATCCTTTCTCTGATCCTCTATCTCCATATCTCTCACCCATCTTGAAGGCCATGCTTACTAACATCAAAGTAAAACCCATCAGAGATTCCGCGAGTTATATGTTGCAATTCGGGAGGAGATAAAGGAGATAATGGATGAAGAGAAGGAAGAGGAAGAGATAAAGGAATCAGGAGAGGAGAGAACGAACGAAAGATAGATCGAGAGATAGAGAGGAGGATGAGAGTACAGTCCCGCAGAATCGCCGCCTTAACAGGCGTCACGCCACGTCACGCGGCGTGACGCCTTGATCGCCATGCTGTTTTCTGCTCAACTGTAAGTGTTTTAGGTGTCTCAAATACGCTTTTGATAAGCTATTCGGTCATATGCATATAATGCACATGAGAAAAGAATAGAAAATTATTTTAAAATTAATGAAAATTAAATTTTAAAATATGGCACGGCAATACCGTTTTGTTGTGTACTACTGTATTTCTTCTTTTTCCCAATCGATATTTGAGAATTTCGGTATTACACGACACCACTGAATATTTTAAAAATTAATGTTCATTAATTTTAAAATAATTTTCTATTCTTTTCTCATGTGCATTATATGCATATGACCGAATAGCTTATCAAAAACGTATTTGAGACACCTAAAACACTTACAGTTGAGCAGAAAACAGCATGGCGATCAAGGCGTCACGTCGCGTGACGTGGCGTGACGCCTGTTAAGGCGGCGATTCTGCGGGACTGTATGGACGGAGGAAGAAGAAGAGGAATAGATAGAGAGGAGAAGAGGAAGGAGAGGAGAGAAGGTAGAGAGAAAGAGGAGGGAGAGGAGATAGAAAGAAAGAGGGGGGAGTGGAGAGAAGATAAAGAGAGGAGGAAGAGGACGGGGAGGGGAGCATGGACGGAGGAGGAAAAAAAGAAAATAAGAGGAAGAGTGCGACTAAGATGAATAAGAAAAGATGGAAGGAAAGATGCAAGGGGGTTTATAGGAGAAGAAGAAGAAGAGGAGGAAGGAAGGAAAGAGAGAAGTTAGAGGGAGAGCCGTACGGAAGTGGTAGTAGAGGGAGAGGGAGAATAAGAGGAAGGAAGAAGGAGAGGGAGGAAAGGAAGGAGAGGGAGAGGGGGAGGGAGGAGGAGAGGAAGGAAGAGGGAGAGGGTGGAAGAGGGAGAGAGAGGGGAGAAGGGAGAAGAAGGGGGAAGAAAAGAGGGAGAAGGAGAGAGGGAGTAGTGAATAAATCAGATGAAAACATGGCCATGACGAATACGATGTGGTTATCCACGGCATATCCGATTGTGACGGAAGGGAGGAACATTAGGTAATGTGGCGGAATCAGAACCAGCAAGGGAGGGGGAGACGGGGAGAGGAGAGGGAGAGAGAGAGAAGGAGAGGGAGGGGGAAAGAGGAGAGAGACAAGGAGAGGTGAGGGAGAAGCGAATATGGTGGTCCAGACGACGTCATCGAAATCATCATGTCAAAATTTCTATAAAATAAAGATTCAGGTCTTTCAATAACAAATTCTAATGAAAACTTGAAAGGTCATAAAACAGTTTTTTAGACACGATTTCTTGTTGTTGTTTTTTCCAGAATATTTTGCATGATAATGAATGAGAACAAAGAGGTGAACGCAATTGGAATAAAACATGGAGGGGCAAGAAGGGGAGAGAGAGAAGGATGAAGAAAGAGAGAGAGAGGAGAAAGAGAGAGAGAGAGAGAGAGAGAGGAGAGAGAGAGAGAAGCGAGATGAAGGATAGATAGACTAAGACAGACCAACGGTCATCCTCTCCACATCTCCATGCCCCATCTCTACATCCATCTATTGTGTCGTCCTAGTCGTGGTCATGTGAGAAGACGAATCAAGAAGAGGAGAAGGCCCCAAATGAATGCAAGAATATAGGGGGAATGAAAGAGGGGTGAATGGAAGGGGAGAGAGAGGGGGGGGGGGGAGATGGAGAGAAGTAGAGAGATGGACTCATCCTCAACTCTTCCTTTTTTAAATTATGCTCAAGAACACTCACAGGGCAACTGAACTCTCTGCTCCTTCCATTGCATGCCTTGCCTACGTAAAGAGGTTATAAGCTATTCATAATGAGATGGAGTGGGGGATAGAACGAATGAGAGAGAACAAAGGAGGGGGAGAGGGAGAGAGAGAGAGAGAGAGAGAGAGGGAAGGAGAGGGAGAGAGAGAGAGGAGAGATAGAGAGGGAGAGAGGTTAAACCATGAACAATGTATGCATGCGTGCTTCCCCCTCCTCATTTATGATTCTGAAGCACGCAGTGTCAATCTATCATGGGAGAGGCAGTGAGCTAAAAAGAGAAAGATCAAAGATCAATCTAGCTCATCTACAGTAATCAAGGGGTGAGCCATGAAACTCTACAGAGGGAAGAGTGAAACGTGCATCGTGTCTACAGTAACCCATAGCACATAAGATTCGTAAAGATCAAAGATCAATTCAGACCACCCACAGAAATCATGGTCTATATTACAGAAGTTCATATGACCCAATAATTATATAAATATAAATATACGGAAGTTATATAAATAAATAAATAACTACCGTAACCACTTTCTATAAATTTTTCTATTCTAGATTTTCTAACCATACATGGGCGGCCATTGCCGCTGGAAAGTAGAATCGGGTGGATCGGAGGCAAAAATGGGGCATGTAAATATAATAATTACACTTCACTGGTCATTTTTTTGTTGAGAAAATCGGATGGGCCGGGTGCCAAAATCGGGTGGGCCTTGCCGCTAGCGGCAATACCGCCCACGTATGTTTCTAACAATAAAAATATGGTTGTGAAACTTGGCAGCAATGGCTGGAATCACTAAATTGGATCGGATAGCGGGCGACAGACTGCGTGACATCACAAAGGTCTGAATTAAAAGATCAAAGATCAAGTTCGTAATCTAACTATCGTATCCCCGAATAACCGAAATTAGATAGTGTTCACTGACAGATCTGATGTCACATTTTAGAGGGGGTGGAATTAGATTGACAAGGCAAGACGTCAAATGAGTAGATCCACAAAAAGAGACAAAGACAAAAAAAAGCATTTACAACTATTTATAGACAATAAAACCATATTTTTTCAGCAATTAACTGATTTTTTTAAATTCAACATGGCAAAATACAGAAAAATCTAAAAGGCAAAAGGCTGGTTGCACACTTGATAGTATAAATCGCAGCATGGTTTAAATTTTTTTACAATGCAGCTTTATCGAAGGGCTGCCCACGTATAGAATGTATGACAACAAGCATTCCAATAATGCAGTCGTAAAACGCTTTTACGCACCACCCAAGCGACATTTGGAATTTAATATGACAGGTATGGAAGACAGAGAATTTTATATAGAAAAATGGAACATTGTGGTGGGCATACCTAATGCTGAAAGAAGCTACTTTAGCGCGCTCTAATGCACAGTATGTAAAAACACTACAGTATAAAAAGCAGGTTTTCGGGACTATACTTAGAATACTGTATAGTTTAGAGTACGGTACAAAGATTTGCATACAGTATTCTAAAGTATACTGTAGACGAAACAGTGCGTAAGAAGTGTTCTTCACCGATTACACAATGATTGAATGAAGGAATGATTGGAAAGGAATAAATGAAACAGGTAGGCACGGAGGGCAACGGGTACGAATTCTTTTTCATCCGTATCCGGGCGGTTTTTCTCCGCATCCGTGAAAAAGTATGTGCGTGTATATTCTATTTCACGGCTGCAGTGGAAAATTTTTTAATCAACAATTTGCATGCTTCTTCGCCTTTTCTTTCCAATTTTGTTGGTCTAGATAGACGCAGAACCGCTTGAACTATTGTAAGACATGCATAACTCCTAATAAAACAGTCGAAATAGAATTAAAAGGCCTAGAAACTTTGAATTTATCGACAGAATATACTGTAGATTTTTAATATTTTGAGTCCCGCCGCGATTTGCACCACCGTTCAAGCCAACTTTTACAATATGCTATACTCGCTCTTTTTTATGGAAATTGCCCTCCGTGGTAGGGTTAGCAGAGGAAGATGATGATCAAGAAAGGAAGGAAAAGGTGGAGAGGGAGAGGGAGAGAGGGAGGTAGAGGGAGAGGGATGGAAAAGGTAAAGGTCTGAGCTAATGGGATCAGAGAGAATTGAGCTAAGACACGCGATTGAAGCATTTAATAGCAGCAGGTCTACTGGTCGACATTAGTGGGGAGATAATTTTGGAAGAACACCATAAACCAACCTAAAACAGTACAGTATCCAGTAGCTGACATAACAGCCTAGTCGGCCGATAAAGTTGTTCAAATGTAAAACCATATGAAAAGTAAATCCAGATTTCTAGAGCAACCACTGTCAAGGAAATACAGAATGTTAAAGTGAATCCATTTAAGCAGAAATAAAAGTGAATGGCGACAAGTCTTGACCAACTAGCAGTAGTTTGATCTTTCTTCATATACGTATATAGTAGAGAGAGCATCGAGAGGTCGTCATAATAGATTGATCTCTATCTTTTTTCTGACTCTCTCTCTCCCATGTCTATCTATAATTGCACATCTAGCCAGTTTTCACTCATGCACATCCATCCACTGGCCCATATACATGGTTATTATCTGACGCGGCTGGCCACTGGCTAGCACTGAAGGTACTGATGCTACGAGTACTATAGTGCAGTAGCCCTTGAAAGTACTGTGGATACTGGAGGTATCATGAAAGAACACAGCCAATATAGCCAATACGGGATTTCATCGATAATATAGACGAAATTCAACGCCACAAGCGATAAATAATCACTGATAACTCGTAGTCGCAGACTTTTACGAAGAGCTTGCTCAATGTCAGAAGCATCAGAGGATCGACAAATTGTACAATGTAAATAAGTTAGTGTATTACAGAAAACCTAGTCGGCAGCGATTAATTTCTTATTTATAAGCGAATTTTGAAAAAAGTAAGTGACAGACGAAAACTACTAGACGTCTAACAGACGTATACGAATTTATAAGAGGAGACTCTGTGATGAGTAGAGTAGGCGGGAGGGAAGGGATTATAAAGTAGCTGAATGGGCATGAATGGAGTAGAGTTTATAGCGTCATTCCAAGGTGAGAGGTTACATATGATGTGTCGATTTATTATAATAATAGAGAAACCTTTGCCAACGGCCTCTCCATTTAAAGGCATACTCCGAGTTAACTTGAAAATCTCTACTCGGTTCACACACCCTCACTTTCTTTGCCCAGAGTCTTACCGGAACGGAGAGTTACAAATTAGCAAGCTCGGGCTGCATAGGTCGAATATCACATTTTCCAGATGCGGTCATTTTTTTTGATTTTCGGCTCAAAGGCGGTTAGGTTTTTCGATTTTTGGAGAATCTATTTTTTTTCCGGAAAATGCGGTCACGCTTCGTAGTTTTTTTCGACCTATGTCGGGCTGTGCCTTTAACACACTACTTCGAGGCGCTGTCGAGAAAGAACTAATTGAACAAGAGACCGATGTAGTAGACTATACCCACCTTATAACAGCAAGTTCAAAGGAATAAAGAATTGGCGAAACGTATAGTGGACTGAGAGAACTTTTTTTTAGTATAGCAAACAACAAAAGATCACAAAAGAAATGTTTTCATGAAGTTTTAATCGCTCGTTGTATAAATGATATGACGAGTGAGGCAGACGCATAATATGATGACAACAGACTTATAGTTAGAAAGCTATAAGTACTGATAAGAGTACAGGGAGGACGGACTGTACTGTGCCAAAGAATGATCGAGGAGACTTTGAAGGAAGATGATACTTTGATGTGAAGTGGCGCCATAGCAAGGATTCATAGCATTCCGGAGGAGATAATAAAGAATATATACTTTTTTTCCAGATTGGTGGGAAAGCAGAATGCCTTAAAATCCTATTTACAGCCAAAAATACCTATCATCTTGCCCATGAACGCACTTAAAAACGACTGACAGATCAGAATTTGCCCATATGAAGAGATTAACGAAGAAAAGGGACTGGAAATGGTAGTATAAAAGGATTAGAGAAAGAACAAAGATAATGCCTTTTATAAAGACAAAGGAGGCAGAGAACTCAACCAACGAAGCAAATGGATACGAGGTATAAAAATAATTTTAAAAATCAAACAGAAATTGGCAATTTGCCAAAATTCATTCACACGATGTTTTTTCGACATTCACTAATTATATTTCACGGTAACGGATCACGAAAATTTTGAGCAGGGCTGTGCATTTTTTTGTTTCTCTAGTTTTCGATTTTTTTTCGATACTTTCTCGAAAAAATTAGAAAAATTCGATAAAACTATGAATAAATAAACAAGAAAAAAGTGAAAATTCGATAAATACACAACATTTTAAAAATATACGAAATTTGGAAAGAAAAATTACTCACAATTTCACAATTTCAGTTGATCAAAATACTTATTCAAATTTTACCACGTAAATAGCTCAATTAAGAAGCAAACTGCTGTAATTCTTGCGGTTCCATAAATGATCAAATGAATCAATACAATAATGCATATCGTTCGCAGCAGGGATCTTTGAAAATTAAAAAATTTTTATCAAAAGTTCAAAAAAACGGCTCAAAATTTTTTTGAGTGTGAAATTTTTCTTTGATAAATACTTTACTAAATTGATAATTAACAATCTAGCACTTCAAACCTCTAAGAATAGCCATCGTCAATCATATATTGAATATACGTAAAAGGAAGAAAAACGAGGCAAACAGAGATCGTTTCGAATGTTATCTATAGGTATAAGTAGGGGGTTTGAGTTAGTAAGTATAGAACATTCCCCATGCCCTAGAGGATAACAGGTCGAACAGTTAATCCGATCGGCAAGAAGTTAAAATTCCTGAGAGGTCTGCAAATGATTAACCATCCTATTGTTAGATGTACAAAAATTGACGTCTAGTACGTGGGAGACGAACCGTAGAATGACTATGAATCCCGAACTATTCTTAAGGGGCATTTCTATTTTCCTTGATTACACCAGAAACAGTGCGATAGTCGATCAATAATCTATCAATAGCAATCAATATCAGGGTGTATGATTGATAATCATGGCCACTCCATCTCCAGATTATTCGTAGTCTGAATGGATTGTTTTTATGAGATCAAAGATCAAAGATCGAACTACAATTTCAGATTGGCTATCCGTCCAATTCGAATCTGGTTCTGTAGAAGCGAGACGCCGCACCAGCATTCCGTGTCGTCTGTCCTCACCCGTTTCAAGAAATGGCTTTCACCTTGTTAAATTATAATATAAATAACTAATGTAAGAATATTGGGTCTATATCGTGGGTTTACTGCGGCCAAACAAAAATTAATGGTTGGCTCTTTTTGCTAAAAATTGCGCAAAATCAAACCCGTCCGATTTTAAAATTCCCTCGTTTCCCTGAATCTGAAAAGTTTAAAAATCGGAAAAGTGTGATTTTTGTATCATTTTTTTGGGATAATACTATCCGGAGCAGGGCCGATAATGCCGTGCCGAGAAAGAATAGAAACGATTGAATAATTCGTGTATCTATGCTCTTTGTCAGGATTATGAAACAGGAACACAGTATAAGAAGTCTTCATAGTAAGAGAAAAGAAACGAGAAAAGAAAATTCCCTTTCAGGTAGAGCTGCCAGACGATCAGCGTAGATCAATTGTAAAAGTATGGCGCGCGCAAGAATAAAAATTGTTTGATGTTGATCTTTGATCTTAGACAAAAGACCGAAAAGCGATTAGTCCCAGCCCCCACTGGTCTTCCTCCATGAAGAAGAGTGCGGTCGGGGATAACTTCACTGAAAAAAAGATTCAAAACAATTTTTATAAGGTAATTCCGCTTTATTCGAATACCTTCCTCTCCCTCTTGCTTTTTTTCTAATCAAGTACTAGTTCTCATTTCAATGACATTTATAAACTCTCCCCTTTGTCAATACTTTCTCACTTTCTTTGTCGCCGAGAGAATGTTGCGAGAACGTAAAACCAAAATCTGTTTGGGGTGTGCCGTTTTGTGCTCTAGGAACGGATTGTCTCCCCCTAACGAGGTGTGGGGTCATGTCAGTCAGTAGGAGGAACATGCCCGGGTGGCATCAATCAAGAGTATCGCTCTACACTTAAGTGGCACGGATTACATTAATGACATGGATGAGAGAGGAGGGGGAGGACCTGATGACTGTATTTGTGTGTGAAGACGCTTAGAAACATATTGGGATGGCTTGATTCATTTCATTTATAACACATTTATCAAGAGTTCGTTATATCGAGGGCTCTGATCAGAATTGATGCTCACAATCAGAGTTAAATATTTTAATATTGAAATTGTGCAATATTCCCATGAGTATTTAAAAAAAATTAAAGATGACTTTCAAATTATTCAAACAAAACTATAATATCAAAATGTCAATGATTAATTTCTTTTATGAATATTAATTTTCATCTTTTTTTCTTTACGAAGCGTGCTGTATAAAGTTTCCTGATTACGTTTTTTTTTGCAGTTTGTCCACTCATATTTTTGTATTTCTTGAATAAAAATTAACAATTTTATTACTTTAAACTTTCACAATTTAATCCATGTATTATACTATTTCATTTGTTTTTTTTTCTCTCATAATGAGCATCCAATAAACCTTAATCTCGAACTCTTCTGCATTCTCTTCAGTCTGTCTATATATCATTTATTCCTTGTGTGACTTTTCTCAAACGACAAATAGAATGGATTCCACACAACTGAATTAGCATCGGATTCGAAGACAGAGACTCTCGGCCATTAACTGATTACCAATCCTCCCCCGTCCTTTCCGAGACAAATGTCGCGACTATCGTGTATGTTTAGACTTTGATACCTACCGTAATCCATCTACCATAATCAGAGTGCTATAGGCCTCAAACAGTACCCGCTATATCTATTATGAAACAATTCGGAAACTGACAATAAGATTTTCAGAAAAGGTGAAAAAGATTCCTGAGGCAACATTAACAGATTATTAAAAGATATTAGAAGATTAGGAGGCTCTTATTTTTTATTCCATCATGCATATTATACATAACAGGATGGCTGGCTAAGACAATGATGTCGATGTGGAATTGGGGGTAAAGCGGCAGTTTGGAAGATAATTGTAATTGTAAGGGCGAATCTTGGAGAAAGTGAAAAATATATCTTGAGAGATATTAACCGATTCATGTTTTACACAACATTTGACGAAACTAAGATAAACTTGACACCTATGCGCATCCCGTTATATCCGCAAATATATCCCACTAAAAGGCATCCCTTCAAAGTGGGCGGAGTCACGATCGCTTAGCCAATGAGATTTATCCCTCCTCCCTCTGGTACATTCAATATGGTCCAATCTTCCTCTCTTCTCAATATGGTTACTATTCCCGCTGATCACATCTAGCCCCTGCCCTGATATAATTCATTAAAACTCTATCCATTTTGTCCGCAAACTAATCAGCCTTGACTTGCCCCAATTTTCGAGAAAAATCGCCGTAAATTCGAAAAATACTCACCAATTAGAATGGATTATTGATTGTAGATCAGATTGTTGATTGTTTTGTTGCATGCTCATATTGGATTATTGTATATTTATCAAATATAAATAATAGTTCAAAGCGGCGAGTTTATTTGAAACTCTCCTCTGTGGCAGCTTTACCTTGAGGATGCGAGAGAGCTCAGGTGGGAACAGACCAGTTCCAATTCCGATGACCTACCACGGTTGTCGGGGGTCTGCAAGGCATCAGAGTTGCAATCACCTCAAGCTTCATCTACCCCGATATATTTTGCTCGCGGGGCACACCGTTGAGAGGCCACGGCTCACGTGGTACCCCGTCCAAGGGTTCTACCCCGCGGTGTACCCCACGGCGTACACCATGGGATTGAACGGTGTGCCCCGCAAGTATAAATACCGGAGAGTGCGAGATGCCACCGGACCTACCTGCCATTATGCCGGGGGACTACCACGAGAATTGGTCTGCACAGGGCATCGTAGGCTCGGTCACCTTGAGCTACACCATGAAGGTGAGAGAGAGAGAGAGCTTCAGAGGGACCGACCTACCTATAGACGCCGCAATGAACCCGGTGAGAGAGAGGCATCTTTTTTAGAGATATGTAAATGACGAAGCTAATCCGGCTAATCCGTGGGTAATTCAATTAACCGGACTTCAACTCTCTTTCTCTCGCGTTCGTTATTTTACGAGGGACTGTTGCAAGAACGGCGGGTTTCAAATTAATTAGTGATGTTTCTTTTTGCAATAATATCGGTCATTAATTCAGTTATCCGAGATGGACTATAATAACTACTTTACCTCCTCTTCTGGATCGAGTCAATCCAACAATAATTCATCCTCTACTACGTCCTCCGATCAACAACAACCATCGAATAATTCGTCCAACAACACGGCCGCTACCGTACACCCGTTCTTCAACTATGGAGGTATACTGTAGCTTAATCCTGCTTTTACGGATTACGGTAGTGATCTCGTATTCGTAGCAGCATATGTGGCAGCGTGTTGTAGACAGAGAGAGAGATAATTTGTGATGTTTTTCGACACTGGTGAATGGAAACTAATGGTAAAGAGATTTTCGAAATATGTGTTGAGCGTGAAACATATAAGAAAGGTCGGAATAAGAAGGCTGCAAAGACGCAAATTTGCCCTCTCACGTTTGCACGCTCTCACATTTTACCTTTGTTCTCGAGAGAGCATGAGAGAGTTAGAAGGTACCTTTGCCATTTTGAGTCGAAAATGATCAGAGAAAATTCGCGAAACTCCGACAGCGATGCATTTTTTAGCTCAAGGCTTACCGTAGTGAACGCTTGATTCAGGCGTATGCTGCAATCAGACTAGAACTTTTGTAATAGTTGTATTCTTTTTTTTATGATTGGGTTATCACTTTATTGATCCCCCCCCCCTAAAAATATGAGCTCATAACATGTTCCACTTGATCATGCGGTAAAGTAGGTCCGAAGAAGAGATTAGGCCCTCCGAACTGAATTGTAATTGAAAGATCACTGGCCTAGCAGTGATCACTCGCAGGACTTCGTGTGCCTTGATTAACGGGTTATGCCTTTACCTTTACCTTTTACATGTTTCAACAGAAATCTTCACAATCGATATCATGCTTTAATCAATCAATATTCCAGCCCCATCTACCGTAGTCAGCACCGCGGCCGCTGCAGCCTCGCAACATCATCAGCTCTACTCCGGATATGCCAATCCATACGGAAGGTTACTGTAGTTTTTGCGTCACTTGATTTATTATCGATTGATCTCATGTCATAACATATCCAACCCCTCTCTCTTGAACATTATTTCTCACAATCATTCTTCCCATTGATCACCACTTACTCTGTTTGTCTCATGGTTTTTCCTTGTAGGTATTATCCAACTGATGATGGTGATTATCACCGAAACGTCTTGAAATAAATTTAACATCTATCTTGTCCTCCTTCATTTGGCTTCACATAGACAAAATCACTATTATCGATTGATTTCAGCTTGTCGCGCTCGCAACAGTCCTATCTAAATCCGCACGATCCCTTACAGGCTTTCTTCAATACTGGTACGGTATTACCGAACGACATTATCGATTTATCGCTCACTTTTCAGGACTACAGTATCAGCTCTATCAGAATCAGAAATCGTCACTCAATGCAGTTAACAACAGCAGTAATGGCAGCTCATCTTCTCTCAATACCAGTACAACAGCTTAAAATTGATCTTTGAACTTTGATCTTTGATCTTTGAACTTTGATCTTTGATCTTTGAACCTTTAAGCTGCCTCATCTAGCGTGCCCAGCAATCATCCCGTGAATCAGCTTATGGCTTCTCTTCCTGGATCATCGTTAGTGGGTAAGATTCTAAAACATTCTCTTACAATTCAAATTAAATTAATTTTAAAAAAATGGGGATGGCAAAAAATCCCCGTCGAGTCGTTTCCCGAAAATAGAATCGGCCCGTCAATTTCATGTTTCAAACGCACCCCATCCAAAATGCCTCCCACTATAACATGATTGTATAGACACAAAAATACAAAAATATAAATAATCAATAATAGGAGCGTTATACGGTACCGGTGGAGGGAATCCAGCAGAGAGACGAAAACAACGACGAATCAGAACAACGTTCACATCAGGACAACTCAAGGTATACTGTAGATTTAGTCTTAATCGACTAATTTCTCTCCCCTACACCAGTTAGCATTGACTTTTTTTCAAATTTCTATGCGTATCATTTATTGATTTTTTAAAGATTATTATCAAACTTTGATTTATGTCAAACAAATAAATAAATAAATAAATATAGGAACTCGAAAGGGCGTTTATGGAGACCCACTACCCTGATATCTACACTAGGGAGGATATCGCAATGAGAATCGATCTTACTGAAGCCAGAGTGCAGGTACATTCTTAGTTAGTTACGTCTTAAAGACACACTTCGAGCTAATTTTACTACCGCTCTGGTAACACTCTCTCGTAGACAAAGAAAGTGAGAGTTTCAAATAAGCTCGGGGTGGTTTTCATAAAATTACTTAATTCATTAAGAATAAATTTGATTTATTTGTCAGGTATGGTTCCAGAACCGTCGGGCGAAATACCGTAAGACTGAGAAACTGGTTCGTTCCAAGACCGATGCTACTTCGACTACAATGGAGGAGGGTACTGTAGGCTCTACGGTAGATCAATCGGATGCTCTATCATTATTGATCAAGAATGATCCGTCGATGACTCCTGATTTGATTGTATAATTATTTTTTCATGATTTCTATCTCGTCATCGTATATTGATCTCACTGTAGAATATTCGAATGATAAATGCTGCTTGCCTTAGTCTTTTTACTAAAGAAAAACATGATAATAATCATTTAAGATTCATGATAATTCTGTGTGACCTCTTTCACTCACTAGACGAAGTTAGAGCGAGAATGGATCAAATGAAAAAAGGGAAGAAAGTTAGGTTCAGTTGAAAGATCCTCTTTTGCCAATCCTTGAACAACATAGTCAACGAACCGATTGGATCGATCGTTCCGCATGTTATCCACTAGACTATGGGTCTAAGGGACTAGTGATCCCTATTTTTCGTTGTGTGGAAGGATCTAGATATACTAATTCATGCCCGTCCTTATGTACAAGACTCCGCCCCTTTTATGAGTCCAATTGATATCGATGCTGTCCTCGCCCATTTATCTTCACGGGCTTGGACACATATTGCAATCATTAGCAATCCGAAAATCTTTATTATTTCGGAAAATAAGATCCAAACGATGCCGGAATAAGTCGAAACACACAGAAAGGGGAGGTTCAGTTGTCAGAAGCACGAGCTGAGCATCAACGACGCTGAAGTGGACTTTCTGATAGAATGGTCAACGAAGATGACGAAATGAAGTTCCCCTGAATAAAGATAAATTAGCACCTGTGTCATCACTGAAATAACTAGATATATTTTAATTTAAAAATCACATCTATGTAGGAGCAACAACATTGTGGAAGGACACAAGAACGTACTGCAATCTTCGATTACGGTGGGTTACGTATACCTTGTCACAGTGGCTGTACGGTCCAGAGCAGAGGGTGTTAGCCTGCAGAATGAGGTCCTCGACTCCGGCATGACGCCATCATCTCGAGGCGGATCAGTTAGACGTTGAGTGCCGTAACGCGACGGGTTTCTGAATCTGAAATATGTAGATCGGAAATGATTTACAGGTTTGTCCAAACCAGTACTGAAAGCGAGGTTAAAGAGGCAGAAATTTGAATCCTAAAAAGTACAGTGAGCTATAAGATAAAGATCAAAGATCATTTTTTTAATATGGGCTAACTGGGACACGAGGAAGGAAATAAACGATATGAAATTTGGAATAAAACAAATGAAAGACTAGATAACAATGAAGGTGGCCAACCGCTAGAATCTATGACAGAAACAGTGTTCCTTTAAATAGTACATTTGCATGATTTGTAAATTCATTATTTGTTCTTTCAATAGCGATTTGGACAAAGAGAAATCAAATAGATCACGTTCTTATTCTTATTCTTACTATTCTTATTCTTTATTCCATCGTATTATATGTAATATATAAAGGAATAGCAAAGGGGTTGATTGATGTCCGTCGCTTCGATAGCGATATCGGTGAGTATTTAGGGTACAGTGGCAGTTTGGGAGCTACGTTAATTCACAGCGTACGATAAGGGTGAAAGAGTGATTATGGATGCGCCCATGGGGATTCGAACCTGCGCTATATCTGGATGGACTGCCATTCGAGTTATCATTAGGTTATACGAACATCTACTATTGAGCGCGCGACGTGGGTTATAAAATGAGCGAGGCGAATGCCAGACGGGTTTGGTCGCGACAGAGAAACCGTCCTGCCCATAGACGTCGCAATGAAAAAGGTGAGAATGAAAGAGAGGCGTTCTTTTATAGGTGAGGGAGGCATGCAAATGAGAAAGCTAATCCGTTCTTAATTGGATTAGAACTCTCTCTCTCACTTTCGTTGTTTGAGAGAGACTGTTGCCAGAACGGAGAGTTTCAAATTAACATATTTATTAATAAAACTCTTGTTGCTTTTAGCAAGTATTGGTCATTCATTCAGTTATCCGACATGGACTACAACCACTACTTTACCTCATCTTCTGGATCGAGTCAATCCAACAATAACTCCTTCTTCCCTACATCAACTGATCAACAGCAGCCGTGGATTTATTCGTCCAACAACACTGCCGCTACCGTACACCCGTTCTCCAACTATGGAGGTATTACATTTTACATTTGAACAACTTTGTCAGCTGGTTTGGGGCGGTACTTTAGCTGGTTTTTTTAGTAGGTATAAAGGTATATTGTAGTGTGATCATGATTACGGATTACGATACTGAATCGAACTAGTGAACTAGTGAATTAGTAGTAGTGAACAAGAGTAGTAGTGAACTGGCAGGGAACTAGAGATATCGTATGGAAACAAATTGTAAACAGATTTTCGAAAATAAGAGCTATGCATGAAACGTATGTTACACCACTAGCACGCTGCAAGTTTTTTTAGCTTTCAGGATTTAGTTTTTTTTAGTAGCATACATTTATTTATTTATTATTTACTTCTTTATTCCGTCACCTAAATATGTTCATAAACAGTCCAATTTTGAGAGGGGAAATGATGCGTGAGAGATTGGCAGTCACTCTCGCCTTCTTTGTCTGCGAGAGAATATGGCCAACGCAGTGAGTAAAGTTAGGTTGGGGTGTGCTTTTAAAGTTAAGATTTCGCTATCCCTTTATTGACATTTCTAACAAATCTAACAATCGATGCTCATATCTAAGCATGTTCCAACAGAAATCTTTACATACACTTTTGCGAGACATACCATTACTGAATCAATCAATATTCCAGCCCCAGCTACCGTAGTCAGCACCGCAGCCGCTACAGCCTCGCAAGATCATCATCAACTCTACTCAGGATACCCCAATCCTTACGGAAGGTTACTGTAACTGTCGTGTAACTTGATGAATTATCGATTAATTTAAGCTTTTCTCTCTCGCAAGAAGCATATTTGAATCCGCAAGATCCCATTCCGGATTTATTCAATACAGGTACGGTTAGTGTATTATCGATAGATATTATCGATTTATCGATCACTTTCCAGGACTGCAGTATCAGCTCTATCAGAATCAGAAATCGTCACTTAATGCAGTTAACAACAACAATAACAGCAGCTCATCTTCTCTCAATACAAGTACAAGAGCTTTTATTTGATCTTTGAACTTTAATCTTTGATCTTTGAACCTTTAAGCTACCTCATCTACCGTGCCCAGTAATCCGGTGAATCAGCATATGGCCTCATCATCGTTACTAGGTAAGATTCAATAAATTCTCTTTTCTGTTTCTGGAACATGTCGTTTCCCGAAAAATAAATTAACCAGGCAATTTCGGTACTAGGTCGGATGATAAATATGAACCGACTGGATGATAACTGTTTGCGTACTTTGTCTATTCGATAGCGTTTGTCTCTCGTATGCAAATAGTTCTCATTCAGTCAGTTCTCACCCGAAGTTCTTATGCATGAACGTCGACAAACGGTTTGTCGACAGATATGACATCACGACCGTAGGCGGAGGCCATTTGCAAAAGATCTTCCCCCTACGCTTGTCGCTTCACATTTGTCGACAAACCATTTATCGACGTTCATGCACACGGCCTCTAGTGTCGGCAATTTCTTGTTTCAAGCGTGGTTACGATACTGTCTGATTGCAATAATACGCACTACTTCTAAAATTCCTCATACTATTATATAACTTGATTGATTGACAATGAATCTGCGGTTCATAAGTATAAGAAAATCAATATCAGAAGCGTTATACGGTACTGGTGGAGGAGTTAATCCAGACGAGAAAGCTAAACATCATCGACGAATCAGAACAACGTTCACATCAGAACAACTCAAGGTATACTGTAGATTCGAAAGATCGATTCAACTCATTTCTCTCTCATGTCAGAAATTTCGCACTGATTTTGTATCAAATTTATGTATATGCGTACCATTAATTGATTTTGTAGATTATTAAATTTATTAAACGTTGAGTTATGATAATTATAGGAACTCGAAAGGGCGTTCATGCTGACCCACTACCCCGATGTCTACACTAGGGAGGCAATCGCAACGAGAATCGATCTTGATGAGGCCAGAGTGCAGGTACTTACTTAGTTAGTTACGTCTTAAAGACACACCACTTACTTAGTTAGCTAAGTCTTAATTAAGTTAATACCTCGGGTAGTTAAGTATTATTTTACTTACATCGTTATTGACCGTATAAAATACATTTGTTTATTTGGTACCAGAGTAGCCAACCACTACCACAATGAATTTCTATGTTTAGAGAGAGAGAGCACCGGTGAGAGAGTAGGTAGATTTGAGAGAGCGAGGAAGGAAAGGAGGAAAGAGTGGGGAGTTAATCGATAGTTCTTCCTCTGTTTAGCAGCAGTAGCAATGCAATTATGCAAGTACATTTTATACGGACAATACCAGAACGACCATAAAATATATGAACCCTCAAAATTTACGCCGTTTCGTTGGTCTGGATTTCAATGCAAAATGGTTTGAATACTGTGACTTACGTACTTATTTTAGTCTTCATTAAGTTATTTACTTCATTAAAGGGATGGAAACCTTTGTCAACGGTCTCTTCAACGCTCTACGCTCTCTCGTTGTTGGAGGGCAGAGAAATAGTGTGCGCAATGAAGAGACCGTTGACAAAGGTTTCGGTCTCTTTAAGCACCAATAAGTCGAAATATCTATTGTTTCCAGGTTTGGTTCCAGAACCGTCGGGCCAAATACCGTAAGACTGAGAAACTGGTTGGTTCCAAGACCGACGCTACTTCAACTACAATGGAGGAGGATACTGTAGAATCTACCATAGATCAAACGGATGCTATCTAATTATTGATCAAGAATGATCAATCGATTACACCTGATTTAATTGTATAATTATCGAATTTTCATGATTTCTATCTCGTCATCGTATATTGATCTCACTATAAAATATTTCGAATGATAAAAGTTGCTTGCCTTGTTCTTCGGTAAGGAGAAACATGATAGATTCGATCGATAATCAATAATCCCTAATCAATAATCGTCGACATAACCTACTGCGGGGCATCAATCACCCAATAATTCGGGCGATATGCATACATTTATTAAGAGTTCATTGCGTTCGATAGGTCGATGGTAATGGTAATCTTACAGTACATATGTGTGTGTCTGTGGGATATGAAACACATTTCAGTATCCGTCGATGCACGCCTACAAAAGCATCGTGAGAGAGCGCGACACGCGGCATGCCGCCTATATTGAGCGTATAAAAAATCACTTGTTTTATTTGTAAGAGAGTTTCCGCAATGACTATTTCCTGTTTTGCATAGTTCAGAACACAATGCCGATCTCTTTTAAATGTCAAATCAGCTCGGCGAAGATCAGACGAGTTAGATGTGAGGAAGTGGATATTTAATCGAGGGTTAGGCGTCAGTTGTCCCGGTATTTAAATACAGTTTTTCATTTTCTCATGCAAGTACATTTAATATGGACAATATTACCTTTCGTATTATGATCTGAATAAGCAAAGCAAAAATATGTTAATATATACGTTCATTGACTCATCCGATAACCTTACGATCACCACAGACACAAAACTCTATAGAATCGGTAAAATCGGTAGACTATAGTTTTTTTCCAAAAATGGTACAAAACGACACCAGTCAATTTTTTTAAATTCACGCGCTCATTTTTCATGATTTTGTGCAATTTAAAAAACAATCCAGTATACGTATATTAACCAATCGTTTTTGTTTCTGTGATGATCGTTAGGTTATCGGATCGTAACTATTAAAGATGGCTTAGACTTAGCACTATTTAGGCTTAGGCTTAGCACTATTTAGGCTTAGGCTTAGCACTATTTCGCTTAGGCTTAGCACTATTTAGGCTTAGGCTTAGCACTATTTAGGCTTAGGCTTAGCACTATTTAGGCTTAGGCTTAGCACTATTTAGGCTTAGGCTTAGCACTATTTAGGCTTAGGCTTAGCACTATTTAGGCTTAGGCTTAGCACTATTTAGGCTTAGGCTTAGCACTATTTAGGCTTAGGCTTAGCACTATTTAGGCTTAGGCTTAGCACTATTTAGGCTTAGGCTTAGCACTATTTAGGCTTAGGCTTAGCACTATTTAGGCTTAGGCTTAGCACTATTTAGGCTTAGGCTTAGCACTATTTAGGCTTAGGCTTAGCACTATTTAGGCTTAGGCTTAGCACTATTTAGGCTTAGGCTTAGCACTATTTAGGCTTAGGCTTAGCACTATTTAGGCTTAGGCTTAGCACTATTTAGGCTTAGGCTTAGCACTATTTAGGCTTAGGCTTAGCACTATTTAGGCTTAGGCTTAGCACTATTTGGGCTTAGGTTTAGAACTATTTGGGCTTAGGTTTAGAACTATTTGGGCTTAGGTTTAGAACTATTTGGGCTTAGGTTTAGAACTATTTGGGCTTAGGTTTAGAACTATTTGGGCTTAGGTTTAGAACTATTTGGGCTTAGGTTTAGAACTATTTAACTCTTCCAGCAACCTATGTTTTGTTTTATACACGATCTTGTGCAATTCACGATCTCCCATTCCACATTACCCCTCCTCTACCGTAACCCACATCAACAATATCCTTCAATCGATTGTATACAGTATGCAAAATATGATATACTATACTTTATCCGTCTAGGCACATAGTATCTAGGCTACGGTTATTATGATCATCGGGTGTAGTATAGTGTCAGAAGGCAACGATAAGAGAAATCAATCGATAAGTGGACGGAACAAAACCAATCGATAATGAGACAAATCAATCGATAAATGGGATTATATGATTGTGTAGTGGATACTGTATAGACACAAAGGTGGAGTGCTACTCTACCGTATCATACCGATTATTGACTGATACTATGACAATCAATCAATATATATAGTATGACGACGGTAGGATCAACGGATTACGGTAGATGACAAAACAATCGATTGATCGACACTACGAAAAAGATAGATGGAGCATATGGTAGATGGGAGCAGGCGGATGGATTACTGTAGCATACATATATGAGAATAAAAATGCGCATAATATAACAAAAATATATATAAATTTATGTAAATATATTATATGTGACGATGAAACTAACAATGGGGATATATTGTGGTATAGAATAGAATCAGCCCAAGAAAATAAAAAGAGTAGGAATATTATTGATTAGATCACTGAGAGTATGTATATGAGTGAATTGATTGGTATACGGTAGGAAGTCGAGACAACTATCGATTATGGGGGCGTGGTCAAATTTTGGCTAAATACAAATAAAACATGTGTGCAAACTAATCCCAGCGTTACTACTGCAGCGAGAGCGAGTGAGTGAAAGGCCAACCCGTAACCGGTAAATCAAATGGGCGATTGGCTAATATTTTTGCTGCAAGACACGATAGATACAATAAAAATAATAATTTTAAAAATACAAAAATACAAAAAATAAGAGATTATCATAAATGATTATTCGTGTATATGCCTGTACGTGATTGTGGAGTAAATGAAGATCAAATATAAACACGAGACAGAGAGCAGAGGGGCACGTACAATACAAGCAGGACTATGAAACATTTTCAAGGCACACCACGAGCTAACGCTCTCTCATAGACAAAGAAAGCGAGAGCGCACGACCAGAGCGGAGAGTTTCGCAAATTAGCTCGGGGTGTTCCTTCGAAAAAATATAAAAGGTGAAACTCGACATAAGGTTAGTTCTGATACCGCTATAGCTTGGCCTGATGGTACTCAGTTTGGCAAATCGATTCGGCTGAGCAATAATATTAAAATTAAAACAAAATTATTATTCAAAATAAAATAATACTCGTCGGAATCCAAATCCAAAGTGAGTATCATTGGGCCATTCAATAAAGGAAATACTAAAATCAATTACAAAATGTTTTGAAAAATACAAAAAAATAAAACTAATCAAGCCTCTCTCATGGTATATACTCTGCTATTCTCTACATGAAGTGGGCACGATGCTCGACCCGTTAAAAATATTTTGTATACAAAGATCAAAGATCAAGGATCAAAGATCAATCCTCTCATACGACATCAATCTCCTCCTCATCGTCATCTTCGTGATTCTTCTGACGTCGACACAGGGTCGACTGCGATATCGTCAGATTGGACACGCTCAGTGGCGCTATTGGTGCTGATGGCGCCAGAATGACAGAGGAAGTCTGCGGCGCGGGCGGAATATTCTGTTCCGATCGTTTGCGCGATCCCGCCATCGCTCGTTCCATCCTACGCCGTTTAGTGTCGCTCTCGAAATCGTCGCCAACCTCGTCGCCAGCCTGAATGAATTGGAGCGTTATTGCGATTAAAGTCACACCCCAAGCTAATTTTACTCTCCGCTCTGGCAATACTCTCTCGCAGACAAAGAAAGCGACAGAGTGTGTCCAGAGCGGAGAGTTTCAAATAAGCTTGGGGTGTCGCTTTAAGCTACGTTAACCAACAAATCAATCAATAGCTTTTGCAAAACACTGCCAAAAAATCAATAACATCTAATCTACAGCAACTGTAGTGCAGCGAATAACAATCAATAATCACAAGATTACCGTACCACTCCGAGTATCGATCGACCGGATGACGCGGCGACCTCAGGGAAGCAGCTCTCTAGTGTTTCCATCCATCCTCGCTGCATTGGTGCGTCACTAAACGATTTATTGATTTATGATAAATCGATAAATGGCTGAATTTTGATCTATTATAGAATACCAACGATCAAAGTTTAGCATATTCCAAATAAGTAAACATCAAGTTAAAATATTTAAATAAATAATTTTGCAAAAAAAAATATTTTTATAATGTACTCACACAACATTGATCGGATGATCGATGGACATGTGCTTGGTGAGAAGATGGGCACGAACCTGAAATGAATGGTAATTATTACTGTTATTATTATTATTACTATATACGTATTCATGAAATATACAATGCATCATAAACATTCGACATAACAGCCGAAACACGATTAAGCACAAATATTAATATTGTAAAAGAATACTGTAATACAGTAATCTAGACAAGTACTGTAACTACCACAAAAGCACAATTAAAACCTAATACAGACAGCTTGCGCTACTTGGACAACTATCGCAATCTAGTACTGCTCGATAAAAAAGAGTGGGGAGTTGAGTTCGGTAAAATAATAATTAATATATTTATATAATTAACAATAAGTCTTGTTGACCAATTAGCATAAATAATTCCCTCACCTTAGCCTCATCAACCGCAGAATACAGACAGAGTGTGCAGTGGAACTGTCTCGTCGGATAGTGGCGCTTGGCGTGCATCACCGCTCCTTGCGGCGAGTACAGGGTACGCGAACACATCTGCAATATTGATCTTTGATCTTTCATATTCCATCCTTGATCATTGTTCTGTAGTCTTTTGAATCTACACCACATCTCTCCCATTTAATCAGTCCCTGATTATTTGGGTTGAAATGTGCAAATTCCACCTCGCGAATTCAAGTTTCACCCAAGTCATAACACAGTTAGATTTATTCACAAAGCTATTGCGAGACACAATTCAAATCAACGAATAAATCACACTGACGGCAAACTGTCTCATATGAGTCATAGGTTATCTAAGATCCGACAATTAGATAAACGTTCTCTCGTATGTGAGATAACTTAGTTAGCTTACTCCATTCCAAGTTACTATCTCGAGCGAGAGAGTATTATTCAACGTGTCTTTTTGAGAGCGTTTGGAGTAAGCTAACCTTTCTCTATTGCTGAACATTTAGACAACCTATACCTAAGAGAATTTGCCGTCAGTGCATGATCAACAATCTCTAACAGAAATTTACCGTTGTACAGTATTTTAACCGTTGTACAGTAGTTTTTTAGACTGGTAAATTACCATCACCGAATTTTTACCGGTCATCCTTTTCCGCCCAATCCTGACTCCTACCGCGTTCACCAACATAGGAAAAGCCAAATCTCGCAAAACGAAATAACAATAAGATGATCAGCACTCTGACTGTCTGCACTCTCTCACATTTACATACTCTCTATCTCTCATATCCACGGTATTCCCCTACATTTTTCAATTCAACATTACACTCGTACTGTTTGCGCTCTCTCACTTGGAAGTGCTCTCTCGGCTACAGTAATCCCTACAGTATTATCAACAGAGGCTACAGCACTCCCCTTACCTTGCAATTGAACATGGTTCCATTATGCCCGTTCTTCTCATTATCCTCCTCATCATCCTCGAATGTCTCGTCAAGAGTCGACGCCTCGCACTCGTCATTCGTTACTACTGAAATCGTGAAATTATTGATTGATGGTTCACCAAGATAGATTTATCGACTACTACAGTAATCAAGAATGTCAATTAGACAGCTACCGTAATCAGTATTTAATTCTACTGTAGCACTTAACTACAGTATTCTCTCGACACAGTTCTCTTGTTAAAGAATATTTTAAACTTCCAGGCATATATTGATTCATAAAATATTTGCGTCTATCTACCGTACCTCTCTTCTCAGGGAACAGTTTCTGCAGCATCAGCGACGGTCGCTGATCCACGGGGATCTTGACACATCGGCGACATCGTGTGTGTTCACCGCGTGCAGTCGGACACGGTCCTGAATTATTAATTTAGTAAATAAATTTTTTAAAAATAAATAAATAATTTAAACGGACACTTCCCAGTGATCAAACATGTATTCAAAATATTCAATCAACGAGCTATTGAAAACGTAAATATAATAAATAATAGTTAAAATACTCGATCGAAAGATCAGAGATCAAAGATCAAAGATCAAGTATCTCACCTTCTGTGGTGCCTTGAATCCGCACTCTCTGCAGATGTAGAATGTCATGACTCCGAGAAGGGAACCGTGCTCTTCCTTCGCGTGCATCGACAGATTCTCTTCGGCGATTAACTGAATATTATTAATATTTTTATTATTTTTAATAATTTTATTGTATTTATTTATTATTTATGGTGTATGTATCCTCACATCAGCAAGAACTATCGCAAAACACGAATTATTCTAGATGGATGGGGATAAATTTCTCAATTTCTCAATGTTTCATCCCCGTCAACTTCACGTTTCACCCTCCTTATAATCTCAAGACAACATTGGAAAGACTGATACATTTGATCGCCTCGTTATGACAAAAAAAGACAAAAAAATATTTTAACAAAACTTTGATGATCTGACTCGCCAGTTCTAAAAGGAAAAACTAGGCAGATCGATTTATTGATTCATCGATTGAATATTGACCCACCTCCTTACACACACTGCAGCTGTACATTCCGGGCGGCGAGATGTGGCCGCCGGAGGGCGAGTAATGACCACGGGCGGCATGCTGAACAATCATTATTATCAATCGATCGATATTCCATAGTAGATCAATAAAATATTCTACCGGGACTGGCATAGTATGTCTTACGTATATCAGCTCAGCAACCCAGCTGAGATAACACAATTAAACCAGCCGATGAAGTTATTATATTACATTATATTATTATTAATTATTATTACTGATATCGTTGATCATAGTGACACAACGAGCTGATTTTAAACTCTCTGCTCAGGCTATCTCGCTCTCTTTGTCTGCGAGAGAGTATAGCCAATGCGGAGAGTTTCAAAATAGCTCGGGAGTGTCACTAAGTACCACTAATACCTCACTAAAAATAGCCTTTTTCCCCTGAAAAAAATTCCCCCTGAAGCTCATTCCTTGTCCCTCTCTTTTCACATTTATCGCTGTTTTCATCCTAGCTCTCTCTATTTCTCTCTCACACAACATATCCACACTTTCGGGAGTGTGCGCAGGGGCATACATAATTTAATAATATTAGCCGCTACACTAATTCGATTATGCCTACTGCGTGCTATCTGACGTAAGATCGAGCATGTTTCTTCGCACGCAAATATCTCGCATTATACACTTTCAAAGCGCGCTAAAACATCCCCGTCACTAGTTTCACTCCTCTCCCTCTGCTTCTCCCTCTCTCTCGCCCTCTCCATCTCCCTCTTCTTCTTCTTCTTCCTCTCTCTCTCCCTCTCCCTTTTCTCATCTCACGTTTCCAGAAAGCCCACAACTTCGTCCAAGTAGCGACAACATCGCCAAACGGAAAGATGAAACTGAAGAGGTGAAGAAAAGGGAAGGCATACATCCATCTATTATATCTCTTCTTTAGTTTCCTTCTTCATATCCCCTCCCGCCCTATCCTATCGCTTTCTCTTCTTCCTTCAGACCCGCATTATTCATGTTCCAACTGATGGATAAACAAACAAATAAACAAAAGAGTGATTGCTATGATACGCACGGTCCGCTCCCAAAATTTCCAAAAAAAAACAACAAAGCCTCACATTTGCAGCCTTTGCAGCCGCACTGCCGGGCGAGTGCTGTGAGTGGCGAGAGATGCTCTCAGAGTGATCCTGAAGATCAAAGATCAAAAGATCAAGGTTCAAAGATCAAAGATCAAATACTTACCCTATGTCCGATTCCGTTCGACGCCGGTAGCAGGGAATTGCGCGGGAAGCAAGCGTGCATGAGGGCCTGAAACATCATCGTTGCTTAACACACCCGAGCTAATTTGAAACTCTCCGCTCTGGCAAAACGCTCTCTCGTGAATAGAGAAAACGAGAGAGCTTTGTCAGAGCGGAAAGTTTCAAATTAGCTCGAGGTGCGCCTTTAATGTTACAGACTCGGCAATTTCATGTTTCAGTGTCGTGTGGAAACTGATCATATATTTGAATAGTTGTTTTTCGATGTCTATCCAACACTTGACGAACCATTGATTATCACGACAATATCAACCAGCTACAGGAATGAGATTGATTGGGAAAAATAAATGAAAAGATCAAAGATCACTCTACAGTATCCTCTCTCACCTCCCATTGTCTCTCCATCTCGGGTGATCGTCTGTCGAGTGGAGCGGAGTGAGTGTCACCGTGCGCACGGTTCATGTGGGTGCGAACCTGAAGATGATAAGAGATCAAAGATCAAAACTACAGTATGAAATCTGACGTTTAAAGGGAAAGATCAAAACTACCATATACTATTTATCATCGAAAGATCAAAGATCAACCTTGAATATCTCATTGTGTTCGTAGCTGCAATGGGCGCACTGGAACTGCTTCAGCTTTGCGTGTCGACGAACGTGATTCGTCAGATTGGAGAGTCTGCAGAGAACGAAGGATTACGGTAGGATATGAGTACTGTGAGAGGGTATCTTGGGATACTGTAGGAGTACTGTACAAGTGTATGAGGGATTATTGTAGGAGTACTGTATTACGGGGTATGCGGGGATACTGTAGGACTGGTATGACACTAGTAAGTTTCGCTTTGAATTCTCGAGGTTTGAATAAATAATCAATAAATCAATAATCAACTACAGTATACCTCGTGTTCATGATGCGATTCTCGCACAATCGACACTTGACGTACACCTCGTCATTGTCCACGCCATCGCTGCGAGAGACCGATCGATGACGAACCTGATTACGGTAACATTCAGATTACGGTAATCAATAATAAGGTAATTACAGTAACCAAATACGATATTATTGCAAAAGTGATCAATGTTTTCAACCGTCTTCAATTACATACGCAAGCCCTGAGATACTAAGGCTACAGTAACCAGGCTACAGTAACCCTTCAATCGCATAAACTACCGTACCTCAGCGACTTGCAGCTCGGGGTCGTCACGTAGAACGATGCTGGGAGCGCTGTTGTTCACCGGACTGGCCGGTTGTGCGTACTGTGCGTGGGTGTGCGATGGTGCACCACCGCTGCTGGTGGGAGGGAGTACGGTAGCCGAGGTATCCGAACATCGCGCATCACCGCATTCGTCGACCACCTGTAGATCAGAGAGACTGATTACCGTACTTCAATCAATCAATCAATCAATAAATCAATCGATTTATCATATCACGCAGTAATGCTCATTGTGAGATGGGGCTGAGTCTCGGAGATATTCATCTACCGTCATACTTCTCTCGCTTATTAACAAGTATCTTAGTTTGTATTATTCATCGACGCCGTGATATACGAAATACAAGGCGAAACGGAACAGAATAATAATAATATGATTGAAGAGCATGATATCTGGATAATACCTTGGCAAAAACACAATTACAATTTTCATGCAAACGCTGAAACTTATTCCAACCTCTTTCCGCAGCACGGAACAGTCCAAAGCTAGTTCTAATTTCACCGCTTCAGAAACGCACTCACCATCTCTCTTAATCTTGCTCGAAACCATACATTTTCGCCCCACCCACAATCTGTTGTTTTGGCGAATTATAAACTGACCCGAAATTTGAACAAAACTGACCCGATCTACATCTCAAGTACTCAAAACTGACCCGGCATGGGGTGATTCTTACTAATCTCGATCTCCCGCTTATTCCTAGATGGGTTTCGAGTCTCAAAACTGACCGCATCGACAAAAGTGCTCACTCACAATGTGGGTGCTCGAAAATGTATGCTCGAAACTCTCCACTGTAGTGCTTCATCTTAGGTGTTACGGTAGCCCAAAATACCAATCATGAACTGAACCCACCTCCACTTCTTCCTCTATCTCCTCGTTCTCTTCAATGGTCTCTTCGACAGCAAAGTCCGGCACGTACTGCGATGTCGATGGCGTCTATGAGAAAGGATGTTGATTGATTGATTGAGAACATGTAATAATAATCGATTTATCGATTACTACAGAGGGTACGAGTTTTTGTACAGTCAAATAGATCTTTTTGCAGTTCATCCAATTCCATCTTTCAATTCCATCCGTTTAACCAATATGCATTAAAAGTTCGAATTGGTATTGAAGAAATTTAGTTTAAAAATGGATATATCGATTTTCTATCAAATTCCTATTTCCCCTTCAAATCCTGCATTATATACCTGCTGGTGATGATTCCGCTGGCTCTCCTCCGCCTGCATACTGTGATCATTATCGATTGGTAGATCACCGGATACGGAAGTAGGCGGGGGCGCAGGCACGGGCGCCGCGTCACCGTTCGCGCACACTAGCCGCGTTTCGGTGAAACCGTGCGCCGCCTGCAATATCGATCGATGCAAACCTTCTAGATACCGTAACCCAATCGATATCGATTGATCAAAACTTGATCTATCGATCTAGATTGATCTATCGTATGTATCCATTCAAGCTACCGTAATCCAATCGATATCGATTGATCCACCGTAACCCATGCAAGCTACCGTACCCCCCACACTCACGAGGATATTCTGCAGTCTGCCGACACTCCTGATATCCGTGACTTTGACGAGTAGGAAGTTGGGCAGATCACCGGAGGTCGAAGAGGTGGGCGAGGGCGTGGCTTGAGACACCAGTGGCGCGCCAACGGCCAGAGGAGGCGGCGTGAGCTGCTGCAGGAGCGCCAGTGGCCGTGACGCGGCGGTCGTTGGCGCCAGTGGGGTGTTCTGCAGCTGGTGGTATATGGGCGGTGGTTGGGGCGGCGCGGCGGCCAGTGGCGTGCCGTCTGAGTACGGCGAAGAACGCTTCGTGCCGATCCCTGAATCAGGGTATTGATTGATTGATTGATTGATTGATTGATTGATTGATTGGTATACGGTAGTATGTGGTATATGGCGAGAAAGTTTCAGAGTTTGTTTATGGGCAATTATCGAACGTCGAATAAGAGAAACGTGATACACATTTCAAGGTGACATTGTGAGCGAAGCAGAAAATTTTACTCGGAGAGTTCAAAGATTATCATAGGTGGTTGCGAGAAAATCAATTTTTTCGCGCAAACCCTTGCCTTACCAACGCGGCCTTGCCTCACAAAAATAGAAATTTTAAAGTCGAATTTACACAAAAATAGCGATGCGCGCAACGCTCCCTTCCCAGGTTTGCGCACAGCCTTTCCTCCAACGAGCCCACCTATGTTTCACAGACTCTTTAGATTCGGTATTTTCTTTCCAATTTCGATACTGTTCCTCGGTTGCTATTTCACACAAATTAAAGATGCAAGAGCAGCACTCACTCGCTCTATCCTTACAATATGAGAATTGTTTTAAAACATTTGATTCACGCTATGAAATCCTACGAAAATTTTGATCGAGAATAACGGAATTTACATTTATCTTTTCACCTTTACATGCATATATGCTATAATATTATAATAAATAACATGAAGAGCCACTCACTCGCTCCATCCTTGGTGGGCGACGGCGTCGACAACTGCACGGTGGATCCGGCGCCCGACCCTGGCGGGGACGTGGCGATCATGGGAGGCGGCGCGTGTGCCGCCAGAGACGCGCCAAGGAGCTGTGCAGATGACGCGGCGGCCAGTGGCGATGCGGCGGCTGCCGGAAAGGTCTGCAATGGAAAAATCAATAAATGCACCGGGAAAATCAATAAATCAATTATATTGATCGTAGGTCGAAAAGTATGTTACAAAGTGCCAAGCCTGACCGCATTTTGAGACAAAATTTGCCAAAACTCGAAAAACATGACCGCATTTTGAAATCCGATAACCTAGCAATTCGACTTATGCGACTATTGCACCGGGAAATCAATAAATCAATGATATTGATCAAACAATATTGAATACATCTGTGCATAAGAAACTCTTTCTTCAATTACAATTTTCTATTTCGCAACAATTAAACCCATTCCTTCCCCCCAGAAACAAATCGCGTGCACGAATCGATAAAGAATACATAAACAACACAATTCTGACGCGCGTACTCGCGATTTGAGCAAAATGCGAGTCGGGGAAAAGCTGAGACACAATATTTCTAGCAGAAACAATAAATATTCATCCAAACGAACAAAAAGATCAGGGATTAGCCCGGGTGCAGAATGTCCCCAAATCGAAGGGGAGGAGGATGACGGGGAGGGACAAGAGGAGAAGAGAAGAGGAGTGTGCACGAAAAGTGGCAACGCAAGGAGGAAGGAAACGAAGAAAGTGGGGAGAGAGGAGAGAAAGAAAGAGAGAGAGAGAGAGAGAGAGAGAGAGAGAGAGAGAGAGACGGAGGAGGGGAGAGTTGGAGGTTGGAGAGAAGAATAGACAGGCGAGCAGGAGGAAAGAGGACACACGAATTGGCGTAAACAGAATGAGAGAGGGGAGTGAGTGAGGAGAGTACAGAGAAAGATAGTCAGAGAGAAACAGAGATAGAAGGAAGAGAAAGCGAAGAGAGAATAAAGAGACAGACATACTGACATACTGACAGACAGACACAGACATAAGGACAGACATAGACGGATTTAAAAGATCCGCGCGTGTTAGACAGTGCAAAGAGACTAGACAACGACTGGTAGATCCGGTGATCGGACAACCAACAAAACAGTTGACCTTGAGTCAACGCTGAAAACCAATGGAAAAGGGAAACGTTTGTGCAACAACTATAAGAGCTACCATTACAGCTAATATTTCAGACCAAAGGTAGCACAAAGCCACTGGCGCGCCATAAATTGCCGCAGGAGGGCCAGTGGTCGTTACGCGTACACTATAACCGCCCATATATCTATTCATACCCAAGTGTGAATCTAACTGGACCACCACGCATATAGAGGGCCTTCGTTCTCTCTCTCTCTCTCTCTCTCTCGGATTGCACATTCATTGTCAGATCAAGGAAACAAGAGCGAGAGCGAGAGAGAGAGAGATAGGGGAGGGAGAGGGAGAGAGAGAGAGAGACAGAGAGAGGGAGAGAGAGAGAGAGAGGGGGAGGGAGAGAGAGAGGGGGGGAGAGTGAGAGAGAGAGGGAGAGAGAGAGAGAGAGAGAGAGAGAGGGAGAGAGAGAGAGAGAGAGAGGATGGATGGATGGAGCGATTGGTCAATTGTGTTTTGACAGACGAAGAGTACATCGTACACTGATTTCGATTAGTGCAGCGACAATGGTCTTTGGGAGAGAGTACAGGGAAGTTTTCCAGGATTTTATTGGGGGGGTTACCTCGGAAATCGGTATCCCAAGCCGTTTTACTATGAACGCCAGACAAGACAGACAGTAGACAAAACAAAATAAGCGCATTGTTTCATTGCAAGAGTCGTACGGGACGTCAAATACAGCTAAACTATTGTGGAACCCCAGATCCTAGGACCAGGCACTAGCAAATCTCCCACTGGTTTCCTAGCTCGCACCCCACTAGGAAATCTGCTGGGAACCAACTGGGAGAAAAAAACGAGAGGAGAGCGACGACGGTGTACTCTTGCCTCTGAGGGCCAGAACGATAGCTCAACATAGAAACCTATCGCAATGGTCTTACGCCCGTCTGGTTTTCAAAAAAACTGGCGAGACTCAGTCATACTGTGCTAGGAAAACCTTCTAGGTTTAGTGGCGGGAGAGGGGGGGAGGCTCGAAGGATGGACAAAACTGTTCTCACTCTCACTCCCTTTCTGCCTTGTTTATGCCCGCAGGCCCTGTCGAGGATTGGGCCCGCCCACTGGACAAACCCCCCATCATCCCCCCATCTGACGAACGAGGCCAATATTCAAAGTTACGAAAAGAAAAGAAAGAAAAGAAAAGAAAAGAAAAAAAGCAATACGAAAAACTCTCCTCTTTCCACACACTCTCTCGCCTCTTGTTTCTTTTCTTTTCATGACTTTTCGCATCATATAAGACGGAACGCACTCTTCATGCGAATCATCGGACCAACTTTTTTGAGACAAGCAAGAAGTGGCCCAGCATGCACGCCAGAGCCTACTCTTGATAAATGTGCTCAATTTTATTTTAATTCATAAAAATTAAATAAAAATTCATTCTACCGTGCGTGCGTGGTGTAACACACTCCACGCAGTGCGTCACAATCGGAAAAAACCACACAGTTTGTCACACACGTCTCGTTTCACAATAACCACTACCCTTTCCATGTCTTTTCTTCTCAAACGATATTGCACACACGCACACACTCACTTTCTCTCCCTAGCTGTTGTGAACCAAAGCGAGGAAGTCTATCAAAAAGGGAGAGGGAGGGAGAGGGAGAGGGAGAAGGAGAGGGAGAGAGGGGGATAGAGAGAGGGAAAGGAAAGGGAGAGAAGGAGAGGGAGAGAGAGGGAGAGAAGGAAAGGGAGAGAGAGGGAGAAAGGAGATGGATAAGTAGAGGGACAATGTGCGAAACACCCCCCCATTTTGTCCGTTTCAAACAATTCTTTAATAATAATTCAAAAAATATTTTAGGCTTTATTTTTGGCTTTCAAATATATTCGTCATATCTTCCTCAATTTTTTTCTAATTCTAATGTACCAAAACACACAAAAACTTTCAAGGATCAACATCTCAACAAAGATCAAAGATCAATCTACCGTACCTCCATCAGCTTCGCCAGCAGCAGCTTGTACACGGCGTCGTGTGAGCCGTCGTCCGAAGGCACTGCGGACGCCATCCTCCACGTTGACGACAGGTCGAGGCAGAGGGAGAGGTGGAGGGAGAGGGAGAGGCAGAGGTAGGCCTCCTAGAGTCCACGATCGAGGGAGCTCTCTGAGCCCTATTCCTCCTCAGCTCTTCTAGCTCCAGTCAGTTAATAATACTGCAACTTCGTCGGGGTTAGTCGGTATCCGTGAAAGCTCGGGGGAGCTGTCACGCTTCCAGGGGGAGCTCTAGGAGCTGACAATAAAAGGGAGAGTGAGAGAGAGGAAGGAGAGGGAGAGGGGAGACTTTGTTGAAGACAGTGTGGTGCACTAGCAGTGTGAGAGAGGAGCCTCGACGATAGAAGAGAGAGGCGAGAGGCGAGAGACGCCAGCACACTGAAGAGAGTACAGACGGTTAGAGAACTGACGAGAGAGCGAAGGGGCATGAAGAGACGGAGAGGGAGAGGGAGAGTGCAAAGATTCGGAGAAAAAAGGAAAGAGACAGGGAGATAGGGCGTTGAAGGAGAGGGAGAGAGGGGAGAGGGGAAGTGAGAGAGAGAAGGGAGAGGGAGAGGGAGAGAAAGCACCCTCCTTCTCTTCTCCTTCGCTGAAACACACGCGCCTGTTTGTGGCGGAAAGGAGAGGGACGAGAAGGAGAGTAGAGAGAGAGAGGGAGAGAGAAAGATCAGAAGAGGGAGAAGGGGAGAGAAGGATAGGGATAGGGAGAGAGAGAGAGAGAGAGAGAGATCAGAAGAGAGAGAGAGAGAGAGGGAGAGGGGCGAGAGGGAGAGGGAGAGGGACGAGAGAGAGAGAGATAGAGGGAGAGGGAGAAGAGAGACAAGGGGAGAGGTAGAGCTTTTGGAATGGGGGTTGGTTGGTGATGGTAGAAGAGGGACACGGAGAGGAGGAGAGCGAAGCAACAAACAAGTCGCGAAATGGGCGAAGAATGAGAAGAGAGGGAGGGAGAAGTAGAGGGGGTGAGAGAAGGAGAGGGGGTGAGAGAGGGAGAGGGAGAGGGAGAGGGAGAGGGAGGGAGAAGTAGAGGGGGTGAGAGAGGGAGAGGGAGAAGGAGAGGGAGAGGGAAAGGGAGAGGGAGAGGGAGAAGCAGAGGGGGGTAAGAGAAGGAGAGGGAGAGAGTACATAAATTCAAGAGGGACGAGAAAGGCAGAGGGAGAGAGAGGGGGAGCATGGGGCAGATAGTGGGCGCGCTTGCACGCACACACCGAATCACACGACGACGGTGTGGGACCTCTCCCTCTCTCCCTCTCCCTCCCTCTCCCTCCCTCTCTCCCTCTCCCTCTCTCGATGAAAGCGAAGAAGAAGAGGAGGACTACGTCATTGAGGAGGAAGAAAGGACGAGAGACAAGGCGAGATTGGAGAGTAAAGACAGTCAGAGAGAGAGAGAGAGAGAGAGAGGGAGACTGAGAACTAGCAAAGATAACACGGTTAGACACAGAGGGCGCAAGAGTAGCGCTGGGTAGTGTGTGTGAGAAGTGACAAACCGCAGACACTCTACCGTATTCCACGGTTGCAAAATACACCACTACCGTATACTAGGGCTACCGTATACTACAGTATTCCCCCGGTTGGCTACTGTATACTAGGTGCAGAAAGTCACAGACTCTACCGCATACCTAAGGTGCAAGAATACAGTATCCCTTTGCGAAATGCAGACTACAATAATCCCCGGTTTTGCAAACCCCCCTTTGCATCCACCAAAACGCCTACACGACACTGTAGAGAGTGAGTGCGAGAGAGAGGGAGAGAGAGAGGGAGGGAGTGAGGTAGAGAGACGGAGAGAGTGCTAGAGAGAGAGAGAGAGAGAGAGAGAGAGAGAGAGAGAGAGAGAGAGAGAGAGAGAGATAGGAGGGGAGGGAGAGAAATGTGGTCTTGATGCCTTCGAGGCATCTCTCGCCCATAACAAGTCTAGAACACGAAGGGGGAGGAAAGAAAGACAGACACAGACCCCAGACACTACCGTAATCAAACTATTTCAAAAAATAATCAAAATTCTCCATTGCACCATGCAAAGTTCGCTAAAACCAGGAAGTTTCGGGTTTCACGACGAATATAAAATGCAGTGGATAAACTCTGAACAACTGTGGTGGAGAAAAAGTAGAGCATGAGATAAGGAGAAGAGATGACGAAGCAGTCACTGAGAGAGAGAGAAAGAGTGAGAACTTTAGGTTATGGCGAACGATGTGGGGGAGAGAGGGAGGAAGGGGGAGAGGTATAGAGAGGGAGATGGAGAGGTAGAGATCGAGACGGAAGGAGGGTGATAGGGAGGGGAGAGGAAGAGGGAGAGGGAGAGGCAGAGAGAGAGGGAGAGGGGGAGAGAGAGGGGCAGAGGGAGAGGGAGGGAGAGACGGAAGGAGAGGTACAGTCGAGGTGTGGGCACGATAGGCGCAGTGTGGCGAAGAAGAAGAGGGAGGAAGAGTAGAACTGAGTGGAGAGAGGAAACGGCACAAAAAGTATAAATAAAAAAGAGAGAAAGGGAGGGAAAACCTATTCTCTCCCTCTCCCTCTTCTTCTCTCTATCTCTTTCTCTCTCCTTCCCTCTATATCTATCTCTCTCTCCCTCTCTTTCCCCCTCTCGACGACCTAAGTTTCGCCCAAATTCAAAAATAGCAAAATATTACCCCCGCCAATGGCCAAATGCGCAAAAATTATATACACACAGAGAAATAAGTGTTATCCACGGAGCATAATACCTAAAAAGTGTTATATTTGAGCTCAAAAAGTGTTAAATATAACACTTTTTAGGTCTTATGCTCCGTGGATAACACTTATTTCTCTGTGTGTATAACATGGGAATAACATTTTGGGGTTAATTTCTACGTGGACATTATGTAGTATCCCGAGGGGGGGGAGGATGGGGTTGAAGAGGAAGGGAGAGAAGGAGAGGGAGAGGGAGAGGGAGAGGGAGAGGGAGAGGGAGAAGCGTGCTCAGAACAAAACACAGAAAGAGTGAAGAGGGAGAGGGAGAGGGGGGGGGGCTAGAACCAGAGGCAGATAGAGAGAGAGCGGATGGAGCATGGAGGGAGAAGCTAGGAATAGAGAGATAAAAGAGAGTAAGCGATAGCGATAGTCAGGAGGAGAGTGAGAGAGTGTCTAAGTGTGAGAGAGAAATAGAGAGAAAAATAGAGAGGGAGAAGGGAGGGGGGAGGGAGCGAGAGAAGGAGAGGGAGAGGGAAGAGGGAGAGGGGAGAGAGAGGGAGAGGGACAGAGAAACAGCCAGAGTGTGAGCGAGATCAGTTACAAAAAGGAGCCAATAGGGGAGAAGCTTTCACAATATTTCCCATTTGTCAGACCAATCGCTTCAACTATCGATCGATCTAAGCCACGAATCGATTTCTCTTTTTACAAAATTATATTTCAAAAAGCCCAAATACCGATTTTTAACATGCAAAATATCCCCTTCAATATGTACAAAATTTGAGTGAATAATTAAATAAATAAAATAATAGAATAATTCAATATATCGATCGATAGCTTGCAAACATCGAACAATCAGTACTGTACATACATACATGGGACAAAATGATACATAAGTCTAAACTAGCAAAAATCAATAAATATAAATAATACCATGCATTTTCGGTACCCTCGCCGTTTATTTTTATATAGTGGGTCAATTCTCGAAATAGGGTGGGTTGATTCACAAAATTCGTTATTTTCGCTTAAAAATCGCCATTTTTAGCTTAATTTTTTTATCAAGTGCCCTAAAATGGCCTTATATAGTGGGTCAATCCTTGCACTGAGAGGGTATGGCAATTTATGAATAATACAAAATATCACGAGGAATATCATCTACGGGGAGGCGGGGAAAGCCCATAAATCAGGGTGGAAACGGGCGAGAGGGAGAGGGAGAAGGAGAGGGAGAGGGAGAAGGAGAAGGAGAGGGAGAGGGAGAAGGAGAGGGAGAGGGAGAAGGAGAGGGAGAAGGAGAGGGAGAGGGGATAAGACGGAAAACATGCAAGTAAGATAAAAGGAGCGAAAAGCGAGCAAGAGGGGGTGATATATAAAACAAGAGCGAAGAGGAGAAGAAGTTAGAGCTATCGGAGATCAGAATAGGGGGAGGGAGGGAAAGAGAGAGAGAGAGAGAGAGAGAGAGAGAGAGGGGGGGGGGAGAAAGGCAGGGGTAGAGGGAGAGGGGCAGAGGTAGAGAGAGATGACAGGGATGGGTGAAGTAACCCCACCAAAGTGATACTCCCACCCTATCAATAGTCTATAGATCTTCATCTCCTCTTACCATTACCTTAAACTCTCACTCCTCTCTATCTATCTCTTGAATATATGCTAACTTTATATCTCAACCGTGCAATCTCTACCTCTCTTTCTCTCTCCTCCTCTCGATCTCCCTTCACCTATTCCTCTCTTCCTCTATCTTTCGTTCTCCCTCTTCCTCTCCCTCTCCTTCCATCTCTACCTCTCCCTCTCTTCCTCCATCTCTACCTCTCCTTCCCCCCACCCCTCTCCCTCTCCCTTTCTTCACCACTTGATAGAGCAATGGAACTTCGTATGTCCTTTCAGAACATCATCAAGCAATCGATAAATCACGCGCGCTACCACAGTTACAGTACTCCTCTGTCTGTCCCTAAGCAATCAATAAACTACGCACTACCGTAACTTGGCTCTGATCAATCAATCAATAACAGTCAATCACCATTATACCGACAGTTCGATCAATACTTTAATAAATCAATCAATACATAGTCCTACCGTAACCATAACTACCGTACTTTGACCATTGATCAGCATCGATTGCCAACTGACTGACCCTGATTTTATGAAGGGAGAGAGAGATGGAGAGAGAGAGAGAGAGTAGAGAGAGAAGAGAGGGAGGGAGAGAGAGAGAAGAGAGAGAGGGAGAGAGGAGGGTGAGGGGGAGAGAGAGAGGGAGAGAGAAATGGAGAGGGAGAGGAAGAGGAGGGAGAGGGAGAATGATCGCGAAATACATAAGTTGAGTGAGGGAGAGGGGGGAAGTGAATGGGAGCGCGACTCCTCACGAGTGTCGCTTATAGGATCATTCCATCGCCCCTATAGTTAGAGAGGGAGAGGGAGATATAGAGGGAGAAGAGGAAGAGGGAGATATTCAAGAGGTAGAGGGAGAGCGAGAAATGAAGAGAGGTAGGGGAGGTAGAGTGAGAGGGGAAGAGAGAGGTAGTGGAGGGAGATGGAGAGGTATAGAGAGAGGTAGATTTAGAGGGAGAGGGATAGAGATAGAGAGAGCGAGGGAGAAGGAGAGAGGAAGGCAGACGGAGGGAGATTGAGAGAGGGAGAAGTGGTATGGACTAAATTTCACCTCCGCCGACTTTCCTCCTATACTATGCGTGTTATACGCTAACCGTTAAAATCTCCCTTTTCAATCTCAATCAATCGATATTCCACTACACATGAAGATCAGGGCACATACAGTGCTTCTCACACATGCAATTTACCAAATTAATCATTACATATCACCTTCAACGGAAAAACTGGAGAAAACACCATCCCTTGATCTAGTGTCATATGTTGATACGAATAAAGCAATGTATCAGTTGAATTGAGAACTACCAAAAATGGATTATTTTTATAGCTAAAACACTCTAAATGCCAAATTTTCATAAGCAGCGTAGCCAATGAATCTGCGGTGTCATGGAATCTTCCTTCTTTATCAATTCTTCCTTCATCTTCTTCTGATCAAGCTATTGTCGATCTTCTTCAATATCAAACCACTACGATTTGATCCTTTCGAAATGCGAATTCTAGAAAAAAGAAAAAAGAATAAAATGAGAATTTCTGGCGAATTTTCCGCGTTTAACTAACTCTCTCCTGACGTACTGCGTATGCACACCCAGTTACCCACCAAAATTCAAATCGTTCCTTGCATAATCCATGACAGCAAGACAGGAGACACACTCACGCGTGCTCATTCACAGAAAACAGTTCAAACTACGGCGTAGTGTAGCATGCACACTAGACTACCGTAACCCATACAACAAACCAAGACTAAACAGCTACCGTAATCCAACAACATCATTACTCCCGGTCCCTAGAGCATACCGGCTGCTACCGTATCCGAGAATGAAAACAATCCCACATACTTCCGTAAATACGTTGCTCCCGTAACCCAGCAAGGCTACAGAATTCCATAAATACGGGATACCGTAACCTGGCACCTCTACAGTATTCCCTGAATCAAGGACTACAGTACCCTGGCAGATTACATATGTGTGCGTGTGTGTGAGAGAGACAAAGACGCACGTTTCTCTTTTTTTCTCTTCTTAGGACACAAAACACGAATCGATACGGACCACGAACCCTAGGCAGAGGGAGGGAGGACAGGGAGAGGGAGAGGGAGAGGGAGAGGGTGAGGGAGAGAGAGAGAGAGGGAGAGGGAGAGAGGGAGAGGAGAGTGAGGAATGCTAGCGGAGGGGTGATGAAAACAAGCGGGGGGAGGATAGCATCCATGCTAGAAGGGGTAGCAGCGTGTAGCATTACCGATGGAGACACAACGAGGGAGTGGGAGAGAGGAAGAGGGAGGGAGAGGGGCATGGAGAGGGAGAGAGAGACCGAGAGAAAGGGAGAGGGAGAGGGTGAGAAACGGAGAGGGAGAGAGATAAGACGTCGAAGGATAAGAGAGAAGTAGAAAGATAATAAAAAGTTAGAGAGAGAGAGACGAGAGGGAAGGAAACAAAGATGAAGAGAAAGGGAGAGAGTGCATGGGAGATGAGGAGGGGAGGGGAGAAGAGACGAAGAGTGAGCGAGAAAGAGAGAGAGAGAGAGAGAGAGAGAGAGAGAGAGAGAGAGAGAAAGAGCCGTGATGTCCTCCCCTCCCTCTATCCGTCTCTGATCTCTTCCTCCTCTCTCTCCCTTGCAATCTCCCTCCCTCTCTCTCCTCTCAGTGTGGTTCGAGAACGTAAACATGCGCCGTGTAGCGCACAGGCACAACAGACTAAAGGATGGAGAAGGGAGAGGGAGAGGCAGAGGCAGAGGAGGAGAGACAGAGGGAGAGGGAGAGGAGGAGAGGGAGAGGGAGAGAGGGAGAGGGAGAGCATGGCGAAAAGAGCGGACGCAACCTTTTCGAATGGAAAAAACGAGGAGGCGAAAGAATGTGAATGAATGAAAGGGAGCGTGAAAGCAGAATGAAACCTCAATCTACCTCTCCCTCTCCCTCCCTCTACCTCTCCCTCTCCCTCGCCCTCTCCCTTTCCCTCCCTATCTCTCCCTCTCCCCAACTCTCTATCTCCCTCACCTCTACTCCCATTAGTCTGCACCTAACATAAACAACTACCGTAACCCAACTACACTTATGCACCTACCGTACTCCAACAAATCGACAAACCTATTAGTTGACTCATGCTCGGTTTAAAAGTTGCGAAAAGAGAAGTAAAATTGTCCTCTTATTCATTTCTTTTAGCAAAAATTTTTTTGAGCACCACATCACCCAGTGCATTCTAGGTTGCAATCCTGGGCAGAAACTACTTGCCCCCGCAATTCTTCCACTTTCTCGAGTATTCTCAAAGTGATCTGCATTAGTGATAGACACTTTCTGGATAAGCTCCCGCAAAATAAGACCAAAAATTGCGAACCAAAACAACCTACCCCAAACAGCGAGTACCCTCCCTCACCCCTAGATAAGTGTCTTATTGCTGGGGAACATCACTGATCCGTGATTTTCTTACTATTGGAGAAACTGAAGAACGGCCCTCTCCCTCTCCCTTCATCTACTATTTTACTTGATTTTAATATATTGATCGCTTGATCACTGCTATCCTACATTCCCCAATACTACCAATAATAACACTACAACACAACAGTGATCTACCGTATGCCAATAATATTTACCGTAATCTTGTCCATAAGTAGGAACAAAACACAAGAGATCAATGGGAAATCATTTCCTGTACACACACAGAGGGTGTGAACAAGGAGAGGGAGTCAGTGGTTCCCGTTGAGGACCAGAGACAGCGATCACAATATGGAAGTGCATTTTGATCGACGATTCACCTAATTAACTAAGCAACCAAGTAAGAAAGGTGTTAGCTCAAGCAAGCAGCACAGTATGCAAGTGCCGTTATTGAATTTTTTTTGAACCAACAAAATTTTCGGGAGAAAAAACTAAAAAGGGGTAAAAATTATTTTTAAAAAACTAATCAATTCCCAAACGTCCCAGTATCAGATCAGCAGAACAAGGAAACGTGATTAAGATGCTATTGTTAGTGATGCCAGTTCCTGACTGTTCTAGAGTTCCAGATTAACCCTTTTCGGATAAATCGAGAACAAAGGTATTTCTAACATCTTGTAAGAAAATTTAATCACTTCCAAAATCCCAATTCCAGACTATCACGCTTCCAAACACCTCACTTCGTGATATCCGGTAATGTCACACTGTTTTCAAAGCCAGTGGATTAGCCATGGTTTCCTTAATCTTAGCTTGATCATGATCTTACCCTCTCATCCGATTCACCTCCCCTTATCTCTCCCTCTGCCTCTCCCTATCGATAGCAAGAAGTCTCAGAAGAGAGAGAGAGAGAGTAGGTGTTGGTGGTAAAAAGAGGACGAAGGAAGGAAAGAAGGGGTCGAGATGAAAAGGTGGAGGAGTGGAAGGGAGAGAGGGAGAGGGAGAGGGAGAGGGAGAGGGAGAGGGAGAGGGAGAGGGAGAAGGAGGGGAAGGAGAGGGAGTCGGCTGGTTGCAAGAAAAATAGAGAGATAAAGGAGAGAGAGAGAGAGAAAGAGAGAGAGAGAGAGAGGAAGAGAGAGCGAGAGAGAGAGGGGAAGAGAGAGCGAGAGAGAGAGAGAGAGATCGGAGAGCCCGGCCATGTCCCCGCTGTCAGAGCACAGGGCGCTCTCCACTTTCAGCGAGGGGGCGAGAGAGCGCACACTCGGAGAGAGTACAGACAGTCAGAGAGCCAAAGCAGATCGAGAGTGTACGCAAACGCTAGAGACTGCAATGGAGCGAGAGAGTGAGAGAGTGGTCAGAGACACAGAGACAGAGGCGAGAGAGTGTGCGAAAGTGAGAGAGCGTCAACGCACGCTCGCGATCCACATTTTGTTTTCAATGCGTGAGTGTGGGCAGGGAATGGGGGAGGCGAGAGACAATGCGAGTGGGCGAGAGTGCCAGACGACGAGGGCGAGCGAGAGAGTGTGCGGGGGCGAGAGAGCGCAGGCGCAGGCACGCAGAGCAGTGTCGAGTCAGAAAACGAGAAATGGCGCACTCTGGGGCTAGAGCGAGAGGGAGAGGGAGAGGGAGAGGGAGAGGGAGAGGTAGAGAAGGAGAGGGAGAGGGAGAGGGAGAGGGAGAGGCAGAGGGAGAGGGAGAGGGAGAGGGAGAGGGAGAGGGAGAGGGAGAGGGAGAGGGAGAGGGAGAGGGAGAGGGAGACGGTTAGCAAAAAGGGGGGTGTGAGCGGGGTAGGGGGATACACAGATGCTCGCAGAACGAGAGGTAAGGAGGGGTGAACGCAAAAACGAGCAACACTCAATTCTTCTCAGATTGAGAACTGGGTTAGTCGAAAAGGGGACTTAAAGGGGGGGGGGAGTGTAACCTTTTTTGTGTCCGATGAATACTCTTCATTTATTCTCACAGTGATCCATTTGATAGAAAGCCTTGTCTAGCCTCTCGAATACTTTTTTCAGAAAAAAAATAACGATCGGAAACAAAAATTATATCGAAAAAATCGAAAACAATTTTTCTCTTCGAAAACATCATTGTGTTAAATCTTTCTATGGCTAGAGCGGAAATGCAAGAAGTGCAACTGTGTGATTCTTGATTGAAGCCGCTTAAATGATAAAAAATCTGCTCAAGTGAAATTGCAATTTTTGTTTCCAAAATTTAATTTTTTTAAATGTCACAATTTCATTTTCGATTATTGTTCGAAATCATTCGATATTCTTACAATTACTCATCGCAAGTCACTGATCTAGAAGATTTTTACGATCTCTAAGGCGAGACCTCCTGTCCATCGACATAAAATAAAACGACGACCATTAGGCCCAGGACGTCTTTTCACACTTTCGGCCAGTCACGTTTCGAGATCGATGAGACAGAGAAAAGGGCAGAGCGAAAAAGTGAGAGCGTACGCAAAAGTGCCGGTGCGTAGGCGGTTAAAGCATACCATCGTGCACCATACCGTAATTGTTTTGTTATTTGTCAAGTTTTCTCTCCCTGTGTTGGAAAAAACGCTGTGTGACGCATCATAAGCGAACAAATTCGATGATGGCCTAAGATGTTGTACTTTGCTACTATAAAATGCGAAGACGTATTTATGAGGGCAAATTCTCAATGACTTTGCTCTCTCTGTGCTGGAAAATGCTAAATCCTATGCATAGCTAGTGCTTACTGCACTTTCGAAATATCCACAATGCTGAATCCTATGCCAGTCTCTATTTGCAGGAGCAAGACACCCAGGCTCCATCTATTCGTACAATATCACGTCACATGCACTACTGGTCGCAATTTCCGATAACAAAAGGGAGAGAGAGAGAGGGGGGGGAGGGAGAGAGAGAGAGAGAGGGCGGGGGAGAGAAAGACTGCCAAAGCACACTGCCACGATTAGATTACCCATTCGAGTGTGAGTGAGTGTGTGTGAAATTGTTTGTTCCCATGAATCACATAATATACGGTATGCAGCGAGTGGGTACTTTCCGAACAAAATTGCTCGTGGACACCCGAAAATTTTTCAATGAAAAACGTAAAAATATGGTCCTATTTTGGTGTCTGGTAATTCGTAAAATTAAAAATTTTGCGAGCGGTTCCACCCCAAGGGGAACAATAATCCATCTGTTTGTAATTCGGAAGCACTAAACACAATAGCTGCATACCGTAATCTTTTTTGGCAATTTGCCAAGTTTTCAAGGAGAACTCTATGCGTTGAAGAAACGCCTATACGACACGCACGACTTCCTCGTCTTGTCACAACTTTTTTTCGTCGTCCCCACATGTTTGTGCACTGATTGAGTCACATTTCAACACTTTTGAGAGTAAATGTGATCAAGAGCTGAGAACAGCTTGATAGGGTAACCCCGATAAAGTCGGAGGCGAGGGAGAGGGAGAGAGAGAGAGAGAAATGAGGGGGGGGGGAGAGGGAGGGATAAGGAGAACGAGAGAGAGATGGAGGGAGGGTGAGAGAGAGGGGAGAGGATAAGGGGAGAGAGGGAGAGAGAGGAGATGAGTAAGGGGAGGCGAGAGAGAGAGAGGAGAGGGATACGGCGAAAAAATAGCTCGGGAGACGGAGCGGAGCTCATTGCCTGGACTGGTCCATCCTATTTGTCACAGAGGAATATATGTGGAACAGGGTAAGGAAAACGAGGAGAAGCTACTTTTTCCTACCCATCCTTCCCCATACACGTTCGTTACCAAAAGCACGTGAACAGTCAGGGTCTGTGAATATCCTCCCACAAAACATCGAGCGTTTGTCTTTATAAGCCTTTACAAGCTTTAGAAAAAAAACCGAAACCATATCTTTACAAACGATAACACACCCATATCTTTGAACAAAAATACGATCTTTCATGATCAAATTTCGTGTTTAGTGACTCGTGTACTTTAAAAAAATTGCGGTTGTGTTCATCCAAACATATAAGATACTCACCGTCGGGCATACTCATTTACCAACTTTATGAAATAACAACAGTGATAATAAAATAGTTTCGAACAAATGTTTATTATGTACAGAGTACCTTGAAAGAATTGGACACTTTTAATATTTAGTTATTAACAATTTGAAAATATGAAGAGGATACATTACCGTACAATGATTGGTCACGGTATATTTAAATCACTGTAAGTGAAAAAATTGGCGGGATTACTGTAGCTCTAGACCACAGTAGATCGAAAAGTAGACGGGATTACGGTAGCCTCAGAGACTACGGTAGACGGCCAAAGTGGGCGGGATTACGTACGTCTAGCTCTTTCTTTCGCGACTTCTCTTCAGTTCCATCGGTGACGGAGGCACGGCAACCATCTTCCTCTTACGGGTCTAAAAAATGCATTTTTTAAATAATAAACTTTATCATACATTTTCATACCCTCGTAATGTGAAGATGCCATTTTAGGCCACTTGATAAAAAAGGAAGCTCAAAATGAAGATTTTTAAGCGAAAATAACCATTTTTATTAATCCCTATTTCGAGAATTGGCCCACTATATAAAAATAAACGGCGACGGTACAGAAAATGTATGAATTTATGTTTGCATAAACACGCAAAAATAGCGGTAAAATAAGACATTGATGTTGTTACAATATAGCATTACGAAATGTGCGCTAACTGTAGTGTCCACTACACTTTTCGCTTATTTTCGAGCGACGAAGCAAGCGTGAGGGAAAGTTTTAGTGTGATTTGTGCTAATTTTTCTAGTCCGTAGCCTAGTTGCCCATAATGATACAATACATACTTGCGAAGAAAAAAATAACTACCCAGACACATTATTTGTCGTCTGACTACAGGTCAGATTTAATTCTTTGTTTATCCATCAGTTAAAACATCAACAATGAAAGGAGAAGAGCAAGATGAGTCCCTTTTCTCTCACTATATTGTAATACCCATACTTTTCAATTTCAGCCAGAGAAGAAAAGATTATTATTATAATTAATAATATTATTATGATCCTATAAAGTCCCGATACAAATCCATACATGGGGATGCCCCCTGAAAAAAAAGGGATTTTTGAAAATTGGTGGAATGCCTCCTGTAAAAATGGTTTAAGTGAAATTTTTGAAAATTCGCCCCCTGTAAAATTAACCATTTTTCGTTCGGACGCCCCCTGTAGAATCGAGCTCCAAGTACCCCGCCATTGGACAAATTACTTAAATTCAACTAATCTCCACTTACACTGAGCACTCCGGCAGGCTGGGTGATGTCCAACCATGACGTGATCCTCCGCAGGGAGTAGGGCGCCCCGTCACCCTCGAGTGACGACGGGTCGTATCCGCCCTCGGGCACCGTCGAGATACGCATGCGCGCGTCTATGTCAAAGGACTGCAAGGAGTGATCGAGATTATTGATATATGACTACCGCAATACTTTAATCAATAAAGTCCAATATATATATATATATATATATATATATATATATATATATATATATATATATATATATATATATATATATATATATATATATATATATATATATATATTACTGCACTATTGGTTGCACTACTTACTGAACACGAGTCAATTCGCTCAATTGGTGATTTCTAACAGTACCAGTGACATCGAGGTTGCAGGTTGTGTGTATATGCGCAATATATTCATGGTATTCGATTTTCATGTTAGAAATACAGCACATCAAAAGAACAGCGGTCTTAGCCTCTTACTTTGTAACAAAACATCTCTTACATCTACAAGCGAGCGCAGACCTTTCTCTCAAATATTTTGACAAATATGAACTTTTTTTAAAGTTTAAATTTATTTTAATCTTACCTGCGATCCCTGCTGTATCAGTCGACTCCGCAGTGCTTCGAGGTCAAATTCGGCCGTTTGCAGCGCTTGCTTCAACTCCTAAATACAGCGAAAATTAGGACATAAATCTCAATTCGTGCCAAATAGTAATTGCCAACGCAATTCACCTTACAAGAAAATATAATTGTTGTGACACGAAATCAACTGGACGTCTAAAGAAAACAAGGATAGGTTGCAGAGTTTTAGAAATGCCCTCGCCCGTGCATTTGTCGAGCAAATTACACTACGATGTGTAATACCATCATGAAACGATTAATGCGCATATGTATATTTAACAATATTATTATTATTATTATTATTATTATTAAATTTATACCTGGAGAAGGACGATATTCGATCGGAACTCGTTGTACGCACCGACAATCTCGACAGCACCCATCGGATTCATCTCTGCAGTTAGCACATCATAGCATGTCACAAAATATTTTTTAATAAAAAAAAAGGAAATTTGTACAGTATAACATGAATTACTTGGACAATTCACTAATAATCAATATTGTGCTAATATTCATTCAATATGCGGATAGTGAACAGTGATTTTTGGTGAGACCGTTCTTTAATCCTTACTCTATTGAAAACTGTGACGCGTAATGTGAAGTAAGAAGTATAAATTTCAAAGTACGTCAAACTATCCTAAGTATGCGACATAGTGCAGTTCAAGTCATGAAACAAATTGGGCGGAATAGTGCGTAAAAGGTGATTTTTTCTGATTGTTTCTCCCTTTCACAACTTCTGTATAGGTACCCATGAACAAACCGTTTGCCGACAAACGTGACGTCATAACCGTAGGCGGAGGAGTTTTCCAAAGACCCTCCCCCTACGCTTGTGACGTCATGTTTGTCGGCAAACAGGTTATTTCCGTTCATGGATAACAGTGATGGCCAGACCCTTCAAATACCTCGATTTTGAGATAAAAACGCGTTTTGGGTACCGTAAAATCGTGAAATTTTCAAGAAAATCGTTAATTTATGGTCCAATTTTGTTGGTGGGTCTATCCCAAGGGATAACCAGAGACCATGTCTGGTGGGTACGGCCTCTGGACACAGCCTCTACATACCCAGTTTGAGCTTATCCAGCACGGTCTCGATATTCTTCAGCTTCTTCTGTCCCACGTTCGTCGGCAGTTTCATCTCCTGTGATCGCAGATGTGCACCGGCCGATCGATACTCGGTGAAGCGAAGGGTCGATGCCAGCGGAATGTCAGCCTGCAAATGGGGCGACGATGAGGACAAATATATATATATATATATATATATATATATATATATATATATATATATATATATATATATATATATATATATATATATATATATATATATATATATATATATATATATATATATATATATATATATATATATATATATATAATGATATTTAAAAATCAATTAGTATTTATCACAGAATAAGGCACATCCCAAGCTATTTTTACTGATTGATGGCCAGCTGATTTCACAAGTTAATGTGTTTGTAAGCAAACTAAGAATTCCCCGCGCGTGTATGTCTACATCGTGAAACATGAATTTGCTAGGTGAGAAAGGGAACAGCGAACACGATGAGTGATGGTCATATCCGATCGACCTTAAAGGCACACCCCGAGCTAATTTGAAGCTCTAGGCTCTGGCAACGCTCTCTCGCAGGGAAAGAAAGCAAGAGAGCATTGTCAGAGAGTTTCAAATTAGCTCGGGTTTCTGTCACTTTAAAGGTGATGATTAACACTACTTTATTTTATTTATTCATTTATTTAACAATAATTAATAACTACATATAACAATGTTTCCATACCACCGCCAAAGTTAACTAGTTTCTTTGTTACAATTGAATGCGGAATCAAAACGAAACAAATTGCCCCCAGAACGTTAGAACGTAGAAGAACTACACCGTGAAACATGAATTTGCAGGGTCCAGAGAGAGCAGAGACTAAAGGTGGCAAATTGCAATGAAATAATAATATCCAGAGATACCGAAAGGCGGTACGGCGTCGTCTCAATCCCGTGGTGTATAGACCGCGGTTTGGCCTCTAGACGGCGTACGCCGCAAGCAAGTATCAGTTATAAGCTAACAAGGTAATCCTTTCAGCTCGCGGAAAGCAATCCAGATGAAAATTTGCACAGGCATTGTTGAAAGCAATAGAAAATGATATGGGAAGTCGAAAAATGCAGCAGGGCAATACCCGAGCCGCAGCATCTATCCAAACTTGGTCAGACTTGGCGCGCATTCGCCGCCAATAATCTGAATTCACCGTCCCTATCTCTGAAGAAAGGTACCAACTTGATTGGTGAACGCACTGGAAAGTGGCTCGTACATTACAGACAAAAAGATTCCGAAAAGATAATATCAAAGCTGTTGTACGAAGGAACTGCGCCACCAATAAGGTTTCTCTCATTGCTTCAGAATGCAGCGAATGCGCGCTAAGTTTGACCAAGTTTCGATAGATGCTGCGGCTCGGGTATTGCCCTGCTGCATTTTTCGTCTTCACACATCATTTTCTATCGCCTTCAACAATGCCTGTGCAAATTTTCATCTGAATTGCTTTCCGCGAGCTGAAAGGATTCCCTTGTAAGCTGTTAACAGCGTTATTGGCAACCATTATTAAAGCTCACGAGCACCTTTTTTATAAGTGAAATGACTCCAGCCAAAGACACGGAATTGGGGCCCTGCTATGCCCTGCTACCATCTAAAACCCTCAGACATGGACCATGGTTATCCCATGGGATAGACCCACCCGCAAATTTTTCAAAAAGTAGGTAACCCACCCGCAAAATTTGGAAAAATGTTGACTTGAAAAAAATTAATAATTACTCAATCATGTACCGACAGAGAACACAGTGGGCAATAAGAAATATGAAAATTATAGTGGGAAAGTGTTGTTTGAAGGGGTGCATTTTCAGGCATGATTATCGCGTACTGAATTTATTTTTTCTATTTCCTTGGTCTTAGCATATAAAAATTATTTTTTGCGTCATTTCTCGTCGCGTACCGACAGAGATTCCAATTTTCCACATGGAAATGTAAAACGAACGCGTCAAACTCATTTGCCAGAGCGTTATCCCACCGTAGGTACCATGGGATAACGCGCTGGAAATCCTCTTAAACGCAATGATCACTAAATTTCTTGAGTTTCATGTTGTTCTCTGTCGGTACCCGATCAGATTGAGGTACTATGCATGTAATATAGTGCAGTATTGAACGAAATAGCATATTATTAAAATCAGTTCTCGTTCTTACTGTACGATAAATAGTCAAACTGTCAACTGAAATAATATGTTTTTTTAAAGTTTAATTTCCCCCATTTTTGTGTACCCACCCGCATTTTTTTGCCGAAAATCTACGTTACCCACCCGCATTTTTTGGCCGTGGGATAACCATGGACAATGTCTGAAAACCCTACTCCATCCCTAACTAATCTCAACAAAGATATTGACGTAAAATCATCAACTGAGGTACACAACTGATAAAATAAATGATAATATACTACAACTTACATTAATACTCAATATAATATAAATATATAATTCAATCATAGGTGGGCACGCTGGGGGAAAGGCTGTGCGCAAACCGGGGAAGGGTAAGGCAAGGCTGTGCGCATGGCTATTTTTTGACGAATTCGACTGGAAATTGCCCGATTTTCGCGAGGCAAGGCTACGCGCAAGTCCCCCCATGGGAAGACAAGGCTGTGTGCAAAAAATATTAGTTTTCACGCGCCCACCTATGAATTCAATATAAATTAATAAATAAATAAATAACTCACATTAATACTACCGACTCCTGATGTTCCTGGTGCACCCGTGAGCTTGCTCTTGATGAACTTCTTCTTGCCTGGGGCGGGAGAGTGTGCGCCACTATAATCAAATCATAAATAACAATCATACATTTTCGAGCAATAAATAATTTAGAGAGTACTTATCTTCCTGGACTTTGCATCAGTCTGCAATCTGTTTGCCAATGCACCATAGGTCGAAAAGTATGTTGCAAAGTACCAAGCCCGACCGGATTTTGAGCCAAAATTTCACAAAAATCGAAAAACCTGACCAGATTTTGAGCCAAAATTTGGCAAAAATCGAAAAACCTGACCGGATTTGGAAAATCGATAAGATAGCTATTCGACCTATGCAATGCACTAACAAAAGAACCAAAAGAAGAATACAGGATTCGGCAAAGATTTTGCATAAAAAATATAAGTAACTCATCTTTTACTTTTATTTTAAAACTTTAATTTCTAACCTGACACTGGGCGAGTGCTGTTCCATATTGATAAACTTCTGTAGATCCTGTGCCTTCCTCTCTCGTTCCTTACGGCGTGCCTCGATCCTCTTCAACTCCTCCTGAAGCCGCTCCTCTTCCTCAATCTGAAATTAATAAAAAAATAAATCAATAATTTAAATTTAAATTTCAAATTAATAAAATTCGAAAGTGGCATTCCCACAGAGCACAAAAAAATGTGTACAAACATTGTTGTATTTTTAGTTGTAGTTTGAATAGTTACTCCAAATTGAAAGAGCAAAACGTGATTTTTTTTTGCAAATTATGCAAATGAACTCGAAAGCTCAAACTCCACACAGTAATCGTGGCAGAGATTAAACTACATAGACTAAGGAGCGAGAAGGGCCAACATAGAACATCATGGAGAGAGGTAGAGAGAGAAAGAGCGAGAACAAGATAGATGCAAGTTCCAGACTAGATACGACCAGCGCAGAAGACTAGATACACGAAGCTAAACTACAAGATCGTAGCTAGAAAACGCAGAAATTATAATCGAGGATTTGCGGAATCCACAAACTACATACTATTTACTCAGTTCTTGAGAACAGATATTTTCTTAATGTATCGTTAATCATAATGCGATAGATAGGTGAGAAATAAATGATTTCCAAAAATGAAATAAAAAATGCTCACAACCGGCACAGTTAAATTTATAAATTATAATAACTATAATATTAAATCAAATAATATTAGATGTACAAATATATGTGTTAATATAATAATATAAAATAGAATAATGTTATAAGTACTGTACCTCTTCGATAGTTCGATCAAATTGTTTCCTCAACTGTTCCTTCCTTCTTCGTTCATGTTCTGCATCGTAAGCGATCGTCTCACTATTCGGATCCTTCAGCTTGTTCACCTCCGAAAGAATTGCATAGAATCTGCAATTTTTAAAATACAAATGAGGAAATTAAAAGTTATTTTGTATTTATTATCTTAATACGAGTGAAGCATATAATTGAATTGAAGTTAGCAGAATATAGTGAATTATACATTTACCCCGGTTACTACATCATATCAAATTTATTTTTAATTTCATCTAACATATTATTGTTAATCATACATTTTCGCCCCACCCACAATCTGTTGTTTTTGCGAATTATAAACTGACCCGTAATTAGAACAAAACTGACCCGATCTACATCTCAAGTACTCAAAACTGACCCGGCATGGGGTGATTCTTACTAATCTCAATCTCCCGCATATTCCTAGATGGGTTTCAAGTCTCAAAACTGACCGCATCCACCAAAAGTGCTCACTCACAATGTGGGTGCTCGAAAATGTATGAGCAGAATTAACATTGTTAATTCTGCAACGCACAGAAAGAAGGAAAATCGTCAGAGGTATGATTCTAACCTTTCTTTCATATCTTCAATACTTCTTTTCTCCATATTTTTTCCATTGCTGTTCTGTCGCAGTCGTTCTGTCTCATAACGATCTTGCACGACTGGCCATCTGAAAATATTCAGGTAAATTGATTTTTTGTTGGATAATCGATAAAAAAACTATTTTTTGTGAACGTAGAGGGGGGGGGGGTATTTCATAAATTAACAATAAGAAGTAGCGAGGACATTGTTGCAATAATCTTTGGTCTCTAGCGCACAGGAAGAGTCCAGAAGAGCGAATATGTTATATGACCGGCGCAAATGTATATTTTCTATGTCCTTCGCAAATGTCCACTTTTAGTGTTCGGCGCAATTTTCCCTAGCTGATTTGGTACCAGCGCAATTGGCAATTCCCATGCTTGTCGGGTCTCGCAAATGTATTCTGCGCAAATGGCCATCCATCACCGCCTCTATGAACGATTTAATAGTTAGCTAATCTTTAATACTTAAATCTTAATAGTTAATCTTTAATAGTTAAAAGTATTAACATGCAGTATTTGAACACACTGTATGTATTCATTCACAATAAGTGCTCCACCACTTCCAGTTAGTTCTTTGCAATAAAAATATTAAAAATCAATAATAATACGAGTACTTCAACATACCTCAAGTCAAATCGACGACACATCTCGAATAAGAGATCAGTCTCTTCCTTTGTCCATTTCGCAACTTGGAGATGCTGCTTGTAGATGGCATCAGTGTATTCGGGAATATTGATTACCTGAAAATAAAAATAATTATAATAATAAAAAATAATGGAAATAAGAAAATGGAAATTTTGCTCGCTTATCACGATATCCCTTTTATGACATGGATCTAGCAGCATAAAATATAATAATTGCAACTATTGAAAGCATATAAATATTACATTATTACTTTTACTATTATTATACACGGTAAAAAAGAAGCCATGAAAATTATAGATAAATATTTAGCAAATTTTAAATATCAGGAAAAGGAGTTCTGATACCAAAGTGTGTGTATACACGAAAGCCAAAATTTCGGGCAAAGAAATAGTAGTGTATTTTTGTATTTTATTTTAATTTAAGTAAAATGTATTTTAAGTAAATTATATTCTATTTAACAAAATTAAACATTACCTTATTCCATTTGGCGAAGCAATACGGTTCTCCTTCTGGTTTAACCACTCTTTCCCAATGATGTAGCTGTAATCCGTCACTGCGAGCTTCATTTGTGAACGGAGTCCAGTGATACTTACGCACTTTGCGGTTTCCCATCTGAAAAATCAATAAACTAATCATGAATTTTCAGTATTTATCGATTGCTTGCATTTAAATAATTGAAGTATTTACGTTAGCTTTCGGATTCTTGTACATTTCATGTACATTAGAAGGCATCATCGATTGGATATCTCGTCCTTCACTTTGCTGCGTAACCAAAATGTTATATAATTCTCTCTTCATGTTACTTGGTCGTTTCTGAACGCCATGCGGCTTCGAAGGACGTCCTGCGGACTGGAATAAAAAGTATACAATAATGTTATAGCTGAAATAGTGCACAAACCCTTTTCGCAGGTTCGATTGATGTCAGCGATCCCGCAGAAAGCGGTCCATCTTTATTACCAGGTAATTGTGAACCGCTATTCCCAAGTAACGATTTCACATCAATCATTATCTGAAGAAAACAATTAAACAATTGCATAATTAAAACCATAAAGCAAATATAGCCGAGGCCAGTTGCACAGTTACAAGGAGGAAACTACAGCGTTAAAGGCAAATGACATAACACGATAAAAGAGTGAAACCTAATGGCATAAAAGAATCAAACAGCACAAATATCATTTATTTTTAAATTTTAAATTTATATCACACTATTCTATCTGGCAAAATGCCAAAATTTGAATCACTTTGATGTGCAAGGTACGCAGCTAACTACGGTCATTTCTTGCCTGCGTATCCTGCTGTTGTAACGTTATAGCCAGCTGTACTGAACACTAGATACTCTTTTTAATTTTTTTCTTAAATTTTGAATGGTTTATTGATATTTTTTAAAAGGAATTTGTATGTACTGATAGGTTAATCGTTTCTTCATGAATATTAGTGTATCGCACCGTGATTCTGGAACATTGGAAGCCTATTTTTCCCTTATCCTGGTTGATGATTTTCTAATTCCTCTTTTTTAGCCCCAAACTGGAAGTAGAGCACAGGAAAGCTAAGAGAAGAAAGAAGTAAACTCTAGTTTCCAATCAAGCTCAATCAACAATCGAACATGGTCATTTTTTTGTTTGGTCATTTTAGTTTGATGTCTTTATTTGATGCATTCTATTCTATGCTGTTGAATCGTTGAATAATACGAGATGTTATTAAATAGTACATTTGATTTCCTCATCAGTAATGGTTTCTTTCAGTCTGCCCCCATGAAGAGTGACAAGCCAGTGGCTGACAACACCGAGCACCGCATCCGCATTACGCTCACCTCTCAGAACGTTGCTTCCCTCGAGAAGGGTACGAATGTTTTCCTTTTCGTTTTATTCTACGCAGTTTGTAACAATATTAAATTACCGATCTGGTTTATTGGCGTGTCTACGTCGTAGCAGCTTGATTTAAATGATTAGTCTCGCAATTTTGTTCGCTAATAGTTTTGATTTGATAATTTCATCAATTGATTTTTTTCAGTATGCAGCCTCCTGATCGAGTCTGCCAAGCAGAAGGAGCTCCAGGTTAAGGGCCCCATCCGTATGCCCACCAAGGTTCTTCGTATCACCACCCGCAAGACTCCTTGCGGAGAGGGATCCAAGACCTGGGACCGTTATCAGGTTTGTTTTTTTTATAAATTGCATTTTTAACTGCTTCTCAGTCATGATAATGTTTTCTTAAATTTTGGGCGAAAACAATGCAATAATTTAGATGCGCATCCACAAGCGTCTCATCAACATGCACAGCCCCTCGGATGTTCTCCACCAGGTTACGTCCATCTCCATCGAGCCCGGAGTTGACGTTGAGGTCACTATCGCCGACCAGTAAAGTGCTTTCGCACTCAGCGTCGTGTTTCCTGACTCGAGCGGAGCTCCCTGGTGTGGCTTTCTTGTGGCACTTGGGTCACTCTGTTCATTGTTATGTGTGCCCGCCGTTGAATAAGATTGTTTGTGGTTAACATTTGTTATTACATTGCAGAGGGACACTGTTTTATCACAGAATAATGTATCTGGTTTGATTATTGATATAGTAAGGGGATGTAAGTTTTAGAATGGCGTCTAATGATGATTGTTCGATTTGCTACCAGAAAATGGTTCTTCCGATGACGCTCAGTTGCAATCACTCCTTTTGTTTTCTTTGTATCAAAGGTATTTTGTGTATTAGAAGATGTTGAGTTAAAAATAATCGTAGGTGTGTGTGAGACAACCGATCCTGCACTTTGTCCAATGTGCCGAGATGAAATCAATACTGATCTGTTCAAAAGTCCTAAACAGAAAGGACGAATTGATATGAGAGATCCCGAAGATCCTATAACTCCACGGCGGGTGTATGTAGCGGGAGGAAATGCAGTTGCTACTCCAGCTACTCCGACCACTTCAGCAGTGAAACAGGAAGTAGATGAGGATGACAAGGTTGCAATATCCCTGATCCGATTATTCATAATCACGTTTACTGCAGAGTAAGGTAAAGAAGGAGCCCGTTGATACTCCTGTAGATAAACCTAAGGTCTTCTGGCTCTATCAGGTTAGGTTATTTCCTAAGATTTAACTGTTAAATCGCATCATGAGGTAGGTGTGTCGCTATTAAAAAAATTTCCTACGGTATTTCAGCGCTTGCTGTCAGTTTTACGTTGTATGAACATTTTACAGTTTTTGAAATTTGAAGATGACATCAAGTCGCGCGTTTGTCAACGTTTAGGGAGATTTTTGAGACCGCGAGCGAAATATGGTGCGTTCATTATGCCCAAACGCGATCTCTAGTCTGATTTTATTCCATTTAAAACCCCCTTTTATCAATAGCAGACTCTGATGTGCATACATGGGCGCTCCGACATGGGGGTGCCCCCTGTAAAATTATGCCTTTTCGAAAATATGTGGAAAGCCCCGTGTTAAAAAAGAGATTTATGTGAAATTTTTGAAAAAAAATAGTGAAAGCACCCTGTAAAATTAACCATTTTTTTAGTTCGGAAGCCCCCTGTAGAATCGAGCTCCAGGTACCCCGCCCATGTATGCTGATGTGTACTGTTCATCGTTGATTACTCTGGAATTCTTGCTTGTGTCAAAAAAGTTGGCCCTATAATTCGCAAGATGAGATCTTTCCTCGTTTGTCAACGTTTTTCTTTGGGCGTCCACGTCATTGGGATGCTTAAAAAATGAGATGCAATCGCTTGATTTGAACTAACATGAATGTTTTTTTCCAGGGTGGTAAGGATAAATGGTGGCGGTTCGATCCTCGCCTGGAGAAGGACATGGAGGATAGGAGGGTTGCTGGAATGAAGGAATTCGATATGATGATCTGTGGACACAGGTACTGTGTGCTTATGATATTATCGATTTATTTATTGATTTATTTGTTCTCATCAGTTTTAACTATAAAAAGCATCTATGATGAAGAAGCGCTGGAATTCCGAGATCAAATAAGTAATCCGAAATCTGTGTATGAAAAGTTATGATCTTCCTTCAGCGGGTTTATTTGAGCCATACATTTTCGGAGCCCGTTTATTTTTATATAGTGGGTCAATACTCGAAATAGGGTGAGTACATTCACAAAATTCGTTATTTTCGCTTAAAAATCGGCATTTCTAGCTTCCTTTTTTTATCATGTGGCCGAAAATGGGCCTCATATGGTGGGTCAATCCTCGCACTGTGAGGGTATGAAAATGTATGATTTGAGCTCATATGGTAGATTACATGGTGGTTTATGCTAGAATAACCTAATCGATGGTTATCCATACCGGGCGCCTGTGAGCAGTCTAGATTGGAAGAAATTCGTTTTGCGCTATGTAATATTGAAGATGAGTGATTTGATTGGCAGCGATTATTTGTAGTTTGTAGTTTGACTGATTCTCGTTGTGTACCTATTACCATACGCTTCTGTTCGTCCCGGATCATAAAAATAGCGAAACATGTTTTTCTAGGCTAAAACTTGGCCATAGGTCGAAAAGTACGTTACAGATTACGAAGACCGCATTTTGGTTTTTTTTTGAAAAATCTAACGCAGCTATCATCCATTCACAATTCAAATATGAATGTCTGAGTTGTTTCAATTATCGATTTTGCAGCTACCGTATGAATATGGACACGATGGTACAGCAGCGACTCGACAAACTCGGCGGACAGCCCATGCATGGTGAGATTGATTGATCTGGACTTGCGTCGGTTTATATGACAGTAGCATAAAGGGGAGCAAAAACTTGGGAACCCCAAGCGCAGAATCTGGAATTTTGCGGGACTTAGAAACGTCAGAAACAATGCAGGGACGGTTTTTCGGAAAGGAGCGTTTTTCGGGACCCTTTTTGGGGGTCTGGGCTTTCGTCACTTACGCGGATAAAAATGTTTTAATAATGAAAAAGAGAAAGAAGCGAGAGTGTGTGTAAAATGAGGAGAATTTCTTTGTTTTTCTTTTTTTCACAGTTTTGAACAGAGCATAAATGAATTTACCCGGACCACCGTACAGGTCGTAAGCGTGAGCTGCTGCGTGTGGAGGGTCTGACGGAGCTGCGCGCACTCGATGTCAAGGGCATTGCCGGCGTTCGTCTCTCCAAGTAGATCATTTATCGATTGATTTATCGATCGATTGGTCTTGAAATCATCTTCACCCCCTTTGCACCTATTGTATCTATACGCTTTACCTCCGTTCATTTACCGTATACCCTGACATTGATAATCGATTTCATATACCGTACTCCATGACATTGATTATCGATTGGTTATTTCAGAAGATTCCCCCTTCATTTGTAATATCTCCTATACTTGTTTGTTCTCACGAAGTATTCACCATATTATCTCATTCCATCATAGACAATACAGATTACTGTAAGCTTTAGACTACTGTAACCATATCGTTTTCATACTGTACTGCCTCAGGCGTCTCACTCGCTGACTTGCTTCATATGTGTAAATCACTTTTTTCAATAAATGCTAAACGAATATTCTTGTTGTGTTTTTGATATTTGATCTTTGGTCTTTACTCTTTGATCTGGGATTTTGACCACCCTTATCGTTGTTGGGTGGTGATGATGATGGGTAGTGCACATCGTGGAGGAATAGTGAAAGTGGTGAGAGAGGTAGAGAGAGAGAGGGAGAGGTAGAGGGAGGGAGGAGAGGTAGGGAGAGGTAGAGAGAGAGAGAGATAGGGAGAGGGAGAGAGACTAGACAAGGCCGTCGACGAAACTCTAAAGCGGACAAAAAAATGGCCGTCGCCTCCTTCGTTCCTATAGCCCTTTTCATGTTTTTTTCTTCTATCCCTTGCCCACGATGAGAGAGTACGAGGATTGAGGAGAGTGCAGAGACGCAGAGGGAGGGAAGGGAGTGAAAAAGTGGAAAGAGAGAGAGTCTTACCCTCTCTCTCTATCTCTGTATTTCTCTTAGTGAGAGAGATGGATGGGAGAAATATGCTGTACTAGTATACTACTTGCAAACTTTGTTTGGAACTTTTATTTATTTTACTTACTCTTTGATGTCTTCGACAGTTTTGTGCAATCAATAGCTAACATATGTAAATTTTTATCACTGAATTATCACTGGCCGAGTAGTGATCTCCCGCAGAACTTTGTGTGCCTCGAATAACGGGATGCTCCTTTTCCTTTATGTTGGCGAAGTATATTGATTGATTGATCTACCGCACTTTTCGAATTATTGATCTCTCTGTCCGCCTCTCTTTCTCTCTCTTGATCCGTTCAAACTTCTCACCACTGTTACAACATAGTTGTCCATTAGAGTGGCCGAGCCTCACTTTGAACAGTTACTCGGGGCTTATTTTCGAAATGATTTTTATTTTATTAAATTAATTATTAAATTATCTGAACCAATGCCTCTTTCTCTGCCGAGTGTGGTCAATTCAGAGAATTTGAAGTGATGCAATTTTGGGTGGTCCTTGCAAGTTTTTTTCTCGCCAGTATTCAATCAATAATTGTTCGCGGGGATCAAAGATCATTGGGATTATGTTGTCTTCATCGTCAGTTCGCTTTTCACTGTTTTCACTGCTAGTGAACATTGAGCTAATTTTAAACTCTCCGCTCTGGCCACACTCTCTCGTTTTCTTTGTCTGCGAGAGAGCGTACCCGAGCGGAGGGTTTCAAATTAGCTCGGCATGTGCCTTTAAGCTCCGTTTAATCTACCATGCTCACTATACACCGTGGAATATAAGGTGATTGATTTATTCATTGCAAAAAAAGAAAATGGAAAAAGTGTTTCGTTCCAAGATCGCTCCTTGTTTTGTTGATATCGCTTCTTTTTTATACGTCTAGACTGACTGACCTAGCTAGAGTGACAGCTATCTTTGATCTGACGAGAGAATGACCAATCACTCTACTGTCTATCGCTTTCACGGCACTTATGTTAGTCTACGTATAGTCCGGAACACCGTACTCCGGGGTGTTTTCACACCGTTGAGAGACCAAAAACCGCGGGGTACTATGTTGCTCTACCCCTCTACCCCTGCGTGAGGAGATGAGGGAGGACGGTGTGCCCCGCGAGCGAAAAATACCGGAGTACACTAATGTGGTGTTAAAATCTTGTAGATGTAGTAGATGGAAAACTGAAAAGTGTTTTCCAACTACTTTTACAATCACAAAATTAACACTACTTTTCCTTTTTCCACCTACTTTTCCGAGATTTTAACACCACATAATTTAGCATGCTCGAATACTATCTAGTTTCAACTAAAACGCGCATGCAAACTAAGATTTGCAACAATTATTTGAATAAATACCTGCACTCTCCTTACATACTCCCCATACCCCACCAACCATCTTCTCGTTTATTTCATTAATTCAGATGCTATCACATCGCAGCTTGTATGAAAAATAAATAAATAAATACTAGATTCTGGAATGGTCGTTTGAAGCCTTTTTCTTTGGAAGTGCTATTGATTGATTAACACGTCTTTTTCATCGCCTCTTGACATTTAAAGGTACACCTCGAGATTATTTTGAAACTCGCTACTCTGGCAATTCTCTCTCGCTTTCTTTGTCTACGAGAGAGTATTGCCAGAGCGTAGAGTGAAATTATCTTGGGGTGTGCCTTTAACCGCTGCTTAAACGCAGATTTTATGTCGCGTAAAATTATTTTCTAATTTATGCTGTGTTCAAATGGTACTAAATAAAATAAAAATAATGAAAACAAACAGAAAACTTCCCTCGTTTCTCGCCCAGGTTCTTTTCTATTCATGACTTTTCGCCGCTTGGTCGCAGTTGAAAAAATATTTCTTACTGCCCTTCTGAGAGGCCTTATCAATATCTTATTATTATCAGCCTACAATGTCAAACTAATCTGATTTTTTTTCATGCTTTTTACAATCTCTGTGATCACTGAAAACGAGAGAGAATACCTTAATTGACGTGCTACGCGGGAAGCAAAACCGTGCTCCCTTATGCGATACTCTGTTAAATGTTACCATGAAAAAGAAAAGAAGAAAAGAAAGAAAAAACTGCTCGTTTTGAACACTATGTAGGTAACTCGCCAATTTTTCGTTTCCTTTTTTGACGTTTGGCACAACATACCTAGACAAACTATAAATAGACTGCGTTAGCTAAATTATTATCAGGAAGATAACAAATGTACTTTGAAACCTCTTCGGAGAATCGTCAAGTTCCCTTCTTTTTCGATTCGTTTTTAAAAAACGTTTTAGCATAGTTATCTTCTGGCTTTATGGTCGATTTACTTCTCAGTATACTAAAAGGCCCACTCGGACTAATTTGAACCTCTCCACTCTGACAATGCTCTCTCGCTTTCTTTGTTTGCAAGAGAGTGTGGCCAGAGCGGGTAGTTCATTCGAATTAGATCGGAGTGTCCCTATTATTTCCGTGGTAGAATTTGTTCAGATTAGTTTGACGTTTGTAGGCTGATAAAATGAAATAATGTATCGATTGAATCTAGTACAGATTATGGCCCTATCTGTGCCTCTCTCTCCCTCTCTATCTCTCCCTCTCTCCCTCTACCCCTCTTTTTCTTGGCAACCTAAAACCCACCAGACTACAATAATCGCTTGTTTATATTGGCCTTTTTGTGAGAGAAGAGAAAGAGTACCAATCTCTCTCTGAATTCCTTCTTTTTCTCCATCTATCTCCCTCTCCCTCTCCCTCTCTCTCCTTCTCCATCTCCCTCTCACCACCCTATTTCTCTATTTGATTTTTTCCTTCCACTAAACTCGAACTATTTGTCCTTTCTGTCTGACATTTCACCGGTATTTTACAATTGTAGTTGGGTCCTGACTCGATTTCAAGCTACCGTATCCCTTGATTGATCTACCGTAATCCTTCGATCAATCGATAATCGATGGCTGAGCCTGTTGCCCAATCAATTCCAGGTGGTGAGTAAATTTATTATTTATTGATTTTTATTTTTAAACAAAACGAAACGAAACAAAAGTGGTGCACGTTCAACGAAACGTGCCCCACTTGAATAGGCTGAAATGATCTCGGGGGATAATTTAGTGTCCTGCCTCCGATTTTTTCTTTTTTCATTTTTTCTCATTATTACAGATATTAGAGACGCAGAAATTTTAATAATTCTTATGAAAAGACCTATAATTCAGCATCACGAGCTTACCAGGGAATAGCCTCAGCTTGCATTTTTTAAACTGGATGAAATTTTGCATAGGCATAGCTGAACATATTGTAAGAACAAATGTGAAGTCCAAAAATCCTGGCATGCAATATCGGTCCAAAGTTTTGACCCATGTTCGGTTAAGTTTCACACACTCTGCGTCAAAACGATTTTTCGTTTCATGGTCTATTCCCTGAAAGAACAGAACAAGTGGAGTGGTGGTGTATTGGCGAAGTCCCCTCGGTATCTTGGCAACCATAGTGGGTTCGATGCCGCAATGTTGCAAATTTTTTTGCATTTTTTCCAGATGTCGGAAAAGTTCATTTTTCAATATTACAATTTAAATATTAAAGTATTTACTTTATTGATCTTGTGTGAGACCAAATATCATTTTTTAAACGTAGTTTTATTTTTACACGTTTCAGAGACTATTTCTCCATCATCAGTGAAAGTTAACTACCTACAATGAAAAAAATATGAATAATATGAAAGCCGACAAGTGGACCAGAGAGTAGTGTTGATAGATGGACTAAATGATAGGTAGAATGAGAGATGATGGGCAGGTCAGATAAAGGGAGAGAGAGGACTGTGATCAAAGATAAATTTGTTCTTTCTTATTCTTTTTTGATTTTTGTTCTTTGTTCTCCGACCAAGTGGTTTGGGGGTTGTGTATTTTAATTCAATAACAATGGGATAATTGTCATTTAATCAGGACTAAATGCATTTTCTATTTATTTATTTATTTATCATACATCATAAAGATGTTTCAACAAGTAAAATTAACGAATTAAAATTAAGAGATCTGCACAGGGAGAATAAACGGGGGCAATGGATAAAGGGAAATGGGGGAAGGTGAAGAAGGTCAGGGATGTCTCAATAACGTTTTCTCAAATGCCAAGATCAAAGATCAGAGTGGGATCAATGATTTATGGTGGATGAGGCCCTAGCGGGACACGGCGGTTCAATGAAGAGAAATCCCTACATTTAACTTTGGCTTGAAGGCTCTTGCATTACGAAAAATCGGCAAAGTTGATTTGCACTGGGCGGGATTCGAACCTACGAGGTTCGGATAGATACACAAAAGCTCTACCCACTAAGCCATATCGGCATGTCTCGCGAATCGTAAAGCTCGATGATAGGTCTAGTCAGAAGCGAGCGCCCAGATATACCGTAGTCAACTTTCGCGCTGGGAGAACCTAGATGTTTTAGTGCTTATCATCGCTCAGTTTGCGATACTTTCTTTCTCCGGTAAGAGCTTCTTAGTTACTATCATTGAGCCGCCGTGTGGGAAGAGGACCGCATAAGTCAGTGTGAACGGAAACTGACATGGCAATGAGGATCGTGTATATGAGACATCATTTAAAGGGGCGAAATATCAATACATAAATTATTAATTAAATCACAAGATAATAATATTTTTTTTTCCTATTATCTCGTAGAATGAGATAATAGGAATAAGAATGAGAGATATATGGAGTCTTGGCTTGGTATGAGTTTCAGGTCAGAAAGAGGGAGAGTGAGAAGAAGAGAACAATAGTGCCGAACTGTCTATAGAACACAAATATCCATACTCAATTTTTATCTTTGATCACAGTCCTCTCTCTCTCCCTTTATCTGACCTGCAGTCCCAAACCTCATACCAATTCAAGAGCCCATGCATCTCTCATTCTACCTATCATTTAGTCCATCTATCAACACTACTCTCTGGTCCACTTGTCGGCTTTCATATTATTCATTATTTTTTCATTGTAGGTAGTTAACTTTCACTGATGATGGAGAAATAGTCTCCGAAACGTCTAAAAATAAAACTACGTTTAAAAAATGATATTTGGTCTCACACAAGATCAATAAAGTAAATACTTTAATATTTAAATTGTAATATTGAAAAATGAACTTTTCCGACATCTGGAAAAAATGCAAAAAAATTTGCAACATTGCGGCATCGAACCCACTATGGTTGCCAAGATACCGAGGGGACTTCGCCACTACACCACCACTCCACTGGATCTGATCATTCAGGGAATAGACCATGAAACGAAAAATCGTTTTGACGCAGAGTGTGTGAAACTTAACCGAACATGGGTCAAAACTTTGGACCGATTTTCTGGCTCGCCTATTGCATGCCAGGATTTTTGGACTTCACATTTGTTCTTACAATATGTTCAGCTATGCCTATGCAAAATTTCATCCAGTTTAAAAAATGCAAGCTGAGGCTATTCCCTTGTAAGCTGAAACTCTCTGGTCAGACTCTCTCGTAGACAACTACAGCGAATGACCATGGTAGATAGTTAACTCGGGGTGCGCATTTTTTCTCATGAAAAATCCTATAAGGGAGAACAATCCGAAAAAGGGAGCCGGTATTATGTTTATGAATACAAATTTGATCGAAAATTTAAAAAATCAATATTACAGTATCCAATGCGATCAAATCGAGTCCGGTGAAGCGGAAGAGAGGTCGACCAAAGACTATCTCCAATGATAGCGATGATGAGGTACTATTGATTTTTGGATTTATTGATTTATCGATTTTATTTTATTTTCTTGATTTTTTTCAAACATTATTCACTTCATTCAAATCTTGTCACATTGGAACTTATTTTACTCTGCGCTCTGGCCACACCCTCTCGCAGACAACGCAAGCGAGAGAGTGTGCCTATAGGGGAGTGTTCATAAAGCTCGGTGCAATCTGCAAAAACTGATCAGGACACATAGCACACATGCGTTTACGTCACCTTATGCATCTCACGCCTCGGCAAAAAGATCGCTAATTGATCTTATCAAGCACACTATGTACAGATATTTCTAACCTAAAATGTAAGATAAATCGGAAAATCGAAATTTTCCGAAAAATGTCGGAAAATCGGAAATCTCACAATCAGCCCTGGTGCATGCATAGCATATTTTAGGACATTATTATTAACTTAATATCCCTACTAGATTCTATCGATTCTCCCTCCTGCTCTCCTTGTTCCCTTCACTCTCTCTGTCCAAATCGAGGTCAACTATTATATCGCTGAAGGAGGGGGAAGTAGGATGAACTGGACGAGAGAGTGTGGCGGAGTGAGAGAGTGCAGAGAAGCAGAGTGGACGAGAGAGGGAAGACGGTAGAAGAGGGTGGTTAGAGAGGAAGAGTGAGTGTTGGAAAAGATGGTATACGCAGCTATGTCCCCTAGTAGTGAACCAACGCAACTTGTTGAAATTCATTTGTTTATTGATTATTTAGCCATTTATTGATTTTTCCTTGTAGTGTCTTATATTTTCTTTATATCGATCGGCTAGGCACATGCATGCTGCTATTCTCATATCCTTGTTTTTTTTTTCAAAAAAAAATCCCTTCACGATCGAGTTTAGTGGTTCTCTGGACCCTCGTCGTCCACCGCGTCTACCGTACTCCCGTCAGCGTCGACCTCTCAGAAGACACTCGCAGCGCTATTGGGATTGCCAGGTAAAATCAAGATCAGAGTTCAAAGATCAAAGATCAATTGCTCAGGGGTCAGTAGCGTACCCACTACGATGGATCTCTTCAACGGCGGCAACGCTTCAGCGATCGCTGCCGCGCTCTCATCGATTAATCGTGAGTACCGTAGTGCTAGACATATTATTGATTTTTCGTCTTCACGGAATTAATGATACCGTAATCAACTATATTCTGCTCAGGACCCGACACGACTTCAAACACGTCGAACTCGTCCAATGGCAATAACAACAATAACAATGGGAATCGTCTCCAGGTATTTTAAGATCGAATTATTGATTTGTTTCCAATCGATTTTACAATATTTACAATATATTTGTACTCAAATTACATTCACACATTTCCGTGATACGATTTGTCTTAATGGTCCAAAAAAAGCAAAAAAAAAAGTTAGTGAAAGTGTAAAAATTCGCCCACTTTTATGGTGAATTTGACAAGACCAAAGATCAAACTACAGAGTTCAAAAGTGTGGCGTACATCGATCGATAATCAATCGATAATCGATTTCAGTCAGTATTCGGCCAACTGCAAGGCGCCTTCACCGCTACCGTATCCCGCGACTACGAGAAGGCAGTGAAGATCGTGCGAGAAGTCGTCAAGACTGATCATCCATTTGGAGCGGGTACAGTAGATATCGATTTATTAATTTTTTAGAACGCGGTATTCATTGATTTATTGATTGATTCAGATTTTGTGGTTTAGAAAATCAGTAATATATATAGTATCAGTTAAATAGAGAACAATGCATGACTTGGTACTTTCGCGTTTCGAGATTAACAGATGAACGGGGGTTCGATGATCTAATCAATGAAGTATCTATGATTCTTTTAAATGCATAATCACCATACATTCTATTGAGGAGACTACATCGACAACAACTATTTTATCACTGTATCGTCGACTTATCGATTGATTTTCAGATGAGCTCGAATTGATTGATCACGTCTTCGCCTGTGTACTCAACACTGCACATTACGATGAGAGCATGATCGATGTTAGTTATTGATTTTTTAAAGCGATTTATAGATTGAAAAAAATCTCTTAATTATTGGTCTCTAGTTCACTCAAAATTCAGATGGCCCTAAACTGTTCTCGAGATGCATTTAGCAGATTTATCCAGATTTAAATCTATAAATGAGTAAAAAATAAATCAAAAATCAATACAATCAATCGATAATCTCAGGTGTGCTGGGAGTGGATCAATTGTATCGAGCGTGAGCCCCGCTGCATGGACGCCCGTGCGATATCCTCCTCACAGCTATCGGTCTACTATGCCTATCATACGGTAGGAATCGTCAACTGGTTTTTTATCGTTAGATTACGGTTGCTTATCATACGGTAGGAATTTTTAACTGATTTTATTTCTAGTTAGATTACGGTAGCCTTTTCCCTATCCTACGGTAGCTCATGAGGAGCAAATCGTGAAGTGATCTAAAGATTGCGGTAATCGATAGATAAAAAATCAATAATTTTCCACGGATTACGGTATTCGATCGATAACAAGCAATCGCTTTGAGATCTCGCGAGTGCAAGAGCGGATGCCGAAGAGGGCCGATTACGCGGAGACGAGACAGTCAACATGGAACAAGGCGAATAAGAGTTTCAAGTAATCATTATTATTTTCATTGTTTATGATTAGATGATTTCGAATCGAAAATACTGAAATGAAAATATTGGCCTTGCCTGCTTCGCTCCCCAAGAGTAAAGTAAATTTGTAATGCTTTTAAAAAGTTTGTGCCATATATTATTGATTGGGATTGTTATTTTGGATATTTAAATTTATAAATATTATTTATTTTAGGTATTTCTGGGCTGTCGGAGGCGTGGTGTGGCGAGCGTTCGAATTGGATCGAATCGATATCCTCGTTAACTGGACCTATCTCGCTCTGCAATATGCGGATGCGGTCGAGGACGAGACGATTAAGATCCTTGAGGTGAGGATGCTACAGCCCCGAGCTAATTTGAAACTCTCCGCTCTGGCAACGCTCTCTCGCTTTCGTTGTCTACGAGAGAGCGTTGCTAGAGCGGGAAGTAGAATTAGTTCGGGTGTACATTTAAATGATCATATTTCTTTTTTTAATTTGTTTATTTAATATTAAATCATCAAAGGACAAGAGCAGTAAATAAAAATTATGTAACAGTCTCTTTATTTCATATTTAGCAAATATTTTTCACAATGTTTTAGAAGAATTCTAAATGGATTTTTCGATTTTCTAAGAAACAGCTAATGAAATAATCACGTACAGTGGTGGCCAGAAGGAAAACATATTTTGGTTTGTTGAGAATAACTATTCTTGTACTTAACCGATCACCTTGAAATTTTTATATAGTGAGCTCAAGCATGTTTCACAATGTACACCGAGGTATGGAGCGGGTTTTTCAATTTCAACGGCTTCCAGGCTACAGTATCCCAAATTAACGGTATGGCTCATTTTGAGTGGTTGAAGTTGCGACGTATTTTCGTTGTTTTAAAATTTTTTTCACCGTTTAAAAAGTATTTACGCATGCTTCTATAGTCATTTATTGATAATGTTTGCATTTATTGGATATTAATATTCACATCGTAGGTATATTGAGAATTTCAAAAGGATAACATTTTTTCGTCATTTTTGCTTGTTTATTATGATTTTTTAAATATATTTTCTTGTATTATTGTTTTTTTGATTATGACAAAACCGAAAAGAATGTGATATCTCTCCCCTGATATCCTGTGCTTCATCTTCCGCGGCGGTTTGAATGGGCTGAAGCAATCCGAACCTGCTACCCATCTTGGTGTAAACCAATCAACGACCTCCTGTATCATTAAAAAGGTCCCCAAATCCGTGAAAAAGGTCCCGAAATCCGTCAACCATCATTGCCTGGTATTTCACTCATCACCTAGCACCTTGATGACAGGAATATTATCAGCATATCGCGCGAGATCTCGCGGGCGAACTCCACAATCAACCAGCAAGAAATGACACTATACGGTGTAACTCCTCCATCGACTCACACCATCCGTAGACAACCCAAACACGCTGGTTTTAACGATAGAATTCTTAGTACGAAGTCCATAATATCTTCTAAGAACAGAGAGAATCGTCTGAAGTGGCTAAAGGCTCATTTCAAATAGACAGTCGCAGACTAGCGAAAGGTCGTCTGATCGGAACAGTCCAAGTTCAATCTTTTTGGGCTCGGACGGCTGGGTTTACGTTCGTAGACCAGTCGGGATTCGAGATGATGGCCAGAAGCTTGTCCCCACGGTGAATCACGATGGAAGAAGCGTCATTGTGCACAGGACCTCGGACTATGTCCTCTGCAGCGAATCAATGGAGTCATGATCGCAACGGCTATCGTACGCTCCTGCTCGCCGCACGACGTTGGATCAGTCAGAAGCACGGAAACTAAGTACTAAATTAATATTTGTTAATTTAACCCGTTTAATAATTGATTTGTACCTGAATTTTTGCCCAACTATCACCCCCTTGAGTTATCCGCGTTGATATTGATTTAATCAATTATTTTGATTGTTATCGTGTTGAATATTGATAATCAATTTGTTTAATTGATTTATAAAAATATATTCGTGAAGAAAAAATAGAAAAAACTGCATGAATATGTTGAAAAATTAGAGGAGAAGTAACTTCCTCAAAATGAGCCATACAGTCATTATGGGATACTGTAGCCTGGAAGCAGTTGAAATTGAACAACCGGCTCCATACCTCGGTGTACATTGTGAAACATGCTTGAGCACACTATATAAAAATTTCAAGGTGATCGGTTAACTACAAGACAAGTTATTCTCAAAAAACCAAAATATGTTTTCCTTCTGGCCACCACTGTATAATTGAAATATCTATCAACATTCTCAGAAATCGAGAATGCAACAATGCAATTCATTAAATAAAATAATAAACTAATATAATAATTAAAGAACCACGCGGAATCCACTCGGGTGGTTCTGGAGAAGTCAATAGTGATCGAACATGCCCATCAGACCAATGAACGATTCGCCACTGTTGATAGGAATTTGAAAGAGGTATAGCTTTGTGAATAATAATAATAAAATTAATTTATTCCTTCAATTGAACGCATCGGGGATCTTATCTTATTCCATCATAATTTGCATAACAAGAAAATAAGGACATAAATGGATTGATGGATGTCCTTCGCTAATGTAGCGATATCGGTGAGGGTTCTTGGGTACAGTGGCAGGGATGAAAAATATCTATTAGATAAGTCTTGTGGAGGACTTATCCGTCGTATTCCCCCAATTTTATTTGAAAGAGGCCGAACTTTTCTGGAAGAAGCCAGGAGTGGGTCAGCATGCGCATTACAGACTGCTCTTGATAAATGTGCTTAAAATGTAACTTTAAACAGTTTTATTCTAAGCTCGCTGAATCTGGAGTGTCATGGGTCTATTTCCTTTAGTAATTCTTCCTTCATATTCCTGTGATAATATGCGATATTCATCAGTATCTCTTTGATCTTAAATAGAGAGTAATAAAAAATCATTAAAAAAAATAAATTCTAATATTACCGTAATGAGAATTATTTTTCCCTTAAATGAAACTTCAGAGAATAATTTTATTTGTCTCGTTGCATTTCTTTGACAACAATGTAGGCATAAACTACACTTTCGCCATATTAATCTTTAGCTCTAGGCATTTTTTGTGAGATCTTGATGTTGTATCCAATGAACCTTGAGTCATTTTGACAGATCACTGCGTATGAAATGATTAGAGTGCACGCGAAACAAGAGAGTTAGACAGAGATTTTTTGTCTCGGCACATGTAGTCTAGCTCGATGCTAGCGTGAGAATTTATTCCTCCTGCACTTGCTAATAACTAGCACCCACGCGTGTTTTTCATAGTAATAATAATGATATTTTTTAAAATAATTTATTCCAAATGATCGCATCGGGTATTGGATATATCTGCTAGATATATTTGTTAGTACTGTTGAACGATGTCGTCGCCGAGGCGAATGGGTGAGATTTGGGGGACCCTTGAACATATATGGGCGCCGACATGGGGCAGCCCCGTGTAAAATTAGGGCTTTTCAAAAATTTATGGAATGTCCCCTGAAAAATGACGTTTAGCTGAAATTTTTGGCAAAAAAGTGAAGGCTCCCTGTAAAATTAACAATTTTTCGTTCTGATGCCCCTGTAGAATCGAGCTCCAGGTACCCCGCCCATGTATGCCCTTGAATAAAATTATCATTTGAGGATACTGTCTATGTTAGCCTGTTCTGTTAGGCTCTGTTCAAATGCGAAAAGAAAGTCAACAACGAAATTGCTCTCAACCCTTTACACGCTCTTTCGCCCACGTTTCTCTCACCGAAACTCGATTAATCTTTCGATTCTTATCTTGTTGATTCCTATTAAAGACACCTGACACTGATACAATTTACTTGGAACTAATTGAACTCATGTTGTGTGTAGAGCATGAATTCAATTAGTTGTAAATAGTATCAGTGTAAATTGTGTAGGCGATATCAACGGTGCTTGACATTATGGAATTGAATTCAAGAATTAAGAACTATACACAACATGAGTTATTTTGGTCCCTTAACAACTACAACTACAACAATCTATAATGAAAATTGTGCTGTATGAGTAGGCGTTATTACCATAACCTTTGATGCACTAACATAAAAAAAAACAATTTTCATTTACCATTTCTATAATTTTATTTGTTGAAGGCACATATGAGTTAATTTGAAACTCTCCGCTCTGGCCTCTCTCTCTCGCTTTCTTTGTCTCCGAGAGAACGTTGCGAGAGCGGAAAGCAAAATTGACTCCGTGCCTTTAAATAGTCCCTTTCACTGTCTACTGTCCGTCGTTCTTTTGATATCGAGCTGTATTGTCAGCTTCGGCGTGGGTGTGAGATTACACCTCATTATAGTTGTAATAATAGCTATTTATTAGACAAGGAACGGCTTCCATTCCTTCACAAATTATCCTCACGGGAGTACCACAGATGGATGTCTGAGTCTGATCATTATACTGATCATTAGAAACAGTAACACGGTATAACTACAATTACTGGTTTCAGTCTCAGACATCCAACAATGGTAATCCCTTGATGATAATTATGGAAGCGATGTTGTTCCGTGTCCACGGTATTGTGAAACTAGGCGGTAGGCGAGAACTACCATTCAATTCAATTTTATCTTTTCAAGCAATAATTGCTAGAGGAGGATGGGACGAAAATGATCATAGGGTGTATTCCACCGGTTGCCAATTGCTTGGACGACCATGCATAAATGATACTCCATCAAAAGTAGCACAAAGCGAAAATTTGGCAAAATGATCAAACACTCTAAGAAATACAGTGGATGAAGAATCAATGAGGATAACAGCTAATGAAATATTTTAAAAATCTTTATTCACTTTATAGATGGGTAAAAATAGATTTTTCTCCGTTATGATTTCACATATCTACATAATATAACGAGACAATGAATAGTTGAAAATTGATGATCCCTCGAACAATCTCTTATTGTTATCTGTTCAGAGTATTAAAACATAAATGTTCAGCGTGGGATTGCAAGCTGCTAAAGTTCACACGGAAACCTGCGCCGGAAATTGAATAGTTAAAAGTATTTTTATTGGTCTTACTGTTGTGCCGGTTACAAACATCTTGTTTACATGAAAAATGCAAAACATCTGGGGTTACGGTAAATACCGTAATGCTTTGCGCCTGGTGTAAACATGTTCTCTGTCAAAATAATCTGTTCGAAAGAGTAAAAAATCGATAAAATTATTTACAATATTTTTTTCAGATTGGCACAGCTCGTGTTGAGAAGATTCGACGTCGCACAAATGGAGTGCCCGCGGTGGTTCAGGTTGGTATTTATTTAAAATTCTTTTGATCAATCTAAAGGAAAAACTCCCATTCTAAAAGTATCGTGCAAATTTACTGTAAACATCGCATTATTTCGAGCCCTTTAGCACTTTATTTGTCTCATTTCGTGATAAAACATATGTGGAATCGTAAACGTCACTTATCAAAGATTCTCAGACATTGGTTGACCAGACATCATCGGACTTCCCCTAATCTTATAATATTTAATCCAATCACTTCACTTCCTCATTCTTATTCCCCTCTTCCTTCCAGTCTGCGACCTTTCCTTCTGTCTCATCCACGACGTCATCCTCTTCCACCTCTACATCAACGTCGTCTAAGAAGACTTTAGCCGGTGAGAAGATGCGATTTAGGGCCTATTTTTAAAGGGATAGAAAGGACAGGAATCCTTGCAAGCAGTCATTGGTCTCGTTTAGTCAGAAAAATGAAGCTCGTGCGAGATGAAAAACAAATCAGAAATTAATTTTCGAAGAATAAAAGTTTCATGTCTCGTCCTAGTTCTCTGTTTCGGTCCCCGAGGGAACTTTTAAAATATATATGCATGAGCCTCGCTCTTTTTAAATTAACACCCACAACCTGCCACTGAGACTTCGAGAAACGTGAGACTATAGCCTTTCTTTGCAGCCATGAGAAGCACTTTTTGTATCTTGATGAGATAATTCTCATGATTTGCGGATGTGTCAAAGAGGAAAGTTAGTGTTCAGTAGTGTATCTTTTGTCTCTATGAGAATGAGATTGAGAGGGTGTAATTTTCATATGCTAGAGAACTTCCGAAGCGCAGCGCCATTTCGAGGATGCCCGCGTTTGAATTCAGAAAGCAGAGCTAGAACTTACCATAATTATGAAAATAGGCAGAGATAATTTTACTCCGCGCGCTGGCAATACTCTCTCTCGTTGACAATGAAAGCGAGAGCGCATTGCCAGAGCGAAGAAGTTCAAATAAGCTCGTGGTGTAATTTTAAACACGTGCATTAAAGGCGCTCTGGATGCTATCGTGAGTCGTCAACGAGAGGCCATCGATCAGATGATCAAGCAGGAGGAAATCGACACTTACGATGACGAAGAATTATAGATATTGATCGATAATCAATCAATAATTTACCAATATTTAATCAACATCATTCGATAATCCAATCAATATTATGTGCTTTAGACAATCAATAACCAATGAATCCACACTGATTGTCATGAAGCTGTGATCTTAATTATTTATGAATCTGTATGTATAAAGAATTATGTATTTAATAAAAATATGTATGTATATTGTCTCGATCCAATTTTAACTTTGCAGCCAAGCGTGTTTATTCACTGGCAGTATTCCTGAGTACAGAACAAATAATAACAGAAAAGGTAGAAAACATCCTAATAATTGCTAGAGAAAAGACAGACAATTGTTTTTAAAATGCTAGAAAAAATGTATGTTACAGTCAAAGAAAAGGCATGAAACAGCTAAAAGCCTATGAAAAAGGTAGAAAAAATCCAGAAAACATACATTTCGCTAGCTGTAAAATGTATGTATTTTGACAGTTCACATCAATGTATTGTAGCTGTAGCCTGTATTTTTTCTAGCTATAAAATGTAGGTGCGGTTTTACCTGAGAGGTTGTAGCATCGTATTTATGTACACCCATATTCAATGGTCTATCGTAAAAAAATAAACTTTTGCCCGTACAAAGTTTATTATTTTATCCGTGAGGGTCACCAAATGTACCCATTACACCTGAAATACTATCCCGCGTCATTAGTGGGAGTTCAACAAAAAGTGTGACTCCAATTAGAATTTAATTTTAATAATGCAGAGTATTTTGAAGTAAGCATGGTTTCCGCTCTTTTTTCAAACTTCGTTCTCTCGCAGGTGCACTGCTCACGCGTAAAGTGTATCCGATAGTTAGAAGAATCCTCAGATCCGGCCACGCTTCTCGTCCTAAGTCCCAGCTAAATCTCAGATAAAGCCGAGCATTACAGAGTACGAAGATTGAAGACGAGGACGTATAAATACTGTTTGATCTTGCAATTAGCGGAATAGCCTGATCTATGCGTTCATGGGGGCTTTGCACTAAATATCCGCTCCGAAGCTCCTTATTAGCTCCTCCCATCAGCTGATATTCAGATTAAAAGATCATTTCCCGAGATTTTTTCAACTGCAACACTGATTTCGAGATGAAAAGATCATGCACTCATGACGCATACTACAGGTACAGGTGAAGAGCCGTATTAGTTAGGCTCTAAGAGGTGTAGCTGCATAAAAGGTGTAGCTTTATGTAATTTCTCGAGATTTCGACCACAAAACTGATTTAAGAAGTGAGGTAAGATGACTGATGTGAGAAGAGTTTGTACCATGCACATCAGAGTCGTCAGGCAGATAGATCACTGCTAGACCAGTGATCTCCCGCAGGACTTCGAGTGTCTTGAATAACGGGTTGTACCTTTACATTTTTACATGAGAGTCCACCTTTTATAAATGTGTTTAAATGAACAAAAATGATTGAATAAGCACTGCCTTTGATGCTAAAAGTTCATGCATTCATAGAGAAATGTGTACATTCATGCTAACAATAAAGTTGAACTATATCTGCAAGATTATCTAAACTGATGTGTATTCTTTTGTAAGACCTGGAAGTAATGAATGGCCTTCCTTTAAATGTAATAACTGCACAGATGATGTGACGGTTGTCACGAAAATAAATTGCAAAAAATTCCATATCTTCCTGGTCTTGCAAAAGAATACACATCATCTATCTACAGAAAAATGAAGATCTCTCACAGTTGTCAGTTTCACCGTTTCATTATCTAAACTCTAAAACGGGATCTATCCCTAAATCATCAAAGGGGATTTATCTCTCTTTAGTACGCGCGTACCACACTGAAACCTACAAAGTTCTGGGAAACTTGTTGAGGTGAAACTGCCTACGTTTTAATCCCGAAAAATCGAGTTGAAGGCGCCGCTTGGAATGAATTATTATTTTGTTCTCATAATCCCAATGTTTACGAAACTATATTACGCTGAGCAAGCTTACTACTTTATCTCAGTTGAACTTATTGAAACATTTCGATCCCCACCACAGCGTAGCCATCAAGTGCGTCAACGTGTGCGACTAATCCCATTTGCCTTTCGTCTGTAGGAGTCATCTTATTAGACGGCTCTAGGAAATGACAGAATCGCAGGATGCACAACAGGAAAAGTGGTGTACTCTTTGTAGATCGTGAACTTCCTCAATGACGATATTAATGGAACACGTCATATTTTTCTTCAATCTCTGGATTTGCAGGGTAATATTATAGTAAGTTGCGCGTGAAAAGTACTTTTTACTTTTTATGTGCTATGTCGATATATACGCATCAAATAGCGAAACAGTAAATAAAAAAAGTAAGCTACTTACTATAATATTACTCTGCCAAATCGGAGATGATCAAGAGCGTATGATGTTCATAATAACGATCCAAGAATGATCAGACCTTGCATTGTCGTATTTGTTATAAATCAATCAATCAATCGATCAATTAATCTTTACTAGGTTCGATCGAACATTAGTGTACTGGGTTTATGGATTTTTCCATTGGTCAAATGACATATCCTCTTCCTATTCTTTTCCTTACATCATCATCAAACCCCTTTTTACCGTTTACCATCACGCCAACGAGTAGGCGTCTTGCCAACTGGTCTTCTATTGGCATACTAATATGGTAAGCAATTGGTGATAATTCTGGCTCATCGAGAAGTATTCATTATTCGTACTTAGTCTGTCATAAGCTTTCTTCAATCCGCTTCACCCAACCAATCCTTCAAACCAGTGATTTAATTTATTTTAATTTATCATACATAAAATCCCTCAAATTCTTTCATATCTCATATTTATCTCGCCTCATTAATTCCTATTTTCGTACAATAAATCTAATTAGACAGACTTACTGAACTTAATTCTAAAAAATCTCTCATGAAGTATAATTGATAAGGCAACTAATAAAAGAAAGTCCCCATTTGCCCAACTCTGTTACCACTATAGGGATAAAGAGTGCAATGATAATAATATTATCACATTGTACAACACATTTATCTTTTCAGCACTTTGTGCAGAAAAGTCAGGTGCAGGGGACTCAACTTCTCATATTGTATCTAGCCCAGTTTCATACAAATTATCCCAGACCGCCACTGAAGAAGTCGTCCAAAAGTACGACTTCTTATGTGGCTATAAAGCAACTCTGAATGGAAGAAAGAACAAAGCCTACTCTTTTATTATTTTGTTTTGCCGCTATGCCCTATGACGAATTTTGCGCCTAGGGCGTCTGGTCGAACTCTCATTCTCTTATTATCCATCTATCTAAACCATAAATACTGCCTTCAGAGAGATCATAAACCTCGTAACCGTAATGAATAATATAGCACATATGGACTGAAATAGGTTCGCAGTCACTTTTTGCACATTCATTATGTCCATTTAGAGGGAGTGCAGGCATGATAAACAACCTTTTCAGGAAAATTATTATTATTATATGTTGTCTGACGAGCAGAGATCACGAAGATGAAGAAACCTTTGAGGTTTCGTTAAAGAAAACTCTTAAAAAAGAAAAATATCACAGAAAACTCCTCGTTTTACACACTCTCTCGCGTATTTTCTTTTCTTTTCGCGACTTTGGACACTACATAAAAGAGAGTGAGAATATTGTTTGAATGAAGAAATGCAGACTGGCTGTTCCTTTAAATGATTCCTTTGAAGTTTTTTCGTATAAGTTTCATCTATTACGTAAAGTTTCTATACTTTCCATCATAGACAATACAAATGATCCTTTGGAAATTTGTACAATATCCCTAATTTCGACGCTCCTTTGTCTGATAGTGAGCGGAGTTCACCACCCCTATCTGAATCTCCAATGTTGAATACCTTGATGTGGATACTAATGGAGTAAGTTTATCACCAATAAACAAGATTTTTATGAAAGACAAGATTGATAGAGATCTATCTGAATCTCTTCTTTTTTTTCCATAAAAGACGTTTACCTCCGATCGGTGATCGACAGATTATCCTAGCTCGGAGAGTTATGAATTTCTTTTCACGGATCATATTGGAGATTTGGGACTTTGTTGACTAAGCGCTTCCTATGCGATTTCAGGTAAAATTGAGCAATATGAACAATATGAGTCATCCCCAGATTAGTCATTTCAACTCATTTTGTAATAGTTCCTTCCAACTATGTGATTCATCTTTTAACGAAAAAACCCTCCTCTCTCATTGTCTGATGCAATTTCCACACGAAAAGTGCCCTGTTAATCGCATAGTGTTGCCACAGAGTGCGTCAGCGTGTGCGACAAATCCTATTAATCGCTCATCTGTACGATTCGTCTATTTCTGTACGGATTTTGGGAAATGACAGAACATTGCTAATTCACTCGATGCACTACAGAGTGACGATGGATAAGTGTATTATGTGAGCAGAAAAACGCGCGAGTGAGTTGATTGGATTTGGCAACACCTTCGCACGGAAGCATGACAGACGAGAGGCGAGAGAGTGTGGGATAATGAGAGTGCGCAGGGATATAAGATATGGGGATATAATCACTAGTACAATATGATGCCACTGCTTAAATGTTTCAGGTGCTTCTCACGTTAAATTTTTTTCCTGACGCTGTTTTGTTATATGGCTATAGATATGATGTGATAAAAGTATGATAAACACTTTTCCCATGAAACTTCGCTTCAGTTCGAGCAAATTTGAATTCTCCACTCTGGCAACACTCTAGCTTTCTTTGTCTACGAGAGAGCATTGCCAGAGCGGAGAGTCAACTTGTAAGCTTGGTGTGTGCCTTTTAACCGAAGATGAGAAACGAAGATGCATCTTTGCTTTTTATCCCAGTCCAAAATCATGAGCTGTCTGCTGTCTGCTAAATTTGTTCCTTGAAATACTTTGATCGAGTTAGCCGAGTTAGACCCACCAGACACATATTTAATTTAGCCATGTTGCAATTCGATTAACCCATTCACTTCATAGGAACATAGAACCCAAAAAATCCTCCTTTTGCGAGTTTTAAAATTCTCCGTACACTATTTCTTGGTCTTTGGGGATTTCACAGAAGCTCAAAACAAAATTAACTTGACAAAAATCGCGGTAATTGACCACCTACAATGTTAAATTACTCACTTTTTGAAATATTTTCTAAATTGTAATTTAAAAAACAGGAAGAAAACATTTTCGGCCAATGTTCTGCTTGTGGGAGTGAATGTTATGCGTTTCAGATACCCCGCATATTAATTTATTTTTTATTTTATTTATTAATTTGAATTAGCCTTGCAAACATTCACATCAACTCCAATCTGTAATGCGGTGTTCAAAAGTCACAAACAGAAAAAAAAGAAAAAGAAGCGAGAGATTGCGTGAAACCAGGAGAGTTTTCTCTGTTTTTTAAAATTTTCTCAACTTTTGAATTCAGAGGGATTCCATGACAATTAAACGATCACACATCCGCAAAAATATTCCTAAAATGGAAAATTATAGACTGTTGCGTTTATGATCGTAGCTGACTAATGGTAGGAGTCTTACGACTCGTTACGAGTTGCGTAAGTGAAGAGGGACGAGCGCAGTTCCGTCTCCTATTACATCTATATTTCTGGCTACTTTCAGTCATACTTAGTCTATCTAAAGCTGTACGAGCTGTATCGGTGAAACCTATGCGTGTGTAAGCCTTTGTATCTGTATTTAAGTATGTCTGTTTATCTTTCTGTATGTATGTATTTTAGTCTGTTTGTCGGTATATGAATATAGACGAATCAAAAATCTCCACAGGACCGATTCCGTGCAGGGCTAGTTAAGAGTTACACCAGACACAGTTATCCTTTTTCAAAGATTCACCCCTAGCTCCCAAACAACCGCTGCACCCAAAAACCTCCACCGATATCGAAGGACACCATCTACCCCCTCTTGTCATTTCATTTCCTGTTACGCATAAAATGATGAAATAAAGAATAAAAATAAGAATAAGAAAAAAGATTTATGTTGTAATAAAATAATCGACAATGCAAGGACAGACGTTCGCTGACGCAAGGCAGGCAAGCTTGCGTAATAAAGGAGTGAACCAGACTTTCTGACGTGGTTCGAGGATATAAACTACAAACTATTAGTGTTAAATTAGTATGTGAAAGCTGATCGCATTCTCAAGAGAGTTTTTGGCATTAAACCTTGAAAACTAATTCTATCAAGTCATTTAGCATGCCTGTTCTGATATACAGCGTGTTTGCATCTGAACTCTAGTTAGAGGTACAGTCAAACACTCTTTATCGAATTGCCTCTGGTATTTCAAAACTTAAAGTGTACTTACCATTTTCACATGAAATAGACTTGACTTTATTCTACTTTAAGTGGTGTATACTGTCCCGCACGTTCGCGTTCCCTAAACGCGAACGTGCGGGACTGTATACTGCAATTCATTTCGTCAAATATTGCTTCAGGTGACTTCATTAAATTATTGACTTATGTTTTGAAGTATCATATTATAGCAGCGTTTCCGGTGTCAACAAATTGGGACCTTATTTCTTTAGTTATTCTTCTTTCACTTTCTTTTGATTAGATGATGATCAGACATAGACTAATCACAGACTATAACTAAATGCCGAATTTAATGGCGCCGCAACGACCTTACTTTGTGACGTCATTAGCTTAAATTAAATCAAGATGATTAATTGTGCAAAAGCGCATCGTCAAAATTCCTCTAAGCAGCGTAAAACTTACATCATTCCATAATTTGATTAACAAAGCGAAGCTTGGACAAAACAAATTATATCTGTATTTTTGAAAGGCTAAATCCAACTAAATATAGCGCTCACATGATAAGATTAATGAAGGATTATTGTTAAATGTTTATCTTTTCTGAAAAGTACTCTGAAGACTCTAAAGATCGACTCCAGCGCTAAACTTGGATCATCTATGGATACCGTAATCTTCCACGCGAAAACACTTCCGTCCCCTGGACGAGATTGGAATGGAAGAGATTTTACGGAAATATCTCATTGATGAAAGATTAGTCGCTTAAGCTTAGACGATGTTCATAGCTCACACTATTTCCTCGGTCCATTCAATTCTTGCTGCGCATATTCTGAGAATTTGGGCGACTTCTGGCTTTTTATTTAGAGCTACACCAGAGCTAATTGGAAACATTCCGCTCCGGCAATACTCTCTCGCTTTCTTTGTCGACGAGACTCGGGTATTCCTTTAAGCTGAGAAAGATCTTGTGAGTGGGCTCACGGTCTAGGCTTCTCGCAAATCGTATCATTCATCCTATCAGGCTAGCTTATCGAGTAATTGTAGTTTTCTTCGAAAATGAAGTTCTATCATTTGGATCATTACGGCGCTTATGCTACTAATACTTTACTGCATCTGACAAAACATTGCATCTGCGTTAATTTCATAATTAAATTGGTTTTTAAATGATTCGTCGGTCGCGGAAATTGTTTGGTCAAATTCTGAATATTGCATGCACATATATTAGTAACGAGTGGGCGCGCATGTAAATATTATAGATGCTTCCCTCGCCAACGGCGATATCATAATGTTCGGAAAGTCGCGTTCGCGAAGAATATACCTTGGCGACGTGAACTCGAAACGGAACGTCTTCGATAGTCACGAAAAGAAAAGCACGCGACGAGAGCGTGTCCAACCAGTAGTTTCCTTCCATCTACTTTTGTAGACACATTTAGAATGCACAAAGTGCGTTGGTTGTTGAGTGGAAGTGAACGCCCACCAGCAAGATGAACCCATCTTCAAGTGAATCATCGGACCAACTTTATTTAGACAAGTAAAAAAGTCGTGAATAGTCAACCATGCACATCAGAGCCTACTCTTGATAAATGGATTTTAAAGGCATATCCCGAGCTTTTTCAAACTCTCCGCTCTGACAATGCGCTTTCACTTTATTTCTAGGAGAGAGTGTTGCGAGAGCGGAGACTAATATGAGCTCGTGGTGTGCCGTTAGGTGAAAATTGAAAAGAAAGACCTTGAACACATGTATGATAAATAAAATAAAATAAATAGCAATATTCCTATACTTCGATTTCCGTCCTTTTCAACATGAAAATATAGACCTCGGGTCCAAATTCCAACCCTTTTGATTGTTGAATCACACCCTCTATGAATCGCAATCTGATTGGCAACGGATTAGCACAGACACGGAAGAGTGTTGTAACGACCATGATATCATCTCTAGTATGCGGTCGGAGCCATGACTATGGTGTAGTCTTCCACAATGAAAGTAGAGTATTCCGCTAGTGTGGAGTATACTCGTTAATTTGTGGACTTCAACCGATTCGTTTTCTTGTATGCAACCGACTCGTGCCTTCAACCGATTCCAGATTTCAACCGATTCTGGCCTTCATAGTCTCATTACCAATCCACTTGTCTGACGATGGAAACAAAGCATAACTATAAGTATTTATCCACCTTTATTACACATATATATATAATCATGAAAAATATAATGATGACAAATGGACCAAAACACGAGAGAATGCGACTCGATCATGTTTTGTTCATTGTTCCACACATCCAAAGCTTAATATTGAGAATGGTTAAAGTGATATGAGATCCACAAAATCAGACGGACAAGACGACAATGGTAAGCTCATTTCGGGAATGGAGGTGGGGGTGGGGGTCAGGAAAGGGGCGGGGCTATGTAAAATCAACACTACCACTCTGATTTTGTGGCACACTCTTAGTATAAACTACAATGTTCGCACAAAATGGATACGGTAACGGGGAGTTAGGTCAGGGGGCGGTTACGATAATACTATGTTAAAATGTAAATGGGTACGGTAGCGGGTACGTTGGGTTACGGTAGCCTACAGGGGGTGGGGGTTGGGGGAATAAGTAAAGTGTAGTAGAGTAATATGAAAGTGTCAGCGTTTATATGTGAGATACTTTGGATGATGAAAGAGGCGGAGATCATGTGCAATGATGATTAAGGAATGCGATAATAAGCTAGAACATATGAGATCATACAGTATCAATGCACGGGTTACGGTAAGTACGGTTGGTCAACCATGTTACGAAGGATTACGGTAGCGCCTACAGAATTAAGTCAAAACTGTCTAGTAAACGTGGACTACGCCGATCTTCGCCAGCAGGAAGGAGATTCGTTGCAGGAGATAGTAACAGACGATCTTGGAAAGGAGTACGAGGGTCGTACACGATCCCACCATCGACAGTAGCACTCGAGCATAGCTACGATTGAATATGTAGAGGTACGGCGCGAACGAGAGCACCTGAACATCAATTGGTTTGAATTTGAATTTTGGCGCGAAAGCAAGAGTAAGCTAGCGTACATGAGGAACGACGAAGGCGATCGATAGCAGGACCAGATTTCTCTTGAGCTGAGATACCGTACCCGATGCGTTGGGCGACGACGTACTGTAAAGGATCTTATTGATTGACCGTATTGTGGTGTGGCTACCGTATACCTGATCAACTCATTGGCCTCCGTGGGCAGCGTGTTGTAGGCGACGGATTGCGAGATGCGGTGCGTGGTGTAGGCGACGAGTACTGACGGGAGGAAGATGGCGAAGATCGACTGCATCAGCGAGATGTACTCGAGCACTTTGAGGGAGAAGTTGGGCTGAAGAGGTATGATTAGTTTATGACTTAAGGTCTTAAGGTCTTAAGGACTTAAGTTCTTAAGGTCTTAAGGTCTTAAGGTAAGTATACTTACCACGGGGTGGTATTCGAATCTGTCTCCGCACTTGTACGTGCTCTTGTTGGTGTAGGTGAAGAAGGACACGGCTCCGATGGCCAGAGCGAAGAGGAATATGGCAACATAGACAACAATCTGGCGACGGACCGACGAGATGATCTTAACATATGACTTATGACTTAGCGAACGTACTTAGGACTTATCTATCGTACTTAACCGACTTAGTAGTCAGGGTCGCGGTTAGGCTAAGGTTTCTGCTTTGTGGTTTCATTTCGCTTGACTCTAGCATCACTTCCATTATTACAACAATTGCATGGTTGTCGTGAGCGAGGGGGCGGGGTGTGGCTAGACGCTAGAGGTAGAGACAGATGTAGAGGTAGAGGGTGAGGGGAAGGTAGAGGTAGAGAGAGGTAGAGTTAGAGAAGGCAGAGGGAGAAAATAATCAACAAGCGAGGGTGTATACAATTCGTAATCAATTATCTACGCGTGACTAATCAGCGCGAGTGTAACTTTCGAAAATGAGAGAAAAAGTCATGCGAAACTCAACGAAACATTAAAAGAACAGGTGGCGCGATGACGTCATAGCCGGGTTCGGCGAGCTCTGGAGCTATTCCCCGGAGCACGTCTAGGAGCTTATAGAGAGATCTTACTCACCTCCTTGGTCTTCTCGTTCTTGGTAAACAGCAAGAACTCGTAGCATATGAAGGCGGTCAGGAACGAATCAAACACGGACAGAACGTTCGCGACTCCCGTGTGCGGAATGACATAGTCAAAGTAGAAACGCCTAAATGATTACGGTAAATCAGGGGTTACGGTAGGCCGGTTACGGTACCTGAACCAGGCGTCGGCGTAGAAGCCTCGATGGGGAATGAGCATTTGCGGCACAAAACTGGTGAAGAGGACTAGCTCAACGAGGCCGAGAATCAGCAGCGAGAGTTGCGACTGTAAACATGCGAAATTGAAATTGAAATGAGGGAACAAGAGATCAAAGTACAAAGATCGCAGATCAAAGATCAACAAGCAACAGCAGCAAAACGATTAAAAACAAAGTAGACTGCAGGCTGTGAATCAAGACCGAGCGGCAGAGATCAAAGATCAAAATATAATAGAAAGATCAAAGATCAAAGATCATACCACGTTCCTCATGCCCGTTCGCATTTGCTTCCACGTTTTGTAGATGACAAGGGTGAACATGACAATGCATCCCACGGGGAAGGCGTACCTAAACAACTTAGGATAATTAGGAATCCTTAAAGATTAAAGGAACACCAAAAGCTAATTTGAAACTCTCCACTCTGGCTATCTTTATTTGCGAGAGAGTGTTGCCAGTGCAGAGAGTGAAATTAGTTTAGGGAGTTAATTAAGTACTTATTAAATCATAAGTGCTAAGAAACCGTACCCTTGCAGGGACTGATCCCAGTCGGAGATAAACCGCAACGGTCCTCTCACACATGCTTTTTCATTGGTTGACTGGGACATTGTGTGTATTTTGTCTGAAAGGAGCAAACTAGACTGAATCATAGCAATATCATAAAGGAAATGGTAAACAACAAGCGACCAATCGACGATCTATTCAATCAATAAACGGGATGGTACAGAGATGGGAGAGGGCACAGAGACAGGAAGGGACAGAGAGACTCTAACTAGAGATATGCCCCGCAACCTCCCCCTCGGGAGAGGCTTATATACGGCGGCCTTCAGAAGCCCGACGGAAGCCCCGCCTTTCATTCAAACTCCGCCCACTTTGCTCTCTCAACAGGAATCACGAGAGGTGGAGAGAATTCAGAAGGCCTTAGGCCATGCCCCCTTTTCCAGGAGTTGGACCCAACGTACCGTATGTTTGGCAATACAAAATTTGTATTAATGAACCAGGAAATGAATGACATCATGAGTCAAAGGGCATAGGAAGATCTCTTAAGACATATGGCAGCTCTTGGATAGACAGGAGAGAGCACAGAAAAATACACGTAGACAAATCATGTTGTAAGTTGTGACCACACGTGATTATATAGAGTAGGCGAAGAACGTTCATTTGGGAGATCACAGACAAAGACCAGTGGTCCCCGGGTGACAGAAAAGGGCGAACCATTTTTTTAAATATATTTCTCTCCAACATTAACTCTCTGAACTCCCATCCAAGATGAGTTTATTATTATTATTATTATTATTATTATTTGATACACCCGTGACAGGTGCGACAGGGAATACATGGACTTGGAGGGGTGAAATAGCATGCGAAATGAGGAGAAGTTTCCGATGTTCGTCGAAGACATTGGTGTGAGAAAGATCACAGGATTTCGCGGAAAAGGTGAGCTGTGCGGATGTGTCGTAGGCAAATACTATTATGTAATTATGTAATTTTGCATATTGACAGGAAGATGGTCGAAAGATTCAGGCCATCCAAACACACCATTCGCGGAATTCCGTCCCCGTGTTCCTTGTGATATGCAGACAGACGGTAGTCGGACTAGTGATCTTTCGCGCGGAAATTGACGAAAATACCGTGGATTTTGTACCCGGAGAGGGTCCAAAGTTGTGCCTAATATAGTCATCCAGAAATAGAAGTGACCATTGTATGCGATCTCAGCATGTCCAGACTTCTGTAATCAGTCATGTAGTGGCAACCATTCAATCCCCAACGGTTCTGTGCGATCATTGTACTGAATTGTATTGTGTTGTACAGTCACCAGCTTAGCAATTAAACAGCCCTTTTGAGTTTTCATAGTGATTTTCAGTTTTTCGAGTTTTCACCGGGAGCGGTCGTGCTAGCTCACCAAAGATCGAGATTTGCAGATAGGGCGATTCTCACACTACCAATGAACCAACCGATAGGTTACGGTATGCCATTCCTAATAAGAAGTTCTGATGGTGGTTCCGCGACGTGAATTTTCGATGCATATTTGATGGTTGGAAGTAAGTCAAGGTCGGCAGAACTCTTTTTGCAACACAGAACTTGTAAGCTTAGCCAGTTTTGAAATGTTTGACTAACCAACCCCCGGTAAATATGGTCCACATATTTATACAGATCTTAAAAGGGCGAGCTGAAACCTTATTCAATAATCCCCGCTCCGCGTAAAACGCTGACAATTAACGGAGAAATGATAGGATATGATGATGGTTATCTACCTTATCATTTATTGCTCAACACGTTCAACCATGCAAACATGTTAAACATGTCGATGTTAGCCAAACAAGTTACAAAACATGACAAATGACTGATTGATTGGCACTTGGGTCACTTCCACTTTCGAGGAACCTCCGTGATGAAATTGGGTCGGTTCGTAATCTTTGATAGTCCGAGAGAGAGTACTCTAACACCACATATCAGAGAGCGTATATCAAGGGCGCGATAAGCGCATCGGTGCTTTCAAAGCTTTCAAGGTTATCATTGCATGCAATGATCGCTTCTCAATGTAAGCTGATTTTACCCCTGATTATCACCGAAACGAAGCTTACATATAAGCCCATCATTAATCGTGTTTGTGTTACACACTGCGCATTTTAAACAGCTCAGTTTTCGCTCGATCTGTCATCCTTTATAACTCTCGGAAATGCGCTTACACAGGGGTTTCAAACCAAACAAGCGTTGAATCATTCCAATTATCATCCAAACAACCATTCAAAGTTGAAAAACCAATGCATGACGTGATTTTTTTTTAGGATTGTGTAGAGCGTAGGCGTCCCACAGTTCTATAGACTACACTGGACTCGGCTCAAAAGCCCTGAAAAGCCAAGAAAAGTGGAGAAAACTCCTTTTTTCACATCTCCATCGCCTCTTTTTTCCATGCATGACGTTTGGATCACAACTAGAATAACTATAAATAGACTACAGCGACTAGACTAAGTAAGGGATGACTAACGCGGAAACTACCTGCACTTTGAAGGAATCGTCAAGTTCACAATATTTTCGGTGATAATATTTTGGGAGGGACGGGAGATAGTACACCAACAACCATTCTATTATAGGGAAGTGAGGATAGATCAGGTTAGAGCGAACAGTGTATGACATGACAATAGTGATTCATTACAGTAAACTTAACGAATTGGGAGATGATGGGGGAAATGAACAGGGGGGGGGGATAGAGGGGAGAGAGAGGAGAGAGAGGGAGAGGATAGAGAGATGATAGAGAGGAAGAGAAAGAGAAAGGGAGGAGAGAGAGAGGGTGAGAGAGAGGAGAGAGAGAGGGAGAGTGAGAGAGAGAGATAGAGATAGAGAGAGGCGCACTTTGGGAGGGGGGACTGCGCAGCGATGGGTATCGAACTGTGTCCTTTTCTCCACACAAGGAATGCGCCGAGGGAGGAAGCGTGGCTGGTTAGGGAGTGGTGAAACGATTGAAAGAATTAAAGAGAATGAGTGGTATAGAGGTCGAGAGAGATAAAGAGAGGTAGAGGCAGAGATAGAGGTAGAGGGAGACTCCTCGAAATATTCGATGCCCTGTGTCGTTTAAACGATGACAAGTGTGATTGGTGCTGATTAAACTTGTGAAACCCTGAATCAGGATTCGCAATACCTGTCAATTTTCCAAGCTACGAGTAAGCTCTCTTTGGATCACACATTCTCTCGCCAGGCACAGAAAGTAACAAGAGAGTATTGCTATGTAAGGTAAAGATACAACGCGTTATTCGAGGCACACGTCCTGTGGGTGATTACTGCTAGGCCAGCGATGATGAGTGTGCTGTGAAACCAGGCAAAATGTGTAGTTGATTGTAACCTGTTAAAAAACCGATACTGATTAAAGGCACACCCTGCTCGAATTTTGTCTGGCTACGCTCTCTAGGAGAAGAAGAAAGCGAGAGAGTGCGACCAGCGCGGAGAGTTTCGAATTAGCTCGGGGTGTTACTGTGAAGGTCTAATGGACAGGTTGGGAAGAAGAAGCGCGGTTGTGACAAGAGTAATCGATAGATAAGAGGTAATCAGAGTGAATGAGTGAACCGAGAAACTGATTTGGTGAAAATTCTCGCGCGGACTTTGTTAAAGCGAGTAAAACAATACGATCTCGTGTGCTCTCTCGGCAGAGGAGATGAATGGGAGGGAATGATGACGGCTATGATACGACCGTTGGCTAAGGTTACACTACTCTACCTTAAGTAGTCCTCGAGTCAGTTAGTTCAGTGAGTAGATCACGCTGTTTGGTAATTGATCGATTGATGTTGATTTTCTTCCGATCTTGATCTTTGCATCTCCCTTCTCCCACTCGATGTCACCCCATAACCGTCGTGTATGGTTGCCTATTGTTTGTTGTCTGATGATGCGCAATAAACAAATACAGACTACAATATACTCCAGATGGAATGTCCAAATGTTTACTCTTTTGTTGTCACTTTTTTCATTCAATTCTTGCGCATCGTATTGCACTGTAATTAAAGGCGCACCCTTGGTTAATTTGAGAATCTGCGCTCTGGCAACACTCTCTCGCAGACAATGAAAACGAGAGAGAGAGCGAAGAGCTTCAAATCATGGTACATTATGGAAATACTTGTAAATGTACTTAATGTAACTGTACTTTATTAATATTATGTAACATTACATTAAAAATAGTTAAGCAGGTATCGTAACTTGGGCTTTCTATTACAGTATTTAGTTGTTCTTTAGTCCATCGCAAGCACAATTCGGACTAGACTCTAGTTTACTGTACATTTAGTAGCTACTCGAGATTAGAAGGATAGCTGGGATACTGCGTAAGCAGAAGAGTTAAAATATATTGCAAGCAGGGGGATATTTACTCACTCTACGTTCCAAAATACGCAATCACGGGGCTATTTTTGGCTTGTGAATCTTGACGATGCCGGTATTTTTGTGCTAACATCATAATTTACACTAATGAGATCTTCGATCTTTCACGATATTTCGTCAAAATTATGCATTTTCACCTGTTTTGACAGATTTAAAAATACCCTGTAATATAATACCTAGTGTAGCATAGGGTTTCGTTCCCAAATAAGCGGTCAGTATAGGTGTTTATGATCGTTCGGAAACCGTTTGCCAACAAATGTGACGCCACAACAGTAGGCGAAGGCGTTTGCCAGGAATCCTCCGCGCTCGTTTGTGAACTGTTTGTCAACGTTCATCAATACGGTATTTGAAGGCTAGGAGTGGATCTCTGGTTTTTGATGCTAGATATCCGCTCCTGGCCTTATGTTACACTTTTTCAATCGCCTTCGCCTCCCCCACCCCTCTTCCGCAGGCTAATCACCGCAAGAAGTCTATAAGGGAAGCTAACTACCTGCGCGGGATGTGGGATGAATAGGCGAAATTAGCACGTCTGGTTAGCACAGTACAGCCCGGTCGAGTTTTATGATGCGTGGACATGCGCCCCTTGACGGCGCGCAGGAGGACCTGCTTTCTGCTTACAAATATTTTTGACATTACAAAAATCTTAATCTTGAGTGTGATATTAAGGACTTTTTATGACAACTCATACTGAAACAAAAATTTCATAGCTGCGAAAAAGTAAGTAAAATGCCACTGCACACCTTAACATTTTAGGACCAGTGTGATGAGCCTTTTAATTACTTTAGAGCAGCAGTGGAAAAAATGCTAATTTCGCGTATTCATCGCACATCCACATGGCACGAGTAGTTAGTAGCTAGCTTCCCGTATAGATTTCTTGTCGTGATTGGCCTGTGGGGGAGGCGAAGGCGACTGAGAAAGTATAATACTAGTCCTAATTGTGTATCACCTTCAACTGACTAAATTATGAGTCAGATCCCGAGAAAGTTCCAGAAAATGAAGGTGTACTCTGGGTGTGGTTATGAAAAAGTAGGAGATCGGAAAATATGGGATTAAAAGTCTAGACCTGTTGATACTTTGATATCGGTTATTAGAGGGATTTTTTGGTTCTGGTGAAATTCGAGCAGTGTACATACAATTAGTGCAATATTTAATTTTTATCAATTTTTTTCATTTTGAACACATTTATCAAGAGTGCACGATATAGTGAAATTGTACGAAGTTGTGCAACACGGCAAATTCAATGACGAAATACATGAAATCCGCCAAATAATATTTAAAGCCATAAGTAAACACTGCAAAATTGGACCAGGAAAACACGAAAAGAGCAACGAAATCTGGTCTACGAACGACTACTGAGTCATCTGAGATCATGGTAATCTAAGTATATTTATTGGTTTGCATGGTCGTAGAAATCCACGACTCGCAGAGAAAAAAAGGAGGATAAGACCCGTGAAGTATTATATTAACACTTATCGTGCACAAAAAATAATAACTTCACGGGTCCTCCGTGGATAACACTTTTTCTGTGCTTGGAGGGGCAACACACAAATACACCTAGTAGATTGTCAATAATCCTGTCAATTCCAACACTACCAGCTGCTTCAACAAGTTGCGTACAGTGAAAAAGTGTTATCCACGGAGCAGGGCATAGATATTCTAGGCCAGAGATAGGCGAGAGAGCACGCGAAACGAAGAGAGTCAGACGGGTTTCAGTGCCAAGAAAAATATGCGCGATCTACACGGACAAAAGAATGTGCTCGTTTACTGACTCTTAACAAGTTTCTGGTTAGTGGCCGCCTCCCAATTGGCATTGGCAACAAACCATTTCTCTCACTCTCTCGTTTCGCACTCTCTCTCGCCTCTCACCTAACCAGCGACAATCACTATTTAGTCATTCATATCACGTATGCCACCGTAACCGTTGTTTATAGGTGTCCGAGCGTAGAAATGATATCAATGCGAACATCTGCGCATCTACCGTAACACGGGACCATAATTTTTCCCTATTATGCTTATTCTTTATTCCATCATCGTACATAGAGAATTACGGATCCGGATGTCTGATGCCGATTTTGGCAGCAACTGAACTGCATGTTCGCCTACATGCTCACAACAAGAATGACACGAGCTTCCACCAAAATATTAATCGTGACCATATCACCCTATTTTTACATTCTATAGTGAGTTAATCATTATAATCATAATGTTGCCGGAGCATTCAAAGTATGACCACCCGTGGTAAACAGTCATCGTCTATGAGGGGGGATGACTACAGCTGGTAATCAACCGAGGTAAGGTCACACCTTGATTCTGTTCTATCTTCCATGATGATGATGGTCATTTTATCATCTTCTCTCGCAAGTCACATTAACCTTATTAGTGTGAACAGTGAGAGGGCGCTTAAAATCATACCCGGGTGTGATTCTGCTGTAAAATCAGAGCGGAATCGACACAGGGCTTTCCCTTTGGTCCGCTATTTAGAACGGATACAGTACATTAGAAGGTACCCTTTTTAGTTCAGTCTAATCAGTCGTTTAGTCTTTAACCACTCCCTAATCAATAGTTCTGACAATGAGCTTAAAGGAACACTCCGAGCGCATTTGAAACCCTCCGCTCTGACAAAACTCTCTCGCTTTCTTTGTCTGCTAGAGTGCGTTACCAGAGCGGGTGGTAAAATTAGCAGTCATATATCTATGTACAGTACATTCTTGTTTGTTGCCAATATCACAAAGAACTCCTTGTTCTTTGTTCCCGAACATTCATGGACAACACCATAATTGGATATAGTGTGAACTATGCTAAATTAAATTCGATCTCTAGCAAGACCTAGACTGTGCATAATACCCTCCCACGCGTAGGCGTTTCAAAAACAGCCTGCAAAAATAAGTAGACGCAGTATTTCCAGCTCAGATAGCAAGCGGCGCATCCCATTTTTGGCTTGGCACGAGGCAGAGTTACTTGTTACCGTCTCAAACTTGTTATTAGGTACGGTAATGATAGATACGAAGAGCTATTTGTATCGAAGATTGTAATGAAACTGCTTATTTGTTGACTAGTGTCGGGTTGATGTCATTTCACCATTAGTAGATGATCGAACCCAGAATTGGGTCTTGTCACGGACTCGATATAATTAATCCAATCTCTAATCATTTGTGTAGATTATGTAGTGGGAGACTAATGCGAGATTATAGTTTGACTCGTTGAGCTAAACTGACATTTCGCTACATTAGTTAAGTATGCGCAAAGATACAGAAAAGTGCTAAAACATCCCGGATGTACTAATACACAATACAAAAAAGTGTTATATTTTTATGTGTTGTATTTTACACGTTTTAAGTGTTAGTGTTTTAGCGCTAGTTTCATTTTACACCTTTTTCTCTATGCGTAGTTTCCCCACCCACAGTTGTACATTATTTAGTTTGAGCATAGCGAACTTGAAAAGATCATAGAAAACATGTGTGATGTGTGATGATGTTCCACATAGATAGTAAAGTTGCACCGTAGGTAGGGAGCAGATTGGCCCATATACGGTCAAGTTTGCTCTTTCATACATCTAGTACACTCAACACAGGAAAGGACAATTCAAGATGATGATCGACCACGTGAGCTTAAAGTTGGCCAAAGCGATGTGAAAGGGAGGGACTACCACTGCAAATAGACTAGTATCGCCCATTTCGCACCGGAAATGGCATTAAAATGAACTAAATTTAGGTTCACAAACATTTTGAACTCGACTCGAGGTCGTACGATCTCTGTAGGTTCAAAAATAGCTTTAACTAGACGTAAAAACAGTGGTGTTTTGATAACATTTTGCATACAATTGTTATCGTTCTTTTGTACATTGTAAATATTATAGAGAACTTAATGTCTGTTAAAAAAGCACTATTATATATCCATGTTTTCATGTTGAGAGCCGCTATTCTGCTCTGCAGGACGACCACCACTAAGATGGAGGAAAGATTTGACAAGAATTATCGGAACTACATGAGTATGACTAATATCGATACCATACTGGAGAGTTTCATATATTCTTGAAGATTACAGGTCAGGTCTGGCAATGCCAAAACACTGCCACTGACCATGAAAAAGTTTGAACAGTTGAACTACGAACTTTGAAACTTCTTCATCGGAGAATTTTCAACGCTTACAAAAACCTTTTCGATACTTTGTTCAGTGAGTGAGACAGTTCTCTCGGCTCAAATCGAGCGAATGGCAGATTAAAAATAGCTACAGATTAAACCTATTCGGCTACAGGCAGTTTAGTTTACCTTATTTAGTTAGTTCGTTGTTTATTTAGTTTAGTTTGAGTACGCCCTGGGATCAGCTTTTATTTGTCACACGCCGTGATGTTAGATATTATTTTCAGCTCTACATGACGATAGGTAAAAAAGGCGATTTATGAATCGCGCATTCAAATTTATATCTTTTTTTCCTGCGTAATTAGTTTAATATTAGATATATTTGAGTCAAAACAATAAAAAGAACTAGAAAACACTGTTCGCGTTCAACGATTATTGAACTATAAATGACAGAAAGTGGTGGAAAAATGCGAAATCGATTAAAATTCGGGACACATGCTGCACAACGAAAAATGAGTTATCCACGGAAATAAGACCTGAGAAGTGTTATATTTAACACTTTTTGAGCTCACTGCGGGTTAAATATAACGCTTCTCATAAGGTCTTATGCTCGGTGGATAACACTTTTTCCACTGTGTGTATGCGCAACTTGTTGAAGCAGCTGGTAGAGATGGAATTGACAGGATAATTGGCCTTCGGAGCTTCCAAATTACATTTATCCCCGCTGTTTCTGACAGTTCACCACGCATAAACACTACCCCATTATGGTGTATAGTTATCCTCTTTCCACTTTTTGCTAGTGCCGCCCACGTCATTTTTATTGTTATTTATCTATTTATTTATTTAGGGTTGAATAAATCTATCATATTATTATATACCGAGAATGTCCGGGAATGTTTCGCAGAAATATCACATGCTAGGCGATTGTTCGAAAAATTTGTTACAATTTGTTCGAAATATGAGGTTAGGTCCGACCTTGGGCTTTCCTCTTTGAACCTTTCATTTGCTATACCATAGTTTTCGACATAGAGAAGATTATCATTGAAATTCCAGCCTTCCTTAGGCATACGTTTCTTGTTGGAATACACGATACACAAAAAGCGTACTCCACAGTACACAAAACCTGTGAAGTGTTATAGTTAACACTTTTATGTTATAATTAACGCAAAATGTGTTAAATATAACACATCTCATTGCAAGGTCTTGTGTACAGCATACTTTTTCTTTGTGCGTAGGTTTCGAACTGTATTTCAATAAACAAAATCTTTCAAGCCCAATCCAGCAACCACTCAGCAACACTAGGAAATGGAATGAGCGATTACTGTCGCATCAAGAAAATACACTCACTGTCAGGGAGGCGAGATTTCTTCACGCTCAATTTTGGAACGTTTTGAAATTTTTATGATAATTTTCTTATCAAAACTATAACACAAGAAAGGTTCGGAAAGGATAGCCAAATGAAGTTCAGACTATTCCCTTGTCCATCTCGATGACAGCGCAGAGATAAAAAAAGAGATATTGGACTTGGAAGGTTTTCTGTACAACTTACTTGTTTTCAATGTGTTTCAGCTCAAATATTTCTCAGAACTCGGAAGCCATGGAAGACCCTGACATAGCACTCATATGCTTCAATCTAAGTGCTTCTTGGTGAAGTGGAAACATACTCCGGAAGGAATCCGGATAATTACACTGTACTGAGACCGCAAACAAGTCATGCAAGTGGAACACAGGCGGGAAACCATACTCATCGGATTTCGATGTGATATGTGTCGCATTGGTGAGATTGTTGATGAGTAATTGTGACGATTGTAGGGCTTCCACGATTTACATTTATTATGTTTATTGCAAATTTAATATGCATGACGCATGATAAAGTGTTTATTATGTTGCAGTATTATTTCTGCAAAACATTTGGTTGTTCAGTAATTGGTGGACGGTATTGTAGTGTAATTGAGGCCAAATTGTAGTTTGCAAGTGCCCCTTCAGCCGATCCTTGTTTTTGAATTGAAAGTTGTAGGCGGGTTTGTGGTAAACAACGCCCGCCGGATAAACTTTTGTTGTTTAGAAGGGCAAAAAACTCTCGCGTTTCTGCTTAAATGAGCTTTAAGGCATTGCAGACAATTATTCTCGTAAAATATCGCAATGATCGGGTGGAGGAGGGTGGGGACTATAATTGCATACTCTGAAAATTACAAGTTTGCACTCCGGTAGAGCAAAAAACATAAGTGCTTCTGGTTATTCCATGGTGGAATTCAGAAATAATCGGAACCGGAAATAAAATACAAACAAGATAGAATTACAAGAATGAAGAAATCATAATAATTGAGAATAAATAAAAGATACACATATAGCGTGCGTGCGCGTTACTGTTAAAATTAGACAATCTCAGGAAAGATTAGTAATAATATAATACATGTTAGAAATGTTAGAAATTTCAGACCCATAACTTTATTGCCTGTCATGCAGAAAGCGCTAACCGGTATACTTAATCGCAGAGCCGCTTCGGTTTTAGATACGGTACGCAGTCCAAATCAAATGGGTTTTAGGTCTGCTTATTCAACTTTAGATGCAATTTTTACATTAAATAGTGTCATATCTAACTGTAGGGAATATAATTTGCCAATTTACTTGCTGTTCCTGGATATTGCTAAGGCTTTCGACTCTATCAACACAAAATCGGTATTAGAATCATTACAAACACAAGGAATTCATCCGCAATTTGTTTCTTTTCTTTATCAATTAGGTGCTAATTCTAATAATAATATTGTTATAAATGGGGAAGAGTACCCTATTCGAGTAGGTCGCGGAGTAAGGCAAGGTGATTGTTTATCTCCTCGTCTCTTCACTGCAGCCCTGGATGAAGCTTTTAGTTCACTTGATTGGTCGAGGAAGGGAATAAATATAAATGGAAGCTTTCTTTCTTACATTCTTTTCGCCGACGATGCAGTTTTGATAAGTCATGATAGTAGGCAAGTTCAGGTAATGGTCCATCAACTAGAAGGGGCTCTGAGTAAAGTGGGTTTGAGCATTAATGGGTCAAAAACTTTTGCGATGGCGTCTAATCCTGGTAGAAGAGACGTTGTCGTTGGGGGAAATAAAGTTAAAATAGTTCAAAAATGCGTCTACTTGGGGCAGGAGGTAACATTGGATAATGGGAGATTCAATGGGGAAATAGATAGAAGAATAAGGGCTGCTATCTTCTCTTTTAATCAATATAGAGCTTTTTTCTCTAATCGCCGAATTCCAATGCAAAATAAAAAACGTTTGTTTGAGGGAACAGTACTACCTGCTATGATGTATGCTTCAGAAACCTGGTGTTTGACCTCTCGTCAAGAAAATAAAATCGCTGTGGCGCAGCGCAGACTAGAGCGTTGCATGTTAGGAATATCATTACTCGATAAAAAGACGAATGACTGGGTGAGAGCACGGACCGGGCTGACGGACTTCGTCCAGTGCTACAGATTGAGACGGTGGCGATGGGCTGCCCGCTTATCTTCACTTGATCCTGACAGATGGTCGAGAAGAGTGTTAGAATGGCACCCACAAGGGCCAAAGCGATCAAGGGGAAGACCCGAATTGAGATGGAAGGATGAATTTGTGAAGATAGTCGGGCCAGGCTTTATGAACGTTGCCAGAAACACGGATCAATGGAACCATATCATGTCACTACAGATCCGGTGACCCACCGCTTAGTTGATCTCGATAAAGTGTTTAAATGTAAATGTAAAATAATACATATATTGTCAATGGTAGCACATTCCACACATGTTCGTTTTCTGTCTTTACTCAGAGCGTAAAGATACTATAGGCATTTGTCACTTGCGTTATAAACTTTAAACTGTGTTCGGAAACATTGAACAAAATACAACCCGCTCGCTAATTAAATGATAGCCTCGATGTTAGAATTTAATAAGCCTTCCTACATCCTTAGTAACATTTTGATATGTGCAAATGTCAGATGTCGAAATTAAAGTCGAGTTGAGGATACATAACGTCATAATCAAAAAGGGAATTAAGCGTGCGCGTGATCATGATTGCATGAGGTAACAAATGTAACCTGAGACAAATGGAATGATGCTTCAACGTATCTGGGATGTGTAAAAGCATTCTTATTCTTTATTCCATCATTTCCTACATACGTAACAGGAAAATGAGGTGGCATGAGATATCGGTAAGGGTTTTGGGGTGAAAAGTATGCGTTGCATCCTGTATATCCACTATGTCTGATGTGTTTTATAGTACGTAAAGGTAAAGATTATCCCGTTATTTAAAACCATACCCTAATCGTAAGCTGATTTTACTCTGAGCTCTGTAACACATTCACGCTTTCTTGGTTTGCGAGAGAGTGTGACCAGAGCGGATAGTAAAATTAGTTTGGGCATGCGGTATAAGGCACATGAAGTCCTGCGGGCGATCACTGCTAGGCCAGTGATTATTGAAGACCAATTTTTGCAAGTTTTATTTATGACTTATTGTATATTGTAATTATAATAGCAATAAATCATTCATTGTCAGTGTTCATACGATATAGCACCTGTTATTGATACGAGATGACGTGATGGATATTGTTAGGATGACTTGGAAATCACAGTAAATCAGCTCATAATCGGCTAATAAAAGATATTGCTAACGGTGATTTATTTAATTCATTTACAGTGTGTACCGTCTCATGTTTTGACTTGCATTGAAACTATTGAGTACATCGTAGTCAAATGTAACTTTGTTTTTGTTTGTTCGGAATCCATCTTCATCATCGAAATCGAGGTTAAAATCGGCAGCGTTTATGAAGAGATGATAGAAAACGTATCTCTGATATATCTGCGTTCCATAATATCTACATCTGTTATATTGTATGTCTTCTTGAGTTGTATCATCAAACTCTAGTCATCAATACTACCCAATACAGCATAATCCGAAATGACTCGTCTGCACTAATATCATTAATTAAAAAAAAAACTTAGTCTACTTGAAATACGTCAGTCACATGGAGTTTACTATAATTCTACTTCAAGTGAAAGAACATTTGACGAAATACATTACAGTATCTAAGCCACTCGAAGTAGACTTACTGTAAGTTTTGAAGAACCAGAGTCGTTGAGATATGTATTCTTAGAGGAAGAAGATGATTAGCTGATGATACGAATGATCTACCCAACTAAGAGAGCATAGCTCGTGTCTATCACATAATCGCATGTACATAGTACATATTTCCTCGTTCCCCATGAGCCCAGACCTTTTAAGATCATTCAGATCTTTTCAGAGATCTTTAACCATTTACAATACAATACATTTATCTTATCAGCACTAAGTGCAGAAGAGTAAGTCAGGGGCAGGGGGGATTTTCTTGCAAGTTCTTATTCTTCCGTCTCTGAGAGATGTTATTCTCCATTCAAGAAAACGATCGAACTGAAACTTGTTGATTGAAGTTGTAAACCCACGAAAACGGTCCGCTATCGTCCATTAGGCCTGCTGACATTATCTATCATCAATTTCAGTTCCTTGTTCACTATTTCTGGGACAGTAGAGCACGTTTAAGCGTGGTGAGACTCGTTAAAACGTGTTGAGGCACGTTCAAACGTGGTGAAACACGTTCAAACGTGATGATGATGTAACATAAATCACTCAATTGATGATGCAACTACAGCATAATTGAGATACCTAATGGAGCCTAATTTGATGCATATACCGAGTAATCTGGTTTAGAAAGTGGCTAAATAGCGTCATTGATGCAGGCTGGACATCAACTTTAATTTGCCTTCCGAAGTTATTCGATTAGGCTCTCTGATAATATTTCTAACAAGCAAATCTGCAGATATGAACAGATTCAAACGCGGAAGCAAAGAAACAGGATAAATAGTTGCTCTATTGCTCTATGTACAAAGTGATGTATGTGAATAAGGAATAATATGATTTTCTATGGATTTGGGTTGATCTTATGCTTTACTGTGTTATATCACAAGTTCAAAGAAGACATTTTACACCCTCGCAAGTCATGCCGGATTATGTAAGAAAAACAAAATAAAAAGGAAGTATAGTTAAGCTCAAAAAGTAAGAATCAGAAGATTGAGAATCAAAGTTCTTTAAAACAACAGGAAAGCTGTTTAAGCTACATCGAGCTATGATTATATACATATGATTGAATTGTATAACTCTGGGGAATGCAAATTAACGGTCTGAACTTATGTAAACTCTCAAGTTTGACCAGACCCTCTCGTGAAGATGTAAATCGATAGTTGCAAAGCAGTCAGTTTCAAATTGCAGTACTTGCCAAAACTATATGATATTGTGTTTGTTCCCTGAAATATTTTATCCTACGAATTGGTCATTTCCTTGCTCATAATAACTGTAAAAGGCGAAAAATAATCAAAAGCAGAGATCACGATCTTCAGTTTTTTCCTTCTCACGTACCTAAATCGCTTTTACTAGCTCGTAAAATTATCCCAACATCATTTTTTGACAATTTATCATACTAGAGTCAAAGATCGCTATGAGAAAAAAAGACATGAAATTATCTAGAATTAGCCGAAGCCGGGAATCAGAACCGGGAATCAGCGACACCGACATCTACATTTATGCGAAACCTAAAAAATGAAACCGGCAATTGCAAACTATAATTTGCAGTGGTCAAGCTAATTCAATGTTTCGTGCACTTGTTATTAGACTGAAATTTGATAAAATGTATGTAGCCGGATACAACAATGTTATAAAATGTTAATTGGAAGTTTGAACTGGGGAGAGAACCATTGATATATAGAACTGCTTTTGTGCCCAACCGTTTTTATTTGTCTTTAGGTTGAATTTCGCGAAGTTTTATATAACTACAATGTTGCAGATCACGGACGGGACACGCAAGCCAAAAGGACGTACGCCCCTTTTGCCACATGCACATCAAAGTTCAAAAAAACTACGGTATTAGGCGGCATTGCTAAATGCAGAAACGCAACTCTAGAGGCGGAATTTTCAAAAATGTTCGTAAATTAGCAAACAAATCGTACTGAATAAATTCAAAAATAATTAATTTCGTAGTCGTGAGAGCTAGCTGATAGCTTTTGTCAACGCGACAGACGGAACCATAGGTCTGTAAGATATTTGAATATGCAAAATGTTAATAAAAGTAGTGTTCACAGAGATTCCGCGACATAACGAAATATAGGACTTTTCACTGCATTTAGCAAACTTCGTATTGCCAATACTCTTATTTCTTCTCTATTTTTTTCCAATACAATTTAGATTGTTTCAGTGTTCACCCTCATCAAAGATTTAAGCGAAATAAATTCATGAAACTACAAAATTTTGAAGAAACAAAAATAATTCCGGATCTGCGAATTAGGGGTCCCTAAAACGCGCGGTGGCGTGCATAGTGTGCGGCAATTTGCTGACCCGCCTTTGTCCCGTCCGTGAGATGTTTCAAGTAATATTCATGGACAGATTTGGGCACAGATTGCGAAAATGATTTTGGATTTAATATAAATGTTTTGTAGAACTATTTTTCATAAAAAATTCGATGTAGGTGTAAAAAGGAATTTTTTTAATGGTAATCTTCTTCAGTGAAGGTATTCAAGACCGATCATATACCTTCTAACTTGCGCATGGGCACTCAAGCGATGGAATAAATTGCGGGGGTGAGTCTATCTAATCAGAAAATCAGGGACCATGTCTGATGTTACTGGGAATATTCGTCAGTTACTGCTATTATTATTATTATTATTATTTTTACATGACGTCCGATTACGGAAGACACACGAAAAGATTAGCGATCTTAAGGGAATTGACAAACAGGATTTCGGCATACGATATATACGACGATATTACACATAAATGCTGTGCCAAAAATGAAGTTTAAAAACTAGTGGGTCAAAGGGAGAGCCTTGACCATACCACAAATTGCCTTGCAGGGAAAGGTCGCTGCGTTAAGTAGGAAGCAGAAATACGCCATGGTTTATATCAATGTTAAAGGGAGACTGTCATTCAAAAATTTCTCTTCAATATCATTTAATTTAGGCTAACTAGACAATTTAAAGTAAAAAAAAAATTTTTTTTTGAAACGTTTAGATGTTTTTTGCAACAAAAGATACAATAAATCGTTCCGATATGCATAGATCATGTACAGCTGAAGCCGATAAAACTAGGAAGTTTATAGATCACGCACTACAGATCACTTTATAATTCGTTCAGATTTTTTTTATAATTTTTTCACTTATGTCTATGATGTCGAAGGCATCAGATAAGTTATATGGCCTCAACTTGATTTGCTTGGCAGACTCGCTTTAAGCCAACACTTATTTATTTATTTATGTTGGCTTGTGATCATTTCCAGTCGTGACTATTTCCTATAAGAGTTGCAACAGCTATAACTACAAATAAACACAAGCATCCTATGTCATATCAAGCTCCGAGAATCCGGATTGTATTCTAGTAAATAAAAACAGTTTCCTGTTGGTGAGGAATCTATCGGGAGCTAATTTAACTAATGTAATTATGGCCATGCGCACCACTGCAACTGTCCATGTGATGCCCAATGCTTCCAAATGCATCTTCCAGGCAGAAAAAAATGCGGACCGTTATCTTTGCACAAAAAACTATTTTCATTGATTACAATATTACTTGAACTCCTTCAAAGTCAGCGAGAACTGTACAATAAAGAACTCATGTCAGCAAAATCATTGGGGTGATGATGCTACTAAACTACAGATTTGTCTGGACGTGTGAGGGTTTTCATGGAACTTCTCACTTCTTTCAAATGGTTCTCACTTCTCTGGTTTTGCACCGCGCTCTCGCTTTCTTTGTCTGCGAGAGAGTAAAATTAGCTCGGGAGGGGGACTTTAAAAAAGGCAGATGCGAGCAAAGTCTGTGTAGGGTGTGCAGGAATCATACATCAAAGATTGCTCCGACAAGGACGTGCGTCAGATATCTGGTTTGTGTACATGGCGGCAGATGTTTTTAGCCGTGCTTGTTCTGACCAAATGAACGTTTTCGCATATGTTCAGGGTAATTTTAGCTCAACATCGAACGAAATTCATCTGATATTAATATTACTACTAATAATAATAATGTTCCAGGGAATATGAAAAAATATGTGAAGAACAAAGCACAATGACCGTATATAGAATGCGGCTGGGAAATAGAATTTGGACTCAACCTCTGCTTCCACAAGCATTCAGCGTGGATCACCATTTCAACTCAACATAACTGTAGTCTGCGACCTAGATTCTGAGCGTGTGAGGGTTCTCATGGAATGGGACTTCTGTCTTGATTTGAGAACTGCGGGATTTATCGTTACACTAGTAGATTTATCGTTTCTTACAATTTGCTTGTCAAATTAAAGTGAAATCATTGATAGAACTCTATTGCGTGGCTATTTTAGTTTCTCTAACACCATTCAACTAGAGTCGCTTACAGTTATTTATAAAACTTGAGCCTTCTATACTAAAGACCGAGTCTATAACGTGGGCGCTAAATACATGGATACAGCAATGTTTTCACTATGAACAGTTGTTCCAGATTTAGTTATAGCAGCTGCACTTTCCCGTTCTATATGTAGAATCACCGATTTAAACACCCACGAACACTTGTAGATCACACTAAAAACATCCCATGCAAATTTAAATCTACCGACAGACATTTTTTGCCTGAATTAGATTGACTTATGGTCTGCACAGCTACATATTATTTCCGTTCGGTTTGTGGAAACACCCACGATATTTAAAGCCACTTAAAGTCTCTCTACAGTAACACTTCGATGCAACTACATAATTTGAATCTCACGTCATGGTTTTAAAGGCATACCCGAGCTACTCTTCGCTCTGGTAATGCTCTCTCCCTTTTTTGTCTACGAGAGAGCATTACCTGGTATTAATAGCAATTTCTGTGGCTATTCTGGGCTAAATATTCTATTGCTTGTATGTATATACAATAGCGAATTAATTATGATGTCTTACGTAGATATCGTATACAGTAGTGCATCATGTTAAGGAAGGAAACATTGAAAAGAATTAAATCCACGGACTAAAATATATAATATAATAGACGGACGTCATCGTTAATGTGATTATAGGATCTGAACTTTTGAAAAATAACATGGCTACGTGAATTAGAAGAGTACATTCGGTGGATCATGCAGCAATGAAACATTTATTAATAATAATTAAGTAAATTAACATTATCCGCGCTTCGGTTATAATGATGCCATTTTGTTCCGGTGGTATGATTACCAGGTGGTGCATAATTAATTGTATATTATAATAAGGTCAAGGAACGCGGCACTTAGGGATTTGTGATCACTGTCTAATGGAATAATTATGTAGTGAATGAATAAATGGGGAAATGCATGGAAAAATTATAACATGTAGTCTGGTGATCGAGTAATCAGTTCTAGTTGTCGGGGACAATAGAATAAAGTCTATGAATAGATGGTAACAGAAATAGAAAAAAACTCACAACAGTCCTTTGGTGAGGTGTCTACAGGGAATTTCTAGTTTCTTTGTGTGTTTTTTAGGGATTTTACTTTTTAGACGTAGCGGCCGAAACACCGAGGATTTCTTCTATGAGGGTTCAAACGTTCTAGAAACATGCTTTTTGCCAAGTTTTTTTGTTTCGCGGTTTGTATTGAAAACAGTTAGTAAAGTACAAAACTTGCTTGAAAACTAATTTACGCACTACTTTTAAGTGATTCATTGTACTATTGCCCTTATTATTTTTATGACTACATTCATTAATCCAATCTTAGTGGGTGATTTTCTCCAGCTTTGAGTTATTCAATACATGAAAGAAGAAAACTACGGGTCGAGAGATTTGACTGCCTTTTTGCGAATGTCATTTTGGAGCCCCCATCAACTCCCACGGAAGTCACTCACTTATCCGTTATGAGAAATTTTGTTTAAAAAGTGCCCCTCGGTGGACACTGTGGTTACCCATTTATTACCACTTTGGGGACCCCACTCACTGTTTTCTAACGTCAAAGAGACAAAGTGTTATGGACTTTGGCGTGTTATGGACTTTTATTGCTTATGGAGACAGGAACTATCGTGAAGCGCAATTTGTGCATTCCTTCACCGAGCAAAGTACGAGAACGTTAGCACTCTTTGAAGATGTTCAATATATTATAAATAAGTCCATGACGCTCCTGTTATGATCCTTGAAATGTGCAAAATGACCTTATCACGATGCATTTCAAGAGTTTCAAGACCATATTCACGTCTTCTAGGAATATTCAGAGTGCGCTTTCATTATCTACAAGTCATGCATTCATTAATCTTTCTATAAATATTAATGTTATTTAAGAACGAGAACCAGGAGATTTGAGGATGCGATATTATTATATCACGACGAACGGAGGGTCTACTCTTTCCGTCGAGAGGTTGGAAACGTTGCCTGCGTAGCTTATTGGCTGGCATAGTGCGGCAAGCTGGTTCAATCGCCGTTTGCTACTTTCTAGAATCTGTCAAATTTGAAAATTTGTACCATTCCCTGATGCTGCAAAGAATACTCCGCTCGGACTACGGTGTTCTGGGGGTTGGTATTGTTTTTTTTAGAGAAAATTGTTTTTGCATTGAGGGACACGCGATCTATAGTTCTGCCTGGACAGTTAAGCAACGAAAACCACGAGGGAATCCTTCTTCAATAAATGTAACTGCCAAAAAAGAATTACTGCTTGACAAATAATACATGCCATTAATATTAATAAGTTATTAATAAAAAAAATAACTAGATTAATGATCGAGAAGAGTGCTAAAATTAACACAAACACGAAAAACAACGCTACAGTTGAACATGAAAGCCAAAACAGCTATAAAAATAAATTATGATATATCAATAGTTCCGTCCCTAGTGGGTACAATGTCTGTTGTTTTTTTTTGTTCTCAGAACTACTTTGTATTTACGTTTTTCCCTGTCTAGTGTACAGGTTATCCTTGGGTTCACTGAAACTAAAGTCAAGTATTGATAGTTTGCATACGATTCGGGGGCAAATGCTAGCCTGTATATGGGCAAAAATCGTTACTTTTTAGGGAACCATTTACCCGTATACGGATAAATTGTGTCCACAAGTTGGGAAAGTAGGGAATTTTGTTGCCCGCATATTGAAAGTTTGCCCTCGGCAGCATAACAGAACAACTGAGAGAAGAAAGTATCAAATGAAACTGGCGCAGGAAAAGTGACATAAAATGTCAAATTCAAAACAAAAGAGTTAAATATCACACACCAAAGGTCTTGTGCACTGTGTAGTAAATGAAGATACATCGTACCACGGAAATGTGTAAATATAACTAGAGTTCAAATATATTGTTAATAATGTAAAATCGATTGAGAACAAATCAATAGTAGCATTATGTTCTCTATTAGATTCGAGATGCTTTTATTTATGCATCTCATGTAATAAATTAATAAATAAAATTGTGCAAGAATAGGATTGCAAGCACTATAAGAATATGTTTTAAGATGTGAACATTTTTAAATAACACTATTTGTGCTTCACGGTGTTTCAATCTTTATCAGGTTCACACACGGTGTGCTGGGACATGGATGATAACCATTGGTATATGATGCCCTATGAATCAGTCATATGAATTACCACCTTGCAGAGATCTCCCGCGGGACTTTTTCGCGTGCTTGAATGTCGGGATTTACCTTTCACTTTTCACCATATGGAATATTCCTCCAGTGTACCATCACTGGATAATCTGCTGTGCCTACCACCTACGATTCTGATACCCCCTCCACCACCTGATACCAACTCGAAATTGGCATAGCATCTGTCTCGACAGATAGACAACTGACATTTACTATATAAAGATCAAGATCCAGCCGTTCTCTGTCTGCCACAACCCACATGTTTGTCTGTTTACCGCAATAGGCCAGGTGAATGCTAGTTTAGATAGACCTTGTTATTTCAGGGCTCAACAACGACGTATGCAAAGGCTAAATCGAGAGACTTCGGATTAACCTCGAGCATAGGTGAGATTAATTCCATTACGCATAGAGCAAATTAATCCGATTAAAAGCATCTATAGACGATGAGAGGATTGGGAGTTGAGGAACAGGGATAAGCAGTGGCCTACGTAATGATCCGAATGAAACATCGCATTTCACAGTATTTACACAAAGCTTTAAATATGGAGGCCCTGCAAATGTCTATACAAATCCATAACATATCGCTTATGTTAGGGATAAACGATGTGCAAGAACGTAGCATTCATCAATCCCATTACGCTGTGGTGAAAGTGGGGACTAATCGTTTGCCTCACTTGAAAATTTTCAAAATTCGCGCATTTGCCTGTGCATGACTCACGATTCACCTTAGAGATGACATTTAAGAACAACGATTTTGTTGAAGACTTCGTATTGTTATCTATCGTTTTGATCTCTAAAGTCGGATTTTAAATAATGAAGTAAAAATGTAAACCCAAATTGTGTTTTGTAGTTTGTGAACTATCGGCTAAGGGATTTTCCGTGACATGATGGATATATGGGAGTTCAGGAGTGAAAGCTTGGAAACCCTACTAGGTTCAAGAGTTAATCTGGAAAAATGAGGGGATATGTAACTGATCCGATTTGGAAGCACTTGTACCATATAAATGAGCTGTTTATTAGCGAGTCTGCTGATTACCGGCTATTAAGAAACCCCTGGGGAGATTATTACTTACACCCCAGTGTACTCTGTGAACACTGAAGAACTGGAACATAGACGTAGCGACCGAAACACAATGAAGCACAATTACTAACGAAGGGGGCAGGAGATTTAGGGTGAATTAGGCTATTATCATGACAAACGTTGGATCAACTAGATGTGGCATTCTCTGATAGATTCGTGCCACGATTCCCGTTTGTACTACCGTTTGTGTCACTCGAGGGCCCCCTCTTTAAAGGGAGTGTAACCTCACTCAATGGTCTCTTCGACGCGCAATGCTTTCTCGTTATTAGAGAAAACAGAAATAGTGTGCGCAATGAAGAGACTATTTTAGAGAGTTAACGCTACCTTTAATATAGTCCCGCACGTTCGCGCTCCCTAAACGCGGCCTCCCGCAGCCCGCGGGGGGCCGCATCATGCCGCATCGATGAATAATTGTTTTTGAAACATTTCATTGCTTGTGATCGTTACATCATCAGATAATATTAATATCACCGCAGAACCGAAAATTTTTGGTTGAGTGTGGACAGAGTCACACAGCCAGCCGTGCTCTCGAAACGCGGCATGATGCGGCCCCCCGCGGCCCGCGGGGGCCGCATCATGCCGCATCGATGAATAAATTTTTTATTCAAACAATTCATTGGTTGCGATCGTTGCATCATCATGTCCGCACCCTTATTTGATGATGCAACGATCACAAACAACGAATTGTTTAAAAAAAATTTTTTCATCGATGCGGCATGATGCGCGAATGTGCGACGCTGTCCACACTCAACCAAAAATTTTCGTTTTTGCGGTGATAATAATATTATCTGATGATGCAACGATCACAACAATGAAATTTTTGAAAAACAATTATTCATCGATGCGGCATGATGCCCCCCCCCCGCGGGCCGCGGGGGGGGGGGGGGGGGGCGTGTTTAGGGAGCGCGAACGTGCGGTACTGTATATCTAAGTCCAAATCTTATAATTTCAACTGTAATGTGCATGCAAACCTAAATTTCTACATTACAAACAATTTATTTATTGTGTGTTGTGCAAATGGGATAATAATACAGTAAGAAGCCGTGCAATGATGAAATGATGTTTTCCTGTTACTCTAATTATATCAAATAACACTTTACAGTAATAAATCAGGCCAAAAAGCAAACATGCGGTGCATTTTATTATTATTATTATAGTTTTGCAGTGTGTACACGCACTCCAATGAGATGGAGGATCCAGCGACAGATTTGCATTTCAATTTTTTCAATAAAATTGCTTTTCAATCATCGTTTTATCTCCGAAAAAATTATTTGTCACATGTACACGCATGAAGGATACAGGGGGAAATGTGTCCAATAATCATTAAAACAGTATGCTCTCGAGAGTACTCGGGGGTTAGCTATCATTTTCATCTTGAATTCTGTTTCATGATTAAATATTCGAAAAGGATCACGTGTGACGGCTTTGATTCTGAATAAAGTCATCAGTAGCTGATCAGAAGAAGAACGAAAAATTATTCAAGATACACCTCGGACATCATCACGAAGAGACTTATCAGCCGTTTAGGAGCAACTTTTCCTTTTCCTTCCCAATTGGATCTATGTTTGAAAGCACGCGTTGAATTGAAGCAGTTAAAAGTTTAAAAAGATAAAAGTCTCGTTATTCAAAGTTCACGAAGACCTGCGGGAGATCAGAGCCATTGATAATTCCAGGCCAACTTAAGGGACCTACAATACTAGAAATGACTTTAATGTAAAAATGATGTATAAACTATTCGTTAATCATTAATCTGAAATACTTTATAAAATTAAAAATAAGTAAACAATTTCAGTGTTGGATTATTTTTGTAGTTTGTACATTTGCACTTATCATCACGATTAACTAGAAGCAAAGTATTTAATATGGATTCCATAAATTCTTTGATGTTTATACCTACTCTTCTCCTATGATGAACGATCAGCTATGTTGTTCAGTTAAGGACGCCAGAAGTTTAAAAAAATGATAACACTCGTATTCTTCTAGTAAAGCAATTCAACGACCTTGGCGTCACTTACAATAATAATCTATGCTTATCTCATCTCACATTCAATTTCTGGTGACGAAATTAGATGTTCATTCTTCTACGTTATTTTCTCAAAAATCGTGAACGCTCGCTTGTTTTCCACGTGTCCTAATATGAAATGTTCATTACGTACGCGCAGAATAAAGTATTATTATTAATATTAATATGAAGGAATACAGAAACAGTGACGAAATATCTCGTTCGGATTTCGACCTTATTGTTAATCATGTTTATCGAAGGACACTAAAGACCGACTGACTGCGTTGTTTGTATTTGGATATGTATATCAAAATATCTTTTAAAAACACGCGATACAAGATTGATGATATCAGAAGCTGTCATTGACAGGAAAGTGCTGAACTTCAGAAGGAACGGCCAAAATAAAAGGGAAAAAAACAAATAAAAGAATAGGCTCTTTAGAAATCGCTTACGTACGATAATTTCGTACACAAATCCGTAGATCATTATACGGAAAACCCCACCGATATCGGTACCGTAGTAACGGACATAGATAAAACGATACCTCATGCTATCCCACTTCCCGCGGGCCGTTGTGCACAACATGATCGAATATAGGATGAGAATATGAATAAAAGGTATTGTGAACGGCATCTTCTCGGTGAATAAAGACGAATGGCATTACAGAGAACCGTTTGACGAAAGTGCAACACACTTCTTTGGGATATTTTTAAATGTAAAGACCAAGCGGGTGAGAGAGTGTATTCAGAGCCTACAGTTTGAAATACTCCCGACAATGACAATTCTAAACATCTTACAGAATTAAGAAATCGGGATCTATTGCAGTCTACGTAATTAAATTCACTAATACAAAGACGATGTACAATCTCTGGTATTTTGCCACTTAAAGTCTACTTAAACTGCGTCACAGACTTTAAGTAGACTTTAAGTAAACTTTAAGTGAAAGAACATTTGACGAAATGCATTACAGTATACCACACCACTTTAAGTAGACTTACGTCTCACTTTAAGTTTACTTAAAGTCTACTTAAAGTGGGAAAGTTTAAGTAGACTTTAAGTGGCAAAATACCAGAGATATAGCACTAATTTGCATCAATCTAACAGTTAATAGCTCTTAACAGTAATACTCTTTATCACGCTCAACTACATAGCTGTAAGCAATGAAATCACTGAATCTGGATTGAGATAAAAGGTTTTTCTTTCTTTAGTAGCTCTTCAGTGATTTCGTCATGATCAACTATCGTTTATATGTATTATAATACTGTGCCTTAACGTTAATGCCCACACATTTTACATTTTTTTTAAACATTTAATCGTTTTATCGAGATCAACTGAGATCTGTCAGCAGGATCTGTAGCGACATTGGATGCTTCAACTCATCCTTGTTTCTTGCAATGATCATAAAGCCTGATCCGATTTTCTCCACAAATTCATCCTAGGACCAGGGCCGAAACACTGGATCGTTTTTATCTCTGGATATTAAGTCTTTACATAATTTCTTTTCTAACACAACCTACTTTAAAACCATTCTTTCATTGCTTTAACTCTAATTCCATCTCAATTCGGGTCTTCCTCTTGATCGTTTTGGCCCTTGTGGGTACCATTCCATCACTCTTCTCGACCATCTGTCAGGATCAAGAGAAGATATGCGCTCATCACAACGCCATAACGTAGATACGTAAATACCCACATATACTAAATAATAATTTAATTTACCGTATTCCGCATCATGGATGCTTTGTTTTGTGATGGTTATGCATCTTATGACATTACCCCACTAATTGGATAAAGTCCTCTGTCACAAACGTCACAATTTGATTATAATTTAATGCCTCATGCCTGCACGAGGAGCAAGGTTTTATATAGCATACCTTATAGGAAATTACGGTAACTAGGAAAACAAGGATGCTAACGGCCAATGTTTACTAAGAAATGCCCAAATCTTGAGTAACATTAAAGAGAAATCAGAACAAATTTGGGCTAAAGATTTTCCTGCACACCTCTCATTGTGCTACGTTTGCTCGAATGTGGGCAGTTTTCAGCTAAAAGCAACTATTTTCTCGCCTACCTGCTAAATTTGGTCATAATCTCGTGTTTGAGCCCGGTGAAACGAGCTGATTGACGTTCACAAGTTCAAATGTTCATAGCGTTCAAGGTTCTTTTTTCCTAAATGCTGGTCCAAATGCCAGCAAAATGACTGATGCTTTTCTTATCCCACATTGCACCTGTTCTGCCGCCAGCATGCTAATTGAATGCACTGCTGTGATCGTAAATTGTCCCTAAGTGATAAATCTCTGCAATTCATAGTCTTCAAAGTCATATGATTTCGCGTGTCTCGAACAACACATTACCAGGCGGCTTTGCTGAATACAGACGCTGTACTGACTCGAAAACATACACCCACTCAGTCTGTCGATCTATACAATTAATTTGGTTTCAGATCAGTTTAAAAACATTTATTCAAGAGGGGACTCCGATGTGCATGACTTTCCAATGCTTTGAATGCATACGATAGCCAATATTAACGAGTTCTCGGAGAACAGAGGACACATTTCCGAAAAAGAATCCCCTGTGGACAGCGGAATCAGCTCAATCATCAAGAAAAATCTTCCAATCAGCATACTAATTACCTCTTTTGATGTACCAATACCAAATTCTAAGCGTACATTTGCATGTCTATTATGCATTTCTGATTTAAAGGTTCACTACGAGCTATTTCTACTCTCCGCTCTGGTAGCGCTCTCTCGTAAACAAAAAAGCGAGAGATCATTTCAAATTAGTTCGTGGTGAGCCATTAATTTCCGTTTGAGATCACAGGAGCTCCAATGATGATTCATATGATTCTTTAATATGAGTTAGGTGGAACTTAGGTAGGATTTACTGAACGCTTATTCCACGTAAATCATCTGTATAAGTCTATATAAGTAAGATGCGTCGATCGCGACCAACAAACAGCATGCAAAACAACATAACAACATAAGAGATCTTTGACGCCATTCGAATTCCGCGAGGTTGAAACCGAAACAGGGAACTGATTAGAGCAACATCCAGAGCTATTTAATTTTACTCTCCACTCTCTGGCAGCACTCTCTCATTTTCTTTGCCAATGAGAGAGCATTGCCAGAGCGGAGAGTTTCACGGAGAGTCATTAAAGAGCGCGAGAAACGAGAGGGGCTGACAGCGGGATTAGCGCTTCTTAATATGGTGAGTTATGTAAACCTGATGCCATCATGATATCACAACAAATGATGAATTTCGTCATGGTATTACTCCTTCCGAACTCATAATATTCACATTTGTGAACAAATAACTCGTCACTAGGTGGCATATCGAACAACACATTATCAAATTTGCTTGTAGTCACAGCTGAAGTCTGTGCCATGGACACTAATAAATGTTATATTTCAAGTTCAAACAATATCTTCGTAGTTTCCTTCGTTTCTGTATTCATTTTGGGATATTTTATCAATCGCAATTCGAAAATGATCAAAGTAATGCGGCTCTGAGACGGAAGAAGATCATCGATAGATGTTCATTAAGAAATCATAGATAAAAAGAAGATCAACTTTAATCGCACATCTGATCCAGAGTAAAGAATGCTTAGTAAAGAGATCTTGATGAAGAGTGTTAAACAAAATATTTAAAAACAAATATTACTGAAAGGGACACGCCAAAATAATTTGCTCAGTATCGCGGATTCTTTATCTGTGAGATAATGTGGCCAAGAGTTCAATCAAGGTTTTAACCAATCAAAAGTGCGTAGTGATTATAACAACATTACTACAAGTCTCGACATACTTTTTTCCACTTAAAGTTAATATTATTATTAATATTGATATAATTATTTTTGTTATTATAATTATTATTAAAATCAAATGATTCTTGATATTTATTTAACATATTTGAATCAAGAAATGTAGCTCAAACTCAAATATGTATTTCAAAAATAACAAAAAATTGTGTATAAATAAATAAGTTGGCTTAATGTCATTCCCGAATTGAAAAAAAACACAAGAAAAGTGCTATGAAATGCCAAAACTAAATGATCCGGCTAGTTTCTGTAAGGGCAGATTCTGAAAAAAGTAAAGGCTATATCGAAAAATAAATCTAAAAACCTTCATATGTTACCTATCTATGTACATATATGCGGTATTACTGTTATATTAATACCATGGCCTCGATAAAATACTTAATTTATCTTGGTAATATGCGTGTTATCTAGACTAGTATACGTGCTTACGTCATTAGGTTAAAAAATTTATTATCATATCTGGTCTTAATGATTTACCTTGACATATTAATTCCTGTTTGGAATAGAATTCAAATGGTAAAAACACTCTGTAAGGCAATTTTCAAAACAAAAGGAGATGGAAGAATAAAGTGAAAAGAAATGATTGGAAATTAAATTGAGTGTGATGTATCCATCTACTTTATCTACTTATTTAAGTTGTGTGTTATTAATTTGATTCGTAAAAATAAATATAAAATAAATATATTTAAAAAAAGAAGAAAAAGTAAAAATTTTATCTTATCTTGATCAATAGAGAAAAAGAAATTTTTATACAATTAAAATGCATAATAAAACAAGAAGTTTCGACAACATACACTTATCACTGGATTGAAACTTTTAACGAATTACTAAGCACCTGGAGGGAGGTTGATGTGACAATAGTTCGATTTATTCTTCATTTCAGCAGCTTAAAGGTAATCGCGAGCAATCTCTCCGCTCTAGCAACGATCTCTCGTAGATGGCGAAAGCCAGAGAGTTTCACATTAGCTCGGGAGTGCCTTTTCTAGAGTATTTCATAATAAATGTGTGAACATCAAACCACAAACAATGACCAAATATTTGACTTCAATCTAACCTTTTCTTGACAATAAAAAGACATTGCTTACGTCTGTTTTAGATCCATCAAAAGTGCTTTAATCAATTTTCATATCGCACTCGACCATAACACTAAATGATACTTTATTATTATAATATTATTATTATAATATTGTTATATTATTATATTATATATCACGCGTGTCACGTAAGAATCGAGACAAAATCGAGGGGTGTCCGGACAAAATATAACCCCTATCATATTGACTATTTTTGGATAGCCCTTACAGTGCCGGAGAAGATAGCGTTTAGATTTTTTGTATAAGATCAATTTTGACGAAGATAGACGCCGTTGACTGTCGGAATTTGTGGAAAAGTCTTGACTTTCACCCACAATAGCTCGCTTTGGAATGTGAATAGCGAAAATATCATAAAGACATAAATTGTAGAAAATTCTCAGGAGAATCGAAATAACACAGGGAAAAATTACCAAATCGATTTTTCATCATTTTCTGTGGCGGGAAGCTGACGTTTGCACCACAAATCGATTGTACACTTTTTTATTGGTTCAGATGTAAGATCATTTATTTCTACGTTTCTAAATACCAAGAAATATCAGTGATCAGCGAGAGACGAGTGGGTAGATCAAAATGACCCTTCCACCTCTCGAGCCAGAAATCGGCTAAGTCCGAGATTTCAGACTCGTTTTTTGGGAAAAACTCATATCGCGGGCACGATTCGACCCCATAAAGTATATATCAATCGATGCGTCTTCACAATATCTTACATCTGAAGCAATAAAAAAGTGTACAATCGATTTGTGGTGCAAACGTCAGCTTCCCGCCACAGAAATTAATGAAAAATCGATTTTGTAATTTTTGCTTGTGTTATTTCGATTCTCCTGAGAATTTTCTACAATTTATGTCTTTATGATATTTTCGCTATTCCCATTCCAAAACGAGCTATTGCGGGTGAAAGTCAAGACTTTCCCACAAATTCCGACAGTCAACGGCGTCTATCTTCGTTAAAATTGATCTCAGACAAAAAATCGAAACGCTATCTTCTACGGCACTGTCAAGGCTATCCAAAAATGATTTAAACCAAATTTTCATTTTTTCATTGTCCGTTAGTTGTATTGATCCTTACGCGACACGCGTGATATATACTTTATACTATTACTTTATATTATTATTTATTATTATACTTGTCATTCGAAAAGTTTAGTTTTTTTGTTCCCTTCTAGTCAAAATCGTTTAGCTTCATCAGCAACTACAGTGTATTTCTCTCCTTTTCAACACGGACGAAAATGAAATCTGTCGAAATCGAAATCGAATTAATCTTCGTATTGTCATTTTCATTTTCACGATCCCTCTATCGATCCTTTCCATTTCATCTTCCACTCCTAGTTAATTGTCGATTGCCCTTCCCATGATATATCGCAACTTTCCTTCCTCAACTTTCTTCGACAAGTGCACTTTCGCCCAATTCCAATTCATTCTTTTGATCTCGCTCGAGAAACAATTTTAATCTTCATTTTTTCACCCTCTTCTAGCACAGTCAAAACATAAATTTCGACGGACCTAATATCATTGTCGCCTGGCTGAAATATGTTCACGGATGCCAATAAATAATTATACGGCAGCATATTGTCCCGATGTTTAATTTATTGGAAGCAATGAGGAAACCGAAAACGGAACTAATATTGCACCCATATATTAGGAGTCCTTCAAATCATGGAATGCATGTAATATCAGAGATGTCAGCCATATATTTCACAGTTACAGTTGCTATTTCATATTAGAGAACAGTAAGTTCTTCAAATCTACCACTCTTAAACTTCATTTCATACGAATACGATAACCAGTAGTGGTCAATACCAAGAACGGCTCTTCATCCAGTGCTTTATGTGATATAATAAATTGATTGATTGATTGATTACACATAATGGGAAATGTTTTGAAATTAGTGACTAGATGGATGTTCGTGTGGTTTCAGGATTTTCATCTGAACGTCGTCGATACCTATCACAGTGAATGAATGGCCCTTCTCCCTGATCGCCCACTCTTTCCTTTCCTTTTGCTTGGCTTTCCCCCACTCCTGGTACTGTGCGACACGGAAGATGAGAGAGAGGGAGAGGGAGAGAAGGAAAGGGAGAGGGAGAGAGTGATTTTCCTACCCCTCAAGGGGAGAAAGATAGATCACATTCCGTATATGACAACAACTAGAGGGGTGAGTGACCCTTCGTTACGCAATAATCAATTAGTCATGCAGTACAGGCACTATTCCCGCAAATCCATCTTGATTACGATAGATTTGAGCGTACTGTATTTGTAGAATTGATTGATCTGTCGTTAAAAAGTGATTACGGTAGATTTTGGCATAGCATTAAATTCTCGGAGTTTTAATAATTACTCTGACAGCTTTGTATATCATTCATATCATTCTTGTAGAAATGGGAAGATTGAAGACGCCGGCAAAATTTCAAGTGAAAAAAGGCATCCTTTGGTATTGATTGATTGATCTACCGCCCATTCTTCAAAGGCAAAAAACAATATAAGTGAAAGCGTCACGTAACAAGACTTACAGTACCGTCCAAAAGTATACCAAAAAGTACATTTTTCGCCATAACTTTTTTCAAACTCAACCAATCCTGTCCAGCTTTTCAGGGATTATTTTGAAAGTGTTTTTACGTGTTTTGCACAAATAAACAACCCGGTTAAACTCTTACGGTAAAATTAATTTCGAATTTATCAAAAGTCACAAAAGTGAGAATTTCGTTTTCTTCGTTTTCTTCAGAGTTTTTTATTCATTTCGTTACCAATGTGTGTTATATCATTTTAAAACCATGTCACGGCCACTAGGGAGTAATATTCCACCGATATCTGTACTAGAATCCTTTCGTCGTGAACGTCACATGGCTCCATCTGCAGCCCCCTGTCGCAGCTGTTCCGAATGTCTGTTTCGACTATCCCCAAGATCATTAGAACTCCAATCCGTGCCCAAACAATGAAAAGGACTAATGGACGACCTCTCAAGACGACCACGACATCTCATCATATTATTACACGCGTCGCGATGGAGAACTCGAGGCTCACTGCAATGGACACCAAGCAAGAACTTGCGGAATTTTACCAAATTGAGATATGTGAAGCTTCTAACTTGAGTGAAAAGACGTTTGAGGGAAGGAAAGGTCTCTAAGATATCAGTGTAGTCCTCCTTCCCCATAATTCCATGCACATGGCCCAGGGGACCAACCCCAACTGCCGAGAAATATCCCCACAAAATCAACGATACTCCTCCAAGCTTCAAGGTGAGCAGCTGGTAGTTCCCATCAAATCTAGTGTTATCCGGATGACGAAAATGATCTATTCCAACCTACAAATCATCAGAAACTTGTTTTCGTCGGAGAATACGATATACTACCACTGTTGTGGGGTCCAATGTAGATCGTCGATGTTGTGGGGTTGTTTCTCTGTAGATGTGGTTGGTCCCCTGGACCATATGAAGAGAATTGTAAAGAAGGACGAGTGCGTCAATATCCTGGAGACCCATTTCCTTCCCTCAAACATCGTTTGGGCCAAGTTTAGAAGCTTTAGGCATCCAAATTTGTTGAAATTCCGGCGTTTCTTGCTTGGTGTCCGTTGCATTGAGCGTCGGATTCTCCTTCTGGATACGGGCAATCAGACGATCAGAGGTAGTAGTCGTCTTGCGAGGTCGTCCATTAATCTTCTTCATTGTTTGAGCATAGATTGGAGCTATGATGACCTTGTGGATGGTCGAAACAGACACGCGGAAATACTGTGAGAGGGTTACTGCGGACAGTCCCATCTGACGTCAACGACGAATGAATTCTCCCTCGGATATCGGTAGATTCTTGCTCCCAAGAGGCCGTGTAATAGTTTTACAACGATATAACACACATTCTTAGCGAAATGAATGGGAAAACTCAGAAGAAATTGAAGAAAACGAAAATCTCATTTTTTCGACTTTTGATAAATTCGAAATAAATTTTACCGTAATAGTTCAACCGGGGTGTTTATTTGTGCAAAACGCGTAAAAACACTCTAAAAATAATCCCTGAAAAGCTGGACAGAATCGGTTGAGTTTTAAAAAAGTTATGACGAGAAATGTACTTTTTGGTATACTTTTGGACGGTACTGTATGTGTTTGGATGGGCCATACCGAATCTTTTGGGAGAGACGAGATTTCTAGCAAGTTTTTCAGTTCCTTTTTCTATTTCTCTAGGATATCGAGGCAACTCCTCCCCTGTGGAATGAGCCATTCATAACTTCAATTGAAACTGACATTTTTTATGGAACTGATCGGGATTGAGCAATTCGATCGAGACAGTTTACATGATCACCAATCAATTTTAGTGATATTATTGATTGATTCTTATAGAATAGGTTGATTGATCTACTACACATTCTCTTTTTGTCAAGAACAACAAGTGAGAATCTATAAGCCCTAACCATTAAATCTATAAGTCTCAATATATTGGAAAACATGCATGAGTGAATAAATCAATGTAATAAATCAATCATTCAGTGGTCATAAACACTCTTCAAATTTTCAATAAACACTCTTCAATTTCACTTTCGAAAAGAAAATCCATCTTCATCCATCCATACCTTACCATACTCTTTTAGCATTGGTTAATTAGTCATTAGTATTCCTTGAATCACATTACAAATCCAACAACGCTTTTTAAGGCCAATTAGTCATTGATCAGTTATCGCCAAACTTTCGGATGCTAAATCTTCGTGCGGCTTCTCGTGGATGCGATCATCGTCATTTATTTTCAAATCATAGTCATTTTATAAATGACGAAATGCTAGATTGACGCTTAAAATAGCCCAAATACTTCGCAAATCATGCGCCTGATCATGTGAGGATCCTCACGAATCCGCGTGATTGGAGGGAACGGTAAGTGAAAGCTAAAGTAAGATTGATGAGGATGAAAGGAAGGAATAATGGAATAGACTTTGAACTACTGGTCCATTGATCTATTAGCTGTATAGTTAGGAATTCTCGATCAGTACGGTATCAAGAACACTGTAAAGAACATTATCAATCACTGGCAGCCATAGAACGGTAAGTGAAAGCTCGGTATACGATCGACATACTGTCGGGTACGATCGGAATACCGTTACCGGAAAATCCGGAAACCATTAGATTACGTTATATGATGAAATATGTTTGTTGCATGACTCATAGTGGCTATTTCAAATGTCCATATACAATGCTCATTCAAATTCAAACGTCTCATGTCTCAAAGAGCCCATTAATGCCAAGGTGTTCCCATTCGAATAACTCCCAATTCATGCCTGTGGATTCCCTCCCAAATACGTGAGACAACCAGTGAAAACGCGCCAAACACATCCCATTTTGGAGGCCTCTCAGCCACTTAATCTACCGTACTCCTCTAATGGCAACCAAAAGAGGCCGCATGGATTTCGCGCGCTCGGTTGTTCTTTTCAAACGTTTTTTGTGCATTTTCCCATCTCAGTTTAAGACTTGCCATTTGTATACAGACTGTTGCCCTTTCGCCCTTGACATCGATAGACAGAAGATAGAGGAAGAGGTAGAGGTAGAGGGAGAGGCAGAGGTAGAGAAGCAGAGGTAGAGGTGGAGGTAGAGTGGGTTCACCTATGCTTATGATGATGCTGGTCTAATTAACCGGCTGGGGATGATGACGTAAACCAATATACTCGTTTATTACTTCAGTATGTTCCATAAAAGGAATGTGGACAGAGCGATAAGGTAATCGAATAGGACGATCTACGTTTGCAACTAGACTAGTGACATATTTCAAACTATTAATAGTACGTTTTTCAAACTACTAGTACAGATGAAGTTTGACAAAAAGTTTTTCTTGACAAACATGACGGCACTAGCCCAGGCGTGGAAGATTCTTGACAAACGCCTACGCTTGTGACGAAACATGGATGATAATGCGGAATGCTATCAAAGGGGGAGAAACAACGCTATTCGTCATCTCCCAACGTCCAATCAGCAATATTCATGATAAATTGACGTTAATCATGCCATATCCGGGAATAAGGACATTTTGGGAGATTGGAAACAGCGAAATGGAAATAATTGAGAAATAGCTTGGAATATGAAAGGGACTGTTGAAAGTGTTCTCTAGCTAATCAAATTATTCACTTTCAACGATCATTCCGATTCGGAACGATGTCCATTTCTTTAGGCTTCTTTAGGCTCATGATGAGTTTATTGATTAGGTTTATTGATTGATGTTTGAATCTGCTCTTGATAAATGAGTTTAAATGCACACATCGAGAATATGAAACTTTTCACACCCTCTCGATAACTTTGTCTACAATAGATTATTACTAGAGCGGAGAGTAAAATTAGCTTGAGGAGTGTCTTTAAACTGAAATTGATTGTAGAACTGAAGATATGATTGATATCGGGATTTGCAGGATTGAGAAATGGACAGGCCATTAATTATAAGAATAATAGCCCTCGATCATTGGCAGCACTCCTTTCCTTGCGAGGGGATTGGATAATCTTCCGGGATTGGAATGATCAACGAAAGTCAATCAGTTTTTTTTCTAATTTCCCTTTTGATTCATTGCCGATCGAAAACAAGTGAAATCAAGATCGTAGCAATCTCTTTCTATTTGAAAACCTAAGCCTGTCCGATGGGGTTTTATATAAAGGAAGTTCTTCAGAGGTTCTCTTGACCCTATACTGAACATATCATGAAGGTTAAAGAAATACACAGGATTCGTCGTAATACAGTATCCCTCAGCCGTAATGTCATCAAATAGAACAAATTTACAAGGGAAAAACAATTGAAAAAATCTCTAAGGCCACAGAGGTTTGCTTGAAAGTTCCTTTAAGCAATAATATAATAAGAAAAGCAAAAAAGTCCTGGATCTTGGAAAATTAGTTCTCTGTTTATTTCGGTACTGTAGTATTTTAAGTTCAAAATTTTTTGAATTCCAACTGAGCTCTCGTCAAGTGAGGTCACTCATTAACTCTGCATGCCATTCAAACTCCAATGGTGCTTGAGAAACTACACTGTGCTATGTGCTCTGCCGTCTGGCACATAGCCTCTCTCTTTGTCTGTCCCTTCACCTCTGTCCCAAAGTTCCCATGTCTCTTGTTCATTTTAAAAGTGAATCTAATACCTAGATAAGGCCAAGGTAAGAAGTAACGAGAGACAGAGCATCGCCGATAAAACTTTAGAGATTGCACTTGCTGATATATGAGCGTTGTCGCCTATCTAATCCAACTTGAAGGGCCAACTTCCCCAAGGTGCATATTTAGTAACTCTAAAGTAGTGTACTTTGTCGGCGGCCGAGATCAGCCCCAGAGATATAGGAGAGCGTCGACGGTGCCACGAAGTGCTATGCGATTGAAACATATTGCTGACGGGGTGAGAAACACGACCATTACTTTTAGTAATATCAACAAAAATCTAGCAATTCATGCATATTCTTCCTTACTTTTTGATGCTATATTTAAAGCATGCCATATCTTCATATTTCATTTCTGAGAATGTTATACTTTGTTATGTCACGCTTTTAGAAAAGTTGGATCATCTAGTTTATCGAGCAGTAGTGCTTCGGGTACTCAACCCATCATCAGTGACTAATTACATCAGACTTGGGTGATTAAAGCATCTCTTATATATTGAAACATTTGGGATATATTGAGATATATACTATTGAAACATTTGGGATAGATCAGACTTGCCCCTCGATCTCTTATGCTATATCTATCTCTCTCTCGATCTCGATCGCTCTCGGTCGAGAAAGTTGCCATGTCGAACCTGTTTGATGCTTCATCTCCTTCTTCTTCATGATACTCTTCTTCTTCTTTTCGTATTCTAGCTAGATCTTGCGTCGTTAGTGTGCCTCGAGAGAGAGAGATGCGATTGCATACGATTATGATATAAGAAGTGAAGTCGGAGGACTAGAACGAGAGTGGACAAGGGACAGTAGTAGTGGATATGATAGAAAGAACTATTGGGCGTAGTCTGTGATTGGAACGAGAGACATCACTGCTAACAATAAGCAATCTATAGATGAAGGTACAACTGCGAAACTGAATAACGATGCGATATGACATGATGAAGGCTCTTTATCAAGATTAGCTAAGCAGTGTTATCACTTAATCTGGAGTGTCTTAAAAGGAGATTTCATATCTTTAGCAACTCTTACTTCGTGTTCCTAGTATCAGCTATGGGCGATGTCCTTCTAAGGCATAAATGTCTTTAATTTTTTTGTTAAGCATGGGTGTTATACAGGTAGAATAAGCTTAACGCATGTACAAGAGTGATGTCTATGGACAATTTCCAAAGGTAAAGTGGTTCTATCAGTGGCCTAGCAGTGATCTACCGCAGGACTTCGTGTGCCTTTAATAGCGGGATTTGCCTTTACCCTTTTACCAGTGGTCCATGGGCTAGGCTTTCCTCTCTCTCAATGTAGATTCATCTTGGCCCTTTGCAGTGCAATATAGCGTTTAAATCATCTCAAAGTGTATCTCATCTCCACTATGGCAACCTTGCATAATCTCGCAATCGTTATGATCTCTCATCTGGTTTGATCTCCTTTGCAGTGCTACAGCATCTTTATTGCTTGCCGATGATTTGACCATCTTTGAACAAGGCACCAACTCTTCTAACTACATTCCCACACGAGAAGCAGAAGAAACCCTACAAAATCGTTGTCGACAGGTGTAGTAGATATAGTTGCAATTTTGCACTTAATCGCACTGTGTCCTAAACACGTAATTTGATCTGACCTATTGCAAAGGTTCTTCATTCTTCTCTAGTTATTTTTGCTTGGTAGACGAGGAAGTCTGTTCTCGTGGCGGTAGACAAAGATAGAGAGAGATAGAGAGAGAGAGAGAGAGAGAGAGAGAGAGAGAGAGAGTTGAGAGAGAGATAGGGTTCAGTAATGGGGAAGAACGCTTGATGAGAGGAGGTAGGAGAATGTAGGCCATACTTATGGAGAGGATATGCGCAAAAACGCTCGAGTGGACGGTTGATGAACGAAGAAGAATAGATGCCAAGGTCGCAAACGTTTTTAGTGGATGCGCGACGGGCCTGCAGGGGTCGAGAGAGTGGGGGAGTGTTAGAGAGTGAGGGAAAAGGTGCCTGGAGGGGAAGAATGGTTGTATGGATATCCTTGACCGGAGGGGAGAGAGATCGTATATTCATATCGAGAGTGGAGGTACAGCCATTCACGAGATGCAATCAGTGTTCACACCACTGGCTTATGATCGAGACGGAGCAGAGGAGGGGGGGGGGGGCTTTTTGTTCGCGGCCTTGGAACGGATCTCGCTCGCACCCTTAGCGCTATGTTTTTAAATATAACACAATACAATGCATTTATACTATCCGCACTCAGTAAATCAGAGAAAGGAGGGGATGTTACATTTCAGAGGTCCATCTAATCCCTGAACTACTTTGGAACATGATTGGAGCATTACAATTAGTCGACTGTCAGTACACAATCGCGCAGACCGAGACCAATGAAGTGGTGGGGAAATTGGATTTAGTGGCCACTGGCGAGTACTGTCTGCGCATCTGTCTCTGATCCTAGAAATTTCGTAGCGCCGATCTTATTGACAGTCTCTGACAGGAACGAGCATGCGCTGTAGATTCTTTGGCATCAGAGGCAAGTGCTTTGTGAGGCGACACTTCAACACTCGAGGCGAGTGGTTAAAATATGTTCATCCAATGCCTTCACCTAGACCTCTGACCAATGCACACACACGGACTCGATCACTCGATAGGCATCTCTCTTTTTGCCCGGGCTCTTCTTATCTAGAGAAAAAAGGTGTCGTTCTAGTCTCGTGTTCATCGTACCGAGTGTCGACGCCCTTGGCTGACCCCTCTACTAAGGTCAATTGGAGGGTTTATAAAAGATAGGGAACAACAGTGATAACTCTGATAACTGGGTTACTACTCTATCTCTCGAATGGAGAGAATAACGCACTTATAGCACTGGAACCGCTGACCTATCGGCAGATTGATGACACCCCATGGACTATTGGGAAAGGGTTCTTGAACTCGGTGACACAGTTAGCACAACCTTGCAGGCAGTTTCGAGGTGTCAAGGTTTGGAATGGTTCTAGGTAAAGTTCAAGATAGGTTATAGAGTTGAACAGAACATGCTGTAGTTCCAACACATCATCAAATGATTCACATTTGGCTATATTCTTAATCGGTTGATCTTCATCAGGTTGACACATTGGTGGGCTGGAATATGGATGTTAACCATATCATAAGACATTCGCTTACGATTCCTTTCCTTACTATTAGATCATCATGCGAACACGGAAGATGAATGATGAGATACAAAACAGAAAACGAGAAGACACAAAACCATGCAACTTTACCCTCAAAATATCTTTGTTTTATTCCGTTTCTTTTTCCTGTATTCATAATAATCCCAATCAATTTTCATCCATATTCGTTCATTCTTGAGGATATTTGTTATTCCACGCGATCCCAAGTGAGACTAATGAAGTGCTAATCGCTGAGCTGGTTGTACTTGACGAAATCCACGCTGTCCTTAGAGTACCGCTATCACCTTATCCCCCCACACATATCAAGAGATTGGTCAATCCCCCTCTTACGCAAGACAAGCGTTGTTTTCGTATGCGCATGTATTGTATCTGGCCCACTTACCCTCTCCAATCACTTATCTATCTCCTTAATCTCCCTATCTTCTATCTTGACCCTACCTCATCCACCCATCATAGGTGTTATCATGTAGGGAGGGGTGACTCAGCCCATTCCCCCTGGGGGTGATGATAGTGTCCTAATTTACGGACGTGGTCAAATGATGGGACGGCTTGTTATTGTGCAATCGGCCCTTATCGCATTAGGCTAACGAGCGCACTATTAGCGAACACGAGCCAAGTTGATACTTCCACATATCCTGAATGCATGATCATATCGAAATGAGTGAAATTCTACTATCGTCATTTCATTTATACCAGGGATCGAGTGATGGTGTAGAGGTTTTTACCGACCGGAAGAAGCGAGTTGGTTCTTGACAGACATTAGTCATCGCTTCACACCTTTGTATTTCAAACGCTATCAATGTAGATCAACAATCCGGTGTCTCACCGGATCTGCAGCGATATCAGATGGTTGCACAGATCCAATGATTACCTTTGTTGTTTTACGGAATTTTACGTACCACAGTATTCTGGTCCAAGCAGCTTACCCTCTTCCTTATGTTATCTCTGTAGTATAATAGCAAGGTTCATGTTTATGTGTTTCACAATGTGCATTAGATGCATCACCTCTTCCTACCAAGCTTTATCTCCTCCTTCTGATCAGCACACCCCATATTAATTTCGTGATAACAGTAGTATCATATCTTCTCGCTGGCTTCTGTTTTGTGAGCCTTGTAGATCGGACAGTCATTTAATGTAGCGCTCAAATGTCACGAAAAGATAAGGAGAAGGGGGAGAGAGTGTGCGAAACGAGGAGAGGTTTTCTTTACTTTTCTCATTTTTATTAGTATTCGTTCGAATCACTGCTATATAGTTATGATGTCAGCCATTATAATGGCATACTATACTCGTTATTTCCTAAATACATCTGATTAATATCTTGTGTTCGGCCAGCAGGCGTCATTTGCATCTCGGGCCTCATCCGAAAACACGTTAGTTCAAAATGCGAAAGAGATGGGAATAGCGGGGCAAAGGAGATGCTGAGGCGACTTTTGCCATCACTGTGGTGCGCTGTTTGGTGTGTCTACGCAGTCTCATAATAATGAAACGGTAGTTCATTAGTCAGAGCGGCGCACCTCAGACAGGTTTGGTGACGCAGCGAAGAGTTTGACAGAGATAATCATTTGATACCATCTCGCACGCACACCCTCTCTAATGCAGCCCACCAAACCCGCCTGGCATCCGCCTCGCCCTCTTTATAAGTTGGAAAAGTGATTCGCCCTTCCTTCATTGTTGCCCCGCTATTACAGAGGCTGAACTAACGTGAAAACACGACCACTTGCCGTTTCTTATTCACCCCACTACTGTAATCCTAATTTATTTGGTCCCTACCATAACCCGAATGGGCTTTTGCGACATACGGCAAGCACAGCAAATGATGCTTTGAAACTCTCCGCTCTGCCAATGCTCTCTCATTTTCTTTCTCTACGAGAGAGCGTTGCCTATGTGGAGAGTAAAATTGGCTCGGGGTGCACCTTTAAAAGTATTCGCCCCCCCCCCCCCCCTAGGTAGCTCTTAATGAGGAAGTTGCACACAATCGAAAGCTCCAGAGCACCGAAAGCAGGAAGGGGAATAACAGGGGGTATTTCGCTTATTCTCTCTGTCTCCGACAACCAACACACGCATACTTTCACTATTCATGCAGTCAGTTAAGCTCACCTTAGATAGCATAATTCCTCCCACATTCCTTATATGCTAAACGTATATATCTCCACTTTCTCTGTCTCTCTGCCTCTCCGTCTCTCTAGGCTACCTAGACCTTTGCCCCCTCCTCCTCATCCCCTGAAGGTGGGGGCGTGGCATGGTGTACCTGTACATCGGGGGCGGGGCCACGGGGTGGAGGGGGCCTACCCAGGCACACAGCACAACTCAGCCATCTCAGTAGTCCTCTCGTGTAGAGGCGGTGTCTGGTATTGGCATGAGCGCCACCGTACTCTCTACCTCTTTCTCTCTTCTCTCTTCTCTCTCTCTTCCTCTCTCCCCTCTCTCTCCTCTCCCTCTCCCCCTCTCTCTCTATCTCTCTCTCCCTCCTCCCTCTCTCCCTCGCCCTCTAGCTAGTTGCTTCTCTCTCCTTCTGCCCAAATGTATTCCAGTTCTTATCTCTTCTCAAGCACAAGAGGGGGGAATAGATAAGATGGCATATCCGTTTGTTTCGAGAACCGCTATTTAGTCTATGCTACTCTCTACCTCTCCCTCTCCCTCTCTCTCCCTCTCCCTCTCTCTCTCTCCCTCTCCCTCTCTCTCTCTCCCTCTCCCTCTTCCTCTCTCCCTCTCTCTCCTCCCATCCATTGCTTATGCTCCTCCCTCATTAATTAATTTGCCATCTAGCCTTGCCATAGGATCTTCATAACAGCTCACGCATCCTCGCTACTGTATCTTCTATACTGTAGTATACCGTATCCCTTTATCGATCCATTGATCTATCGATATATCTACTCTTAACAATCTTGTAACCATCTACATGCATATATCCATTCAACATTATTCAATCAATATTTCTCATTTTTTGTGGTGATTTATAACATCCACTCCTTCTCTAACATAGCCTCAAGTCATTTTCTCCCGATTGCATCTTCCTTCCTGCTTTTTTATAAATAAGAGCTAATGCGCTTAAACGATTTCGCATTTACGCAATCGAGAGAGAAAAAACGATGATGGATGCAATGGAACACTTTTAGTTCGATTCATCTACTCCTCGTCCGCTTATATTCAGTGCAAAATCACGAAAAGAAAAGAAAAGAAGCGAGAGAGTATGTAAAACCAGGAGAGTCTTTGCTGATCTTCATTCCATTTCGTGGCTTTCGAACAGAGCTTTACTTCTCTACTCTGCCTCGCACAATCTCTTTGAACTTTCTTGTAGTCTCCTGTTGCGTTGTCTCAAAGTGCCAACCTCCGCTCCTCTACCTCTCCTTTTCTCTGCCTCTCCCTCTAGCTCTCCCTCTGCCTCTGCCTCTTCCTCTCTCCTTCACCTATGACCTCTTTTATGTATGTACTTGAGATAGGGACGAGAGAGAAGGGAATAAGATAGGAATCATTCTACTCTTTCTCCTCGTAGAGTAGTCGTTCTCGTCCGAGTGGCGAACCATTGGTTAACTAATCGGTTATCCATTGGTCAGCCAATCTTGTTACCCATATGGTTAACCAATCGATTAACCCGTTACCCAATGGTTTACTAACCTGATAATCACTTTCAGAAAACTTCACACATCACACTAAAGATGCTTCCTGATACCCCCTCTCCTCGTGCCGCTCTCGCTCTCTCCGACCTCCAGCCCCAGACCGGCACTTCATTCTCAGTGGGCACAGGATCCGGCAATTGGTAAGTGGTTTTGTTCCCGGTTACCCAGTTAGTAAACCATTACCCAGTTAGTTAACCATTACCCATGGCTAACTATGGGGGGACCAACCGGTTTCTTGCCACGGCAGATAGATATAGTCAACTTGACCTGGGGCACCAATTGATACTAGAGTAGCATAGCCGTTCCACTAATAGATCTTGTTTCATTCATATCTTTCTCCCTCTCCCTCTTCTTCTCCCTCTCCCTCTCCTTCTCTCCCTCTCCCTCTCCTTCTCTCCCTCTCTCTTTAGCTTTGTCCATATGTCTCAAAGACAGATGATATTATGTCATAAGTAGAAGGACCGGTCGGAGGGGGTCGAGAACGCCTCACATGACACATAGACTAATAGTTAGAGCTTAAGAGAACTTAAGGTTTCGACTTAAGACTTAGCGAGTTTAGGCTTGACTTAAGACGTTACTTAATACACTTATCCTTAAGGTCAACGCACGGTGTCGGAGGTGTGGGCAACAACTCCTACGAGAAGAACAACAACGGACTCTTCGGCGCTAACAGGCAACAGGTACATAGTGACTTAGCAACTAAAGGAGCTTGACTTGGTGACTTAAGGCGAAACTTAGCTAAGGCGTATCGATTGAAACTCGAACCGCCCTTTCACTTTCTAGGTCATCAACCCACTTTGATCGAGAGTGAAATCGCTTAAGGGAAAAGCCTATCACTTCTCAGTTGCACTTCATTCACTTTTTCGCTCGTTGTCGCGCTTTCCGCTCCTGCCTTAGTGCGCTAACTCCGTACTTAACGCCCTAACTTAGCTCCTTACTTAACGCCCCAACTTAGCTCCGTACTTAGTGCCCTAACGTAGCTCCGTACTTAACGCCCTAACTTAGCTCTGTACTTAAGGACCGCTCCTACGACTCCTTCTTCGGTGGAAACTCCAATAGCCAAGGCTGCTCGTGTTCAAGCGGCGGCGGAGGACTTTTCGGCAAGAACTAGAGCGGGTACGGTACTTTGATCTTTGATCTTTGATCTTTCGCTGGTAGGAAGTGATGATAATGATGTGTGGTAGGCATCCGAGAGAGAGAAAGAAAAAGATTTGCGTGTTCCAGTGACCTCAATTAGGATATACGTTTGACCCTCCCTGAGGGGTAGAGGGAGAGAGGTAGAGGTAGAGAGGGAGAGGGAGAGGAATAGGGACTGAGGCTAAGGTCATTCTCGACGTTGGAATGTATACACAGAACGAATAACTGTGAGGCGAGAGATAGATATGGCGAGAGAGCGACAGACGGTGAGAGAGAGAGACGAGAGAGTGTGTGAAATTGTGATAGTACACTCTAATTACCGTACTTTTTTGCAGGTGTGATCCGCTCCTTCATCGTTTTTTCTTCTTCTTTCTTCTTACTTCTTCTTTATTTCTTCATTGTTATCTCTGACCACGCCCTCTCGTCAATCAATATCATGCTTTCATCCTACCGTAATCCCTTACGTCCCCTGCCCCTACTCCTCCTCTTGTTCATTGCTACCGTAACCCAAGGAGCCGTCCAACTCCCGCCCTGCCATCGTATACCCAAAGTACTCTGTTGCACGGAGCGAGTCATCGGTGAGTGGCGGAACTACGGTAGATCACGAATCTGACCGATTGAAGTACCCATCGAACGTGTTGATTACTGTAGTCGTATTGCAGAAAAGTGCCTATCGGGCTGCATCGAGTACATCCAGAGCAAGTGTCCCCATAAGCTTGATGCGTTTGACAAAGTCGAAGACGATGGCGAGAAGATCCGCGACGGCTCCGTGGTACGACTTTGATCTTTGATCTTTGACCTTTTGATGTTTGATGTTTGATCTCTGATCTCTAATCTCCGTCCTTTGCAGGCTGCCCTTCTCGACAACGAGGTCGAACAGCCCACGGCCACCAAGCCATCGTCCGAGCAGCTACAGCGCATCGAGAGCGGTATCAGAAGGGCTCCTCAGGGTGAGTGATTTAAGCGACCTTAGCTTAACTTAGGTGACCTTAACTTAAGTAACCTTAGCTTAACCTTAGTGTACTTAGCTTAACTTAAGTGACCTTAACTTAACTAAAGATGCTTAAGGTGGTGACTATCGCGCCCTGAACCCTTCGTATCCCGTGACCGAGGTGTCGGATAAGGACTTGACTAGCGAATGTGGAGTGGCCGAGTCCAAACCACCCTTCTCTCCTTGCCTGTCGAGAAAGTCCGTTGACGACCTCTTCCTCTCGTGCTGCAGACAACATGTAAGGACTTAGTACTTAGTAATTTAGTGACTTAGTTACTTAGCTACTTAATGACTAAGTAACTTTAAGTAACTAAGTGACCTGGTGATTTAATTCTCCTTTGTGACGCGAAGAATCAATGCCTTAAGACTTAGTGCGTTAAGTGAGTTATGCGATCCGATTACGTATCGGCAAAAGATGCCTTTCGATTTCTCCCGAGATATGCGCAGTGAGATAAGATTGAAAAGAGAAATTGGGATAAACAACTTTCTCTCCCTCTCCCTCTTCCCATCCGTATTTCTCTGCCTCTCCCTCTCCTTCTACCTCTCCCTCTACCTCTCCTTCTACCTCTCCCTCTACCTCTCCTAGTCCATTCCATATCTTATTCCATCATTTTTCCCGATCTATAGGGGAGAAAAAGCGAGAACTAAAACAGGATCTTGAGTCATTTGATTTGCCATTGGTGTCGCTGAATTGGAAGATGAATAGATATTGCAGATTGATCTTTGATCTTTCAAAATGTGATCTTTGTTTTTTACAGGTGCCCGCCAACTGCCACTCACTGTGCACTTTCGAGCACCGCGAGCACGTTGCTGCAGAGCTGCTCATAGCTGCTGTCCAGCAGGTAATTTGGCCGCCTTAATGACTTAGACTTGACTTAAGCTTGACTTAAGCTTAAGTACCTTACTTTGTAGTGACTTAGCCACTAAGAACTAAGTAACTCTTTCAGGACCAGTGCGATCTCTCTCACGTCTCTAAGATCCTGTACTGTGCGAATCAGAATCGCGACAATCGTCCCTGCTGTGAGTATCTCGGATTGTCGAGCGCGGATCTCGGAGTCGGCGACCGGTAAGTACCTGCCCTGACTTAAGAGAACCTTATCCTTAGGGCCTTAAAAGAACCTTAAGGTTAAGGCCTTAACAGAACCTTAACGTTAAGACCTTAAAAGAACCTTAAGTCGGCCTTAAGTACTCACAAGCCATATTTGCAGATGCATACGCATGTGCAACGTGGGCAAGTCAGGCGACGCCATCAATTCGATCGTCAAAGAAGACCTAGTCTGCCTGTCCAACTGGAACGTCGCCATGTACTGTGCTCGTGCCGGACTCCGCACCATCAACTAATATGGACACACTGGGAAACCCCGCACGGGGCTACCCATCTGGTTAACCACTCTCGCTCGATGTATTCCCGATGTGCACTTTAATGTACATTTCGTTGGTGACTCCTGACATTTTGTAATTTGTTCCACATGATTATTTAATTAATTTTATATTCAGACCCTGGCAGGTCCCCTAACCCCCGACCCAATCCCTTCCCCCAACTTCTCTCATCAATATTATGACTCATACATACATTCATCGGGTGTCCTCGGTCAGTCTGCAGCGGGTGTCTGGTTGCGGGACGCTGCGACGAACCGCGACGCGTTCACGCAACGCGTGAGAACGCGTTAGCATATCACGCGTCGCGGTCGCCCACCGTACCCGCGCCGTCCTTCCGCAATGACTTGCAAATAGTATGCAATATCGAGGCCATTCGGTAATCTTGATTTTATTATTATTATTTTTATTATTATTAAAAATTCTTTGATTTTTGCATATTATCGTTTATTTTTTGCCTTGTTTAGCCTCCTCCAGTGTAGAAGATTAGTTTGCCCTGTTTGCGATTAGCGCTTGTACCCTACCACTTGTATACTACTAATATAACCCTCCATGGTCCTCGTAGACTCTTCTAATATATTAATCCCTCCCCTCTTCTGCCTTTCCTCTTCCTTGTCTTTCCCCTCAAAACAAACAATTTTGCAATAACACAAACCTTACAAACAGAATCGTTTCGGCGTTCAAAGGTCTTTCCTTGGAACTTCTTCGAGTCTTTCGCTCTCATATTATAACTGTAACCCATTACCCATAGCCGTTACCCATTACCGTTACCCATTACCCAATACTGCAATAGATAGTGCATTCAACCCCATTACCCATGGTTAACCAATCCCCTATAATATGGCACAAAGTGCTTCAATGGATATTGAGGCATGCCTCCTTATAACATTACTATTATTTCCTTTTTAAAACATATGTTAATCATCGTTGTAATCATTTCCGCATCGAATACTCGGACAGATCAATAAATATATTATTTAAAATATCATCGATTGTAGAAATGCACACGCGAAACATTTAAAACAATGGCACAAGTACTTTCTAACGCAAATACATTCCCAAACTCATTGTCAGGACATTTTTTCGAAAAAAAAAACAAGAATGTGTTTTACATAGAAATTGTCTACTAACTACAAAAAAGCAGTTATCCCGTTATTCAAGACACATAAGTCCTGCGGGAGATCACTGCTATGGCAGTGGCCGACCAATAAGTTTTGTAAATGCTTGAATCGAGAGAAAATATTTTTGCGTGAATGACAGCCACTTTCTTTTGCAAAAATGGAGTCCCTATTGTATCTTTTAGTTCACATGCACGAGGATATCAGAAGAACTGAACATACCTCGTTGCTGTTTTGTCGTTGCGGTGTTGTCTGACCCCCAAATGGAGCGGCTCCGGTACTGAAGAATATCAACTATAGCTCATTAGTAATCTTATTAATTGTTAGTTGCAGATGAAGATGATCAAGGGGCATTGGTGTGACAGAGGTAGAAGTAGAGACAGAGGTATAGGGCGAAATAGGCATAGAGGTGAATGAGAATAGAGGACGTGAGAGGTTGAGGATGCCAGACTTGATATAGGATTAGGGCAGTTGATAAATTGAAATGGAAATCAAGCAAGGAAACGAGAAAACGCAAGGAAAACAGACAAAAATAAATAACTATCGATTGATCGAGAGAGAGATAGGAAGGTCAATGGGAGTGAGCCATACCAATCCAAGTGTTCCATTGAAACAAGCCGTTTGTTTCACAAACTCTTATCTGTGGCCGATACAACTACAACGGGAAAACCGTTTTCCGGGAAAATGTGACGTCATTAGCCTAGGCGGAGGATTTTTGGAAAACGCCTCCGCCTACGCTAATGACATCACATGTTCCCGGAAAACGGATTCTTGCATACGACCACTGGTTATAACTTGTTGCGGTCTTGTCAAGTCCCCAAATGTAGCTGCCCTGGTGCTGAAGAATATCAACGATTTATCATGCAGAAAAAGAACCAAATCGATTCTAGCTTGATCTATATTTTGAGTTATAAGAACATTATTTATATGAAACAAAATGTTTGTGGCTAATTCAAAAAAGTAAGTACATTGATAAAATTGATAAGGCATTGATCAAGCTTAGATAAAATTAATCACTTGAAGAATTCAAGTTGAGAAAAATATTTCAAAACGCAAAAGATTGCATCGGCCGGGAATCGAACCCGGGCCGCCCGCGTGGCAGGCGAGCATTCTACCACTGAACCACCGATGCTTGTTTGGAGAGAGTGGTTGGGTGATATACGAGCAAGGGTGACTAGATTTTCACATCTTATCAATACATTTTCTACCATTCGCGGCTGTTCATTTCAATAATTAAATTAATCAATTTCCACAATGACTTATAAAAAATTACAGGTAATTGTGAATATGTCATGTCTTCAAAAATTCGATGAAAATAATTTATAGCGATAATCAGATTAAATAACAAACAAAACTCTTTGCATAGTGAAAATGTATACATACTCACATAGAAAAATTACTTACAATTATATTTTAGGAGTAGGATCGAAGCATGAGATTGAGTGAAAGATGTGAGATCAATCAATAAACACAGATTACGGTATGAGATCAATGAGGAATCAATCGATGATGGCAGGAATCAGGGAAAACGAGTTAGAACCGGGAGTGTAGCAAGAAGAATCAACGAGATATTAGTGGATAATGGAATGAGGATATCGATTAGTAAAAAATCTGGATAGATTTTTTTATATTGTGGCCACCCTAGCCAAGTCTACGATCTCTTCATTCCATACACTATTTCTCTATGCGAGAGAGTGTGCAAAACAAGGAGATTTTTCTCCTTTCAAACGTTTGACAAAGCATTAGCCCCACAAATATAGCATTGAGAAATGAAGCGATCGTAGACAAGGCACAGCGTTTCCAGAACAGTGACCCAGAAAAATTAATAGCGAAAAAGAGAGAGAGCGCGCAGACGATTAAAATACTCCAGGGTGCAAAATACTGCAATTGTTTTGGCATTTTGCCAAGTTTTCAATGACCGCTCGCCCTGTGGTCGGAGAAACGCTGCGCGAAGGTTTTTCATGAAATGTTGAATAGCATTATGGGAGTGATGAAATGAGCAAGTAAAGGAAAAAATAATATAAAATTGACACAAAAATCGATAAAATCTCCTCATTTATCCTGAATTTCAATGGTGACGTCGCTATCCTGACGATGATTGGGCGGTGAGTCGCCTATCGGAGGGGGCGTGGCTTGATCTCCTTGAGGGGGAGGACTCGGCGGGGGCGGCGGAGTCACAGGCGGAGGTGGCGCCATTAGCACCGGTGGCGGCAGTGGCGGCGGAGCTACTAAAGAGGAGGGAGCTTGAGAGGAGGGCGGAGTGGAGCCCGACGGAGGGACGCTCTTAGAGAGTATTACCGAGTGGTCGGGAGAGATGCGCACGGGCTTGCAGAGCGCATCGCGGATCTGGGCGCAGAACGACCTGGAAGAGGATTTGTTCAACAAATAATATACGCAAAACAAGAAAAATCAATAGTTTTTATCGTTAGCAAACTGTTAGCTAGTCTTTTTTTTTTGTTTTCGGCGCTTATTCTATTTCGAATGTATCTTTCAAATGAAAGTTCAAGGATCAGAGATCAATTCACTATTCCTAAAAAAAATTTAAAAGATGGAAATGGCTTGAGTCCAGCACACTGTACTATAGTAACCCACCAAATAATATGTCCGATTGCAAACCACAGGGCGATATTCCAGCCAATCGATGAGAGTAGATCATATAGTGATACCGATTTCTCGACCAATACTTCGAAGCTGTCCAACGACGCAAAGTCAATCGTCAATCGGGAGACATAATCCTTAAAGGCAACAACACGCGATAATTCGAGACATGCCAAGCTAATTTAAACTCCCCACTCTGGAAAAACTCGCCACTTTCTTTGACTACGAAAAAAGCATTGTCAGAGTGGTGAGTTTCAAATTAGCTCGGAGTAGTTCTATCGTTTTTCTTGTATTCACGTTAATTCGCCAGATAAACATTTAGTGTTTCATCTTCGTTACTTTGTCTATACATTTTCCCACGTGTTCGCGCTTATCCCCCTTTGTCCACCACTCAGAGTCTCCAGAACTCTGAAGTGGAAGATCCAGCCGACTGTGGTGAATTTGTACATCTTTAAAGCGACACCGCAAGCTAATTTGAATCTCTCCACTCTGACCACACTGTCTCGCTTTTCTTTGTCCACGAGAGAGTATTGCCAATGCGCAGAGTAAAATTAACTTTGGGTGTGGCTTTATCGGTTCGCAGTATCCATGAACGATGACAAAGACAACAATTCGTCTACGACTATATATTTGCCGAGGAATGGTTTGTCAACATTCATGGATACGGCCCGTGGTGAAAGCGAGGACAATAGTCAACCAACATTAGATGAAGTGAAACTGCTGGGCAGTGGGTACGGTTCCGGATCGGCAGCATAGACCGTTCGTAGACATGGGAAAACATTATCCCTTAAAAAATATGTTGATCTTTGATCTTTGATCTTTACTCTTTCCATTCCCTAAAGATAGTATGAAATGCTGACCTTCGACAGTTTTGCAGCTCAGAAACTCCGGCCAAATTAGTCGGTATTGGAGTGTCCATATTGGCTACGCGAGCAGTCTATAGAGATCAAAGATTAGAGAGATCAAAGTTCAAAGATCAAAGATCAACTAACCTCTACGTATCTCCGCGCGCATTGATCGTATTGATCGAGTGTGCACACTGTAGTCGAGTTGACGCGCTGAGAGAAGGCTCTGAAAGGATATTGATTACCGTAGACACGCATAATATTGATTTTTTTAATTTAAAGGAAAATATAGACTGTGCAGGAAAATCATTAATTCCAAAAATCTGATATTTCTTCTAATTCACTTTTTTCTTCATGCATGTATCAATGATACTGCACGACATGGCGAGTAATCCGCGATTGAGGAAAAAAAGCTGCGACTTTGAAATAAGATGGTAAAATGCGATGATTATTCTATCTCATTCAGTCTTACTGTTTATTTTGATTTCCGTAAGGCCTTTTACTCTGTCAATCATAGACATTTGTGATGGAAATAAAGAATATGTAAAGTGAGTTGATAGTTCATAAACACTCACGAATAACTATTGGTATCGTAGGTGAGTATCTCAGCCAGTAGTGGATGACAATTGCATTGGGTCATCGCGACACTCATGACACACATGAGCATATTCGCCCTAAAAAATGAGAAATCGATAAAATGATGCGATGATTAAATTTGGGATAGAAAAATTGTTTCGAAATTTTTGCTTTTGGCAAAAAATCATTCATGAAAAATCTGTAGAACATTTTCAAAATTTCATTGTTATAAAGTGAAAGGAATCAGTAAAAATCAGAAAAATGTTTTCTTTCGTATTTTTTAATTTCCTGAACGAAACTGCTAAAGCGATGATAGAAGTTTAATTATCCAAATTTGAGGTAATTATATCATTGATGATACAGAAAAACTCAGAAAAACTAGATGACCCAACTCTTCGTTAGACCTATGGCATAACCAAGTACGATAATAACATAGTGATTAAAAATCGATATATGATCTACCCATGTCCTTCCGTACCTTCTATTCGTCCTCGCGGTCGTATCCACGTCTGCGGCGATTGACGCTGACGTTCCGCACTCGAATCGGCGAGCGTCCACTCGATTCTGAAAAAGTAATATTAAAGGCATACCCCAAGATAATTTGAAACTCTCCGCTCTGGCCACACTCTCTCGCTTTCTTCGTCTGCGAGAGAGTATTACCAATGCGGAGAGCATAATTAGCTTGGGGCATGCCTTTAACTATTATAGAAGGCGATAATTACGTGAGTAACTTTTTTTAAAATTTCTATTGTTTTATTTATTCTAAGACGATCATTTTATATCATAATCGTAAACTCAAAAATATTTACGGGATTGGTTGGAACTTCTTAAATGGGGGGAGTGGGGGGAGTGGGTGGCCAGAAACCGAAGAAGTTCCGATTGGTTTCGGAAAATACAATAAAAAATAATTGCCTCATTTCCCTCGTCTCTTTTTTTCTTTTTATTCTTTTCTTTTCGTGACTTGCATCACTACATTAATAATATTATTTGTATCACATTACCTGTTTGGTCACTTTCAACCGTACTCCCTGCTTGTCCCTGATGGTAACTCGCGCTGGCGGTTCGAGATCGGAAGCCAGACGAAGAACATCGTCAACAGTTTCACTGAAACAACATGATAAGCTCCCAAGTTAATATTACTCTCGGCACTGGCAAAAGAAAGAGAAAGGGAGCGGGAGATCATTACAAGATGATCTCCCGCTGTTTATTCAAAATCAAAGATACGAAAGATTGTTCAATGTATGCTAATTTCGTTTTTTTTAATGATATTGAACGATTGAAAAATCGCTATAAAGAAAAAGAACAAACCGTAGGTAAATATCGATGCCAGGATGGGTAGTCATTTCGTTGTTGTACCATGAATTGCGAGAAATCTGAACAACGAAGCTATGTACTATCATTTTGCGTTTTTCGTCCAAGTAATTTCAAGAAAATTTTTCAAAATTTATCAATTGAAGCAAATTCAATATCAAAAGATTTTCTTTTTTATGAAAAAAAATAATTGCTAAAAATGATCGACTATTATTTTCGAAACATCAAGCAGTAAAAAAATTGATTGAATTTCTCTGACAAACCGTGAACGTCATGGTGAACTGTCCATAGGTGACATTACTCGTGACGATCATAGTCGGATCCAGATATGTCCAGCACAGTCCATTCAGGGTGGGAACGAATAGTGAAACTGCATTGCAGCATTGATAGCCGGAGTAGGAATTGCCCTGGAACGAATGGAATTATAATATGAAAATATTTATAGTAATAGGAAGCATGTATGAGAATTGAATTAGATACTGACCTCCAAATACTCGAAGAAATAGCAATATTAAAGGGACCGGGAAACGAAAAACAAGTTGATCTCATATAAAAGAGCTTGAAATTCTGTTTCGAAATATATACATCTTATATCATAAGAGTTCTCTGGTAAGGAGAGCGGCGCAGTTAAAAAACAACAGTCTGCTCCAGATAGCGGGAGCCTTTTCCTAATTGCCACACCAACTCTTTGGATACGACTTGAAATTGAATATTTTGATGATAATTCTATCCTCAGTGGGGAATTATGAAGAATAAAACTCAATAATGGACTATTTTGAGCTTTTCGATGGAGTTAGCATACTGTAGTTCGGAAACCTCGCCCGTGGTGTGGAGCAGGCTACAGTAATCCAACTTCTTACCAGAGCGTCTTTTTAAACTTTCAAATACATATTTCTGAATAGTTCTTTGAGCTTATCAACATGAGATCAACTATTTTAACTATTTCGTATCGAAATTTTTGGATGCCAGCTGCCTTTAAGAAAATGAAAAGCCTGATTTTAAAACAATCCGCTCTGAGAATCTCGTTGTCGCTATCTACTATCAACTTTGTTATTTCAAAGCATAAAGCCTACATGCAATACGTCACTGATTTGAAGCATACTTTCAAGTCTACTTCAAATGAAAATAATAAGTACTCTTTATATAATTGCAGAGTAGCCTCATGACTCACGTTGAAAGTGCACGAATTGATGACTGATTGACACTGATAGATCATTCTCTGTTGCATGGTCGAACGACGAGTGGATTGGGGAAGATTACTGTTTATGGCCTGAAAAAATATTATTATTAAAATATTATTATTATTATTATTATTATTATTATTATTATTATTATTATTATTATTATTATTATTATTATTATTATTCAGCTATCTTTCGATTCAAGCGCCAAAAGCTGTGTTCAACAAAAGAAAAAAGTCGAGAGAATATGCAAACCTAGGAGAGGTTTCACCGGTTTTTCTTTTCTTTTAGAAACTTTGAACAGCGCAACTATTACATCGAGCACTACCAGTCAACGATCTCTTCCTCGCTTTTTCAAGCTACAATTTCTATCAACCTTTGGATTATCAGAAAATGTATACGTCAAGCATGTTAAATAAGTAGTCTAAGTTACATTATATGCCTCGGTATTTGAGGCTGATGTGGCCGGAGTGTATTCGGGATAATCGAGGGCTATGGGATTGGTCCATTCGCGGAGATATCTGAATTGTGTTATTAGCTTTAAATTAATTTGGTTTTTTATCATATCAAAAATATTTATAGTAAACACTTATATCTCGAAAAATTGTACTTTTTGTTTATTCATGAAAAATTCTTAAATATGATCATTGACACTGCATTTTGCATCGTATCAATATGATTTCATATAATCTGCTTTGCATCTGAGAAACGGCAATTCGTTGAGAATCATTCTACCCTTCAAAATATCAACCACTTCCCATTCAACATTAGCCTCACGAACTATTGATATTTGGAATAATCTCCCTGATGCTATTGTGCAGGCATCACCAGCAGTCTTTCGTAATCATGTAAAAAATATGCCATATAATGTGATTGTCCCTGAGGCACATATTCATTCATGAAATGCCTGAGTAGGTAAGACTCCAACTGCCTCTTCCTCCCCCCCCCCCCCCAACATTTCACCGATTCGCCTTGGCGACGGACATCCTTCACAAGAGTATCTAACAGATATTCCCAATCCCATCCCCGATGCGTTCATTTGAAGGAATAAAATATTATTATTATTATTATAATCCTTAAAGGTACACCACGAGCTTATTTGAAGCACTGACAATACTCTCTCGCAGATAAAGAAAGGTTTGCATATATGGTTGACTCAATCTTAACTCAACCTTTATACGAAACGAGTCGAATCAGAATCCAGCGCAATTAGCTTTCGCCCAATTTCAATCCTTCATCTGTCCAAATCTCAATTTCAATCTCTCCCTCTCCCTCTCCTTCTCCCTCTCCCTCTCCCTCTCCCTCTCCCTCTCCCTCTCCCTCTCCCTCTCCCTCTCCCTCTCCCTCTCCCTCTCCCTCTCCCTCTAACCTTTCATATCGTTATTACCTATCTCCTCCCTCTCTTCTAGGCTAATTACAGACTAAGCGGTGGGAATATTAAGAATATAGTAGTCCCGGATTCTTATTCATATATTCTATACCTATATTATCTAATCGGTTTCATGAGGAATAGCGATACTTAAAAAAACAGTAGAAATTTAATTTTAAATTATAAAATGCTTGTACCTCATAGTATTGTCAGTCCGTAGACCCCCGTTGACGCCCGAGACGCCATCGGAGGAGAAAGGCTGTCTGAATATTGGAATTTAAAGATATACAAATAAAATCGGAAAAGTATTTTTCATTGTGCTTTCATGTTGGAAAGATTCATAGCATTGTTGACATATGAGCTAGGGTAGTAAAAGAGTTTCTCATCGTCAGCGAGGCTGCCAAGACTATGAAAAGAAAAAAATAAGAACAAGAATGCCTTATTCGGTCATAATCGCCGTTGAATGGCCAGAATGATTCATTGTCAGAATGGTTCTGAGTCAGAACTTCTGACCAATCATGATCCAATGATTTTTCGATGTACGATAGATGAATTGGTATGTATGCACCTGTTACAGATGACGATGGCTGGAACTCGTTGCGAGGTCTGCTCGATTCTGAAAAGTTCTATGATAAAAATTTGTGATTTTGCACTTTTCTGTAACATCTTCTTTTCTTTTTTTGTATTTAATTAATCATTTATTTATTTGTTTATCTCACCGTTTCACACTTTCCTTGGTTCCGATTCCGTCTAGATATCGGGTGACGAACAAAACAGAGTGAAGAACGAAAAAAACAAGGCAGAGAATAAGAAGGATAACGATGATCACCGAGGAACAGATACCTAGAATTAATTTTTTGCCATCGACACATAGTCTATGTATAGCCTAATGAGATGTTTTGAGAATTCTCAGTCATGCGATTCTAACTACAAATACGTCACGACTATTTCGAAATTCTCTAATTTAGAAATTTTATAAATAGTATCATACCTCGACATGAGACCATCGTTCGGCCTAGAGCCGCGATCGATTGATCCACTAGACTACCGTACCCTGTAATGAAGACAATCGTGGTAGGACCGAGCAAGGTTTGAAAAATATTCGTATCGAGATGAGAAGCGTTTTGGAGCAATCGATGGGATTATGATTAAAGACTGGAGAAATACTAAAGAAATGTCTGAAAAAATTGTAGTAATGGAGAGAAATCCATCTCCCTTCTTTTCCCTTGCCAGTAATATGTTTATCAATATATGTATATTTATTGGAATAAAGAAATAAATAAATAATATGCATAAATAAAATAATAAATAAATAAATAAATAAATAAATAAATAAATAAATAAATAAATAAATAAATAAATAAATAAATAAATAAATAAATAAATAAATAAATAAATAAATAAATAAATAAATAAATAAATAAATAAATAAATAAATAAATAAATAAATAAATAAATAAATAAATAAATAAATAAATAAATAAATAAATAAATAAATAAATAAATAAATAAATAAATAAATAAATAAATAAATAAATAAATAATTAAATAAATAAATAAATAATTAAATAAATGAATAAATAAATAAATAAATAAATAAATAAATAAATAAATAAATAAATAAATAAATAAATAAATAAATAAATAAATAAATAAATAAATTGGGAGATGACATGAGGAGAGATATTGGTCTTGATGAATGTACGCAGAGAAAGGGAGTGAACGTGATATGGATAGAGTCAATTACCCGAAGATGGAATAGGTTTCAATGAACGATAATATAATCGCACTAAAGACAATTTCTAGTAATCATCAATTGCATCTCCTAATTTATTATATCAATAACTATATCTTCTTCAGATGACAATCAGAAAAGATATGCATGATAAACTCAATCACAATCGGAACGAAACCTCAACCCCGAGCAATTTTTTCTCCTCTCTCGTAAGCAGAGAAAGCGACAGAACATAGCGAGAGCGAAAAGTTTTAAAGGCAAAAAGAGGAAAGATCAAAGATCAATCACTAATCCTGTCTAGCAACGGACAAAAAAGGTCAACTTATAAAAAGATCTCTCATGAGGAATTCAAAGACTCATACATCACATTCATTCTTCGACTATTTCTCTTATACTTCCGCGCAATCGGAGATTACGTCTACCTCTCCCTTTTAGGTCTCTACCTCTCCCTCTTGTTCCCTCTCCCTCTCCCTCTCCCTATTCTGTCTCTCCCTCTCCCTTTTCTCCCTCTCCCTCTACCTTTGCACTTTGGCATCTAACCCCTTTCCGTTCTCTAGGCAACGTCGGCGGTGTTGCTCACTTGGAAAGCCTTTAGCCCCTCATTCTTCCTCTTCCTCTCCCCAACTGTCACCGCCCTCCCTCACCTTTCCTTCCTTTCCCTCCTCGCTCCCTCTCTCTTCTACCCTCTTCCTCCATCTCTCTCTCCATACTCTCTCTCTCTCTCTCTCTCTCTCTCTCTCTCTCTCTCTCTCTACCTCTCCATCCCTCCCCTCCCTCTCCCTCCCTCTCCTTCTCTCTCTCTCTCTCTCTCTCTCTCTCTCTCTCTCTCTCTCTTTCTCTTTCTCTTTCTCTCTCTCTCTCTTTTTCTCTCTCCCTCTCCTTTCATCTCTCTCCTCCTTCTCCTCCCTCCACTTCCTTCCACCATTTTAGTCCAACAATTGGGAAACCCACCAAGACATTTCATAAGCTGAATCGCTTATATTTTATCAACAAAAATACCATTATTCCATTATACGATATTCTCGTCTATTATTTTCCAAATTTATCTAGCTGATACAAAAACGGTAAAGGGAAGAGGATGATCGTGTTATTCAGAGCAAGCGAAGTCCCGCGGAAGATCCAGTGATTACGGAACATAACGACCCAAAAAAGATCAAAGATCAATCCCACATCGGGTCTATCAATGATTGACACTGATAGGCGATAGGGGATACAGAAAAAGACTGTCAACATACAATATTATAAATATAATATATGAAGATCGTAAGAATAAGAATCTGAAGAATCTTTAGGAATACATCATAGGAGGATGAAGGAAGAACTAGAACAGAAAGATGATTCCTTTCTATGACATTATGCATCGTTACATTTGCCTTACGTGCCTACGTCGTAACCTCCTCCGTAACGACGAAGACGCTGCGGAGGAGGTTCCGGCGTAGGCAAATGTAACGATGCATCTGAGATTCAGTGGAAACACTGCTTAGTTATTCTTGATAATATTATTTTAATAATAACACAAATCCTTCGGACATATTTAATCCCGCCCACCCCCCTCACAACACCGAGCTAATTTCACTCTTCACTCTAACAACTCTTCACTCTTCACTCTTTCTCTCTCGTTGAAAAGGAAAGCGAGAGAGTGTAACCAGAGCCGAGAGTTCCAAATTAGCCCGCTGTATACCTTTAGTGTTCTGGCTTTCGCAGAAAAAGGATTACATGCCTATGAAGCACATATCCAAGATAATACGGAATTAATATAACGGATATAAAACATATGTTTAATAAAAAAATAAGATGTGATAAGGAAATAATTATAAGGAATGCGTGGAAAAGAAAAGAAAATCAAAGAAAACCCTCCTCATTTCATAAACTCTCTCGCCCTTTTTCTTTTCTTTTCGTGACATCAGAAAGTAAGGGATGATGACATGGAATAAGTAACGAGTGACCAATAGAGGAAAAGAAGCATAGAGAAGGACATGAGATGGGGAATATTAAGAAATAGAGAAAAAGATCGAAGACGAATCAGTCTATGACACTACCCCTTCTGGAACGCCTTTTTTTTCGTTTCAAAAAAAAAGAAGTTTTGCAACTTAAACTTTTAAAGATACACTCCAAGCAAAATTTACTCTCTCGTAAACAAAGAAATCGAGACATCGTTGCCAGAGTGGAGAGTTTCAGATTAGCTCGGGTGTGTATTTAGAAAGAGTAAATCATTCTTTAGCAGTAGTAAGAAAGTCTTTTCCAAAAGGGACGTTCCAAAATGGGAGAGCTCCGAGATTATGAAATGAGCCTATCTTCATGGGTAATTCTGAACACGGAATTCTGTGGCCTGGCAAAACTTCCTTTGAAAGTCAAACAAGCGATAGAGCACTGTTGTTGGTATCTCGAGAGAGATCAAAGATCAAACTACAAATATCGCTAAAATAGCAATTTTGATATATTTTTGCAAAAATACTCTATTGACAATAAATTATTAACAAAATATCGAAAGATAATGGGTTGAATCAGAGTTTGCTGTGTATGTTTTTTTACAATTTTTCAAAACAATAATAGATTGAAGTGTATGTTGGTGAGAACATCGCGAAGGCTAGGTTAGAAGCCAGGATGAGGAAATGGATCTGCCTATTGTAGATATGAGTCCTGCGTGACTGAGGCAGGTGGTTGGAATGAGACAAAATGAGAGAGGGATAGGTAGAGATCGAAATAGAGAGAGAGGGAGAGGGAGAGATCGAAATGGAGAGAGGGAGAGGGAGAGATCGAAATAGAGAGAGGGAGAGGGAGAGATCGAAATAGAGAGAGGGAGAGGTACATAGAGAGAGAGTGAGAGAGAGGGAGGGAGAAAGAGGGAGGGAGAGGGAGAGGGAGAGGGAGATAGGGAAATGAGTAGACAGGGAAGGAGAGGTAGAGAAGGAAGAATTAAAAATCATAATCACCGCTACAAATCACATGAGAAATAGGGAGATAAATATGACTATGAGAATAAAATAAGTTGTAACAAATTGCACACTTCAGTCTGTTGAAAGTGATTCATCTGTCTAACTAATTTTTCCTATGAAGTGTTTCCGATTAAGACAAAAAATATTATTATTATTATTATTATTGAAAATGAGTCATGGCAGTAGTCATTGTGGCATTGCGTGCGAGGACCACTGTGTTGAATAAGCAGAATAAGTTGGAGAGAAGTAATCGTAAGAGTTAGAGGAAGAAAAAATTCCCAATTTTCTGTCTTCGGGTCTTTGGTACGAACAAAGAGTCAGGGGAATTGAGGAATTCGTCAATTTAGGAAGTATCAAAATTCGACTGTTCGATTAGAATCGCATTGCTCAAATGCTGACCCAACGTGTATCGTGGGCTCAGGCCATAAAAGCATACCTCAAGCTAATCTGTCTCATAGCTCTGGCAACATGCTCTCACAGAAAACGCAAGCGAGAGAGGGTGTGGCGAGAGCGGAGAGTGTCAAATAAGCTCGGGGCGATATTATTACACTCTTTAGGAAGTGAAATCTTATAAGATCTCTCTCTCTCCATATCCTTCCCCTAATTATCTCTACCTCTCCCTCTGCCTATCATTCTTCCTCTACCTCTCCCTCTACCTCTCACTCTCCCACTACCTCTTCCTCTCCCTCTCTCACGATATCTCCTTCAATAGTTGTATCAGATTCTCCCATCCGTCGTCCCAGGCAACTATGATTCCTTCAAACTCTCCACACACGTGAAAGTAGTTGAGGAAGTAGTAAGGGGCGCGATATAAATTGCAGTATTCAAATACTGGGCGGTCCCATACTAGCCTGATTAGTCAGTGCTCCCTGAAGAATTAAGTAAGAATGGGGGGGTCAAAATATCTATTGTCTTGCAATTAGTGTTCATTCAAGCGGCTGTGGTCGCGATAAGATCTAACGAGGTGAAAATAAGTTTCATATATCTGATATATAGACCGGATGTATAGCTAAAATAATATTGTCGATAATCCCTTATAATGCAATACTTTATCACGTTCGCACATTGGTGAAGTGAATATGATAAATGTACGTACTGTCCGTACATGACATCTCGTGCTGATACGCTCATTTTGCATGTCCGAAACGCTCACCCTGATAACTATGAAGAGTAAGTCACTAAATTATCTTATAGTGACATTTTGTAACAGTATTTTTTTATGAGATTATTAGGTATTCTCATTATATGTACTGCGAGATTTAGAACACATGAACAAAAACATCACACAGAATTTAGATTTAAGTGAGTCATGACAGTGGTCCTTCATAGATCAATCACATTAATTTCCTGCATAAAATTAATTTCCTCTAAACCCTTTTGTAGCGAAACCGCTACTCAAATGCAACTAAAATAGAAGAAATAGTCCGAGTTTACCAAAAACAATCAGTTCATGATAGTCGCCAAAGAATATACGGTAGAATTCAAGTTTGAATCGCGCGCTATGATGCGCAGGTTGTAATGGCCTAACTATCCTACGATACTTTCCCAGCTCCAATTTCTGATTCTCTCCAAGTCAGTCTCATTCAACTCTCCCGTGCTGACTGGCGGCACGTCGTCGCTCTTCCTACTTTTAATTATTCATTATTTTCTCCGCATTTACTCATATTTATCACTTCTCGTTAATTCCTATCACTTCCCTGTAAGTCCATCTCATATTACTGAGCCTTGATAAGTCTACCTTCATCCTCTTATTCTATCTTCACCTATTTCGTCATGCTTATGTAAATCTTTTCACGCCTAAGTTCAAGTCCAACATTTTCTCGTATTATCTTCCTATTTCATCACTGCTGGCAATAGCCAATCACCATCTACTTCCATTTCATTCTCCACGTTCCCCGCTTGCATTCACTGTTGTTTTACTTTACTTTTCGTGGTATTACCTATCGCCCTATTCATTCATTGTTTAATTACCCAAGTTTGAGGTCATCTCAACGCGAGTGGTAAACCGACACGAGCCCCGTCTCGCCTACATCCCTTTCCCATCCTATCAAGCCTTCAAGTAATGATCTAAGGCCAAAGGCCGACCCGTCCAAGTATCCTAATAATTATTGATAATAAATATCTATTCATTCCAAGTTATTCTTGTTGTTTATGCAAGGGATACAAGGGTGACAGCACACACTACCCATCAGACTTATACATAGTGACCAAACGTCATTACATGGTGCATACGGTCTAATATTCCAACTATTCCGAGTCCAATAGTCCTACTTCGCAGACGATATAGGTCCCATTGCTGACTCCAATTCTGAATCGGAACTAAACCTACTTCGTAGACGATATAGGTCCAAGTTCCCTTTCAACTTCTTTCATCTAAAATATCCTGAAATCCTCCGAATAAGTTCCTACTTCGTAGACGATATAGGTTCATATTCCGATTCAATCAATTATTCATTCATTTCATCATCACTCCGAGTATCCTAGAATCAATAGGAACTCATCTATCCATCCTATCTTTCTATTCATCATTATCATCCAACTAGTATTCAACAAGACCCGCGTGGCAGGCAACAGTCATGAAGAATACTAATCAAAGCACCTACAAGTCCTATTATGATAAGCTCAAATCTGCAAGAGTAAATGTAATCGCTCATTTCGATCAACTCAAACAACATCTGATCAACATTGTATCATGTAAATCAATGACTAATCATGAAGATCTAGGAGTAGAAGTAGACAAATCTGAAATAGATATTCGAGTAAATCTATCTATACTTCAATCTCAAACCAATTCTCTTGAATCCAAACTCAATGCTATCTCTGATCCCCAAGTCAAAGCTCAAGAGGATGGTCTATTCTCTATGATTCTAAGAGGATATGACAACAATGGTCTACCTCTCGATCCATCTGATCTATCAATACTTGTTGATAAACAGCTAGCAATTGTAAGAATGGCTCTCAAAAACAACTCCGAGACTATCATCCGAAATCTAAAGATAAAGAATGTTGCTACATCTATCAAAGAAGAAGATGAATTCCTCGATGCTTCCGAGAATCCATCAGTGACTAAGCCTAGGCATGTACCTCTTCCTACTCTGACTATTCCAAAGTTCAATGGATACAATAGAGCCGAGTACAAAACATTCATCAAACTATTCCAATCCCTGATAATGAAGAGAGACAATCTAATCGATACTGAGAAACATCTATACCTAGAAGGATTCCTAGAGGGCGATGCTCTCAAAGTCATCAAACCATATCCTAATGATGGTTCGTATCTGAAAGAAGCTCTCGAAGCATTAGAGGAGGAATACGGTAATGAAGAGGAAACATCATCCCAAGTCTATCAAGCTATTCATCGAATAAAGGCTAAGTCCAACTATCCTAATGATCAGATTGATCTAGCCCGAGAACTACTTGCTCTTGTACAACAACTCCAAGGTGAAGGAGAACAATCCCATCTATCATGTCTATTGATCATTGAGAAATTCGCCCCACAGTACAGAAGAAAACTGCATGAGGCGAATCAAAACAAAGATGCTATTGCTACTCTCAAGTACCTAATCAAGCATATCCGATCTGAAATCCAACTAGATCTTGCATCAGGAACTACAACTGAGTTCACTGAGATCAAAGATATCAGACCGAATAACAAGAACAATTCATTCTACCGTAATCCATCATATCAACCACAGAGAAATATCGATTTCTCCACACCTGAATCATCTACAGTACCCCCATTCAATCAATACAGTAATCAATCATATCCTCATTTCACTCCTTATAACAATCAATCATTCAATGGCAATCCAGAACAACAATTCAATCAATATCAATCTCAATTCCAACCTCCTGAAAACAAACCATTCATTCAATATATAAAATGTGTTTATTGTGAAAAACATCCAAATCCATCTTCATGTAAAAAAGTCCCAATAATCAAAGACAGAGTTCAAATAGTTGAGAAAAAGAAACTATGCCCACTCTGCCTATCATCCGATCATGTCAAGACCTGTGGCATGACATGCTCAATCTGCCAAGGGCCACACCATGATTCGATCTGTTTCAAGAACATCCAACGCCCTGAGAGAGCAGGACAGTTTGCAGTTACTCAAACATCCAAGCCTAGTCAACCTATCTCCAATGCTCATAGACTACTCACAGTCAGAGCTGCTGTCCTTGATCCAACTCAAGAGTTTCATACAGATCCGATCGATCCTAATATTAGTCATAACTCCCAAGAAATCGATATCCTACTCGATACAGGTGCAGAAATGACTCTTATTTCAAAGGACATCGTTGAGAAGATGAACCTCGAGAAGATTGGTACCAAGCAGCTCTCTCTGTCGTTGGCTACAGGCATCGAGAAGGAAGCTCAGTCCTACGATGTTGTTAAGTTCAAGGTACAATCAATCAATAATGATTCACTCAAGTCACCGAATGTTCATACTATCAAAGCAGTCGTAATAGACAGTTCAGTAACTGGTCCAATCCAAGTTCGTAGACTATCTAAAGCAGATATTGGCTATATCAAGAAGCACAAACTCCGACTTGCTGATAGTCCTAATCGAGATGGTTCTATCATACCACAACTACTCTTAGGTGTCGATGATACCCTATCAATACTTCATAATCTCTCTACTCATACTCTACCAAGTGGTCTGAAACTACATGATTCAGCATTCGGTCTCGTAATGGGAGGTACTAGCAATGAAGTTGTATGTCAAGAACAACAACTCAATATTCATCAATTATCTATTCTATCCAATGATGATGACGATGTCCGACCAGAAGATGATCCAGCATTCATTCGTAAAATGGAACAATTCATGCAAATCAATATATCCGATGTATCAGATGATGATTCAGACGAAGATGAACCAACAGATAATCCTATCTTACTTCATATTCGAGCCATAGAGGCAAATGAATCCAAGTCCGATCCATCAATATTATCCGATACTTCATCTATTCATATTCATCCTAGTCATAATACCTATAATCAATTGAGAACAAGTAATAAACTCAAAGATAGAATGGTATATGCCAAGGATCAGACTGAAATGATGAAGGATCGAGGAGTGCAGTCTGTTTCCACAGCCTCTCCGAGATTTCATGGTGTCGATGCAAATTCAGTATCGCCCATTCACTGATTCATTCTTCTCCCAAATCACCTTATATTCCATATCAATATCAATATCTTTCCTTCTTCATCTCCCGGGGGGAGGGAGTCTCCGACCCATCAAATGCCTAATATCTTTATCCGTCATATACCGTATGCACAACTACAGTAATCATATTATCCTCATTCAATCACCTACCGTAACCAATCTATCCTATCATCTAAGACTTCGATTTTTTTCATTTCAACTTTCTTTCATTTCTCCTATAAGTTCACCTTCTCGAAGGGGGGAGTGTAGCGAAACCGCTACTCAAATGCAACTAAAATAGAAGAAATAGTCCGAGTTTACCAAAAACAATCAGTTCATGATAGTCGCCAAAGAATATACGGTAGAATTCAAGTTTGAATCGCGCGCTATGATGCGCAGGTTGTAATGGCCTAACTATCCTACGATACTTTCCCAGCTCCAATTTCTGATTCTCTCCAAGTCAGTCTCATTCAACTCTCCCGTGCTGACTGGCGGCACGTCGTCGCTCTTCCTACTTTTAATTATTCATTATTTTCTCCGCATTTACTCATATTTATCACTTCTCGTTAATTCCTATCACTTCCCTGTAAGTCCATCTCATATTACTGAGCCTTGATAAGTCTACCTTCATCCTCTTATTCTATCTTCACCTATTTCGTCATGCTTATGTAAATCTTTTCACGCCTAAGTTCAAGTCCAACATTTTCTCGTATTATCTTCCTATTTCATCACTGCTGGCAATAGCCAATCACCATCTACTTCCATTTCATTCTCCACGTTCCCCGCTTGCATTCACTGTTGTTTTACTTTACTTTTCGTGGTATTACCTATCGCCCTATTCATTCATTGTTTAATTACCCAAGTTTGAGGTCATCTCAACGCGAGTGGTAAACCGACACGAGCCCCGTCTCGCCTACATCCCTTTCCCATCCTATCAAGCCTTCAAGTAATGATCTAAGGCCAAAGGCCGACCCGTCCAAGTATCCTAATAATTATTGATAATAAATATCTATTCATTCCAAGTTATTCTTGTTGTTTATGCAAGGGATACAAGGGTGACAGCACACACTACCCATCAGACTTATACATAGTGACCAAACGTCATTACACCTTTTTTTCCCATTTTTTTTCCTCTAAAATCAGTCGAGAAATGTATAAGTCAAGCATAAATTATTTTATTTTTCGCTCCATTTTCGATGTTCTGAAGTAGTGCCGCCTACAGTTGGATTCCCTTCTAGAAGACTTCGGAACGACAAAACAAAATAACAGACCTAATGGACAATCGCAAAGATTTCGCACAGCGTTTTTTCTATACATCGAGAGTTGAATGAAAAGTTCGCCAAAAATTACGGCGTTGAATGAATGGTGCGCTCTCATCTCCTGCGCTTTCTCTCTCTCTCTCTCTCTCTCTCTCTCTCTCTCTCTCTCTCTCTCTCTCTCTCTCTCTCTCTCTCTCTCTCTCTCTCTCTCCTCTCTCTCTCTCTCTCTCTCGCTCTCCTTCTCTCTCTCTCTCTCTCTCTCCCTCCCTCCCCCTCTCTCTCTCTCCCTCCCTCCCCCCCCCCCCCCCCTCTCTCTCTCTCTCTTCTTTCTCTCTCTCTTCTCTCTCTCTCTCTCTCTCTCTCTCTCTCTCTTCTTTCTCTCTCTCTCTCTCTCTCTCTCTCTCTCCTTCTCTCTCTCTCTCTCTCCTTCTCTCTCTCTCTCTCGCTCTCCTTCTCTCTCTCTCTCTCTCTCTCTCTCTCTCCTTCTCTCTCTCTCTCTCTCTCCTTCTCTCTCTCTCTCTCTCTCTCTCTCTCTCTCTCTATCCTTCTCTCTCTCTCTCTCTTCTTTCTCTATCTCTTCTTTCTCTCTCTCTCTCTCTCGCTCTCCTTCTCTCTCTCTCTCTCTCTCTCTCTCTCTCTCCTTCTCTCTCTCTCTCTCTCTCTCTCTCTCTCTCTCTCTCTCTCTTTCGCTATTCCTTTTTTCTCTGTCACACCATGGCCGCTCCCGAAACGGTGTGTTTCGAGGATTAGAGGATTAGGATTAGACCCCATACTTACAAGGGAATCCTTTTACCTCGCTTTTGGCAATCCAGTTAAAAATTTGCACAGACATTGTTTAAGGTGATAGAAAATTATGTGTGTGTGTGTCAAAAGTAACTGCAGCACGGTGGGTTCGAACCTAATACCTTTTCATATAAATATGAGCCACTTACCACTGCGCCACCGATACAGTTGATTCTTTGCTTCAGAGGAAGGGGTGATGAATTCAGTCCCCTTCCGCCTACTTTGCATACATAATTTCTTGCCCAGATTGACCAAATTTTCGAATCGATTTTTTCGGCACTTTCTAATGCCCTGCTGCGTTTTTTACTTCACACATAATTTTCTATCACCTTAAACTATGTCTGTGCAAATTTTCAACTGGATTGCTAAAAGCAAGCTAAAAGGATTCCCTTGTTAGTATGCCAAGTATGAATCTTATAAAGTGTATTGTATTGTATTTGGACTTCAATTGAATTTGTAGAAGTCATTAACATCGATTACATTTTATTCAATCAAATGAGTCGATTCTCTCGTTCAATCGATGAATAGATCATAGAAGAATTGAGAGAGATCAAAGATCAAACTAAAAAGATCAAAGGCCAATCGATATACAGTCGTCTACGTTTATTTATCGTAAGTCACGAGAAGATGAGGAACGTCCCTTCTTTTGAGCACGAGAACCACGAGTTCTGCAATTGACCCATCGATTACAGTAAACCTTGAGAGTACGCTGGGTCCTAAGCTGGGTCGCACACTTACCTCGGACGTTTATCCTTCTTCTCTTCATCAGTGCATCCAGAGTCCTCACTCTCCGTCTCGTCCGGCTGCGAAATAATGGGAATGTACACCATACACCATTCTGTCATTTCCCAATGTTTACACCACTCACCTGCAGAAGTGTGGTACGCTGGACACCAGGAATCTTGTTCAGTACCAGAGTTTTGACATCATTGACGGGATTGGCCTTGTAGATACCCTTAAAGAGAGTACGGTAGATTACGGCAACACTGGGGGATACTGTACGGTTAGCTTGCAGAATAGATCTTTCATTGTCATGCGCTTGCCCGCCTCGACCACCCTGTAAGTTACGGTATAAGAATATGACTTAAGGTTAAGGTCGCAACTTATGACTTAATCTTAAGGACTTATTTACGTACCAAATTTTATTGACGACCAAATCCGCAATCTGGGACGGAGTCTTGGCTGGCATTGAAGGCATCTTGCCCATACGAACAGACTTGAGGATTACCTAAATTGGAACAAGTTGGAGGAATGATGAGGGTATCCATGAACGGTTATTGATGCTCAACTTCCAAATTACATAATAACATAATAATAACATATAATAAAGATATGCGTTATATGGTGTTAAAAAGTTGCAAAAAAGAAAAGAAATAAAAAGAAACGAGAAGTTTAGAGTGTGCAAAAATCTGTTATTTATCTACTTTTCTATTTGTTTCGTAACTTTCGAACAGCATAAGATCACTTTTACCTTCGAATCCGGCTCGGTCGCCCACGGTTTGATGCCATCATTAAAGATCTGAACAAAAGATCAAAGATCAAAGTTCAAAGATCAAAGATCAAACCTCGTAGAGCATAACTCCAAACGACCAAACATCACTTCTGGTTGTGTAGTCATTGTAGGGCTTCTTGAGCGATTCCGGTGCCATCCAGCTGAAGAGATCAAAGACCAAAGATCAAAGATCAAAGATTAAAGATCAACAGTACCGAACGGGCAGTTGAAGATTGCCGTCTTTCTTCTCACTTGTCTCAACCTCATCACGCATCTTTGACAGACCTACAATCGATAAATAAATCAATAGCCAATAAATTAATAAGTAGTATTTTAATCAATCAATAATCTCACCAAAGTCAGCAATCTTCACGGATCCAGTGGCTGATATGAGACAGTTGCGCGCGGCCAGATCACGATGGATGCAATTCTTGCTGTGCAGATAATTCATTCCGGTTACCGCCTGAACGCGATACTGTAGTTCGTGTGCAGAAGCCACGCCCCCTTCGATACCTCGAGACTGTACAGAACCTTCTCCTCCGTTGAGATGTCCTTTCCTCGCTTCTCGAGGTGCGACTGGAGATCTCCGCCTGGACAGAATTCCATGATGACCAGCACCGGCTTGACATCACAGGCCACACCGTGAAACTGAAAAGATCAAAGATCAAAAATCAAAAATCAAAGATCAGCATACCAGTATGATGTTCTCGTGAGTATAGTACGACATGATCTGCGCCTCGTGCATCATCGCTTTGCGGGCTTCCTGCGAGGGGATACGGTAGGTTCGATCGATATTATGATAAGAAGCTACAGTATACCTTGGCTTCCTCAGAGTCCGCCTGGGACGCGTTCGATTGAGACAGCGAGATCTTCACGGCCACCACTATTTCCTTGTTGCCATTAGTGAGTGTTCCTGGAGGGATCAAAGATCAAAGATCGTAATGTGGTGTTACATTTTCAAAACGTGCGCACGTACACGTGCATTTTTCAGTTAGTAAAACGCACGTGGACGCGAAAATGTAACACCACCTAACGGAGTCACACAACCACTAGGTTATTTATTGTCTCATTATAAAACAATCTTAGCCATTTTGAATTGGCCAAACCATATATGACGGTGGTTTGTAAGTGTTGACATTATCGGAAGAACAGTCGATGTTGAGATCAAAGATCAAAGATCAAAGATCAAAGATCAACTCGTACCTTTGTGCACCTTGCAGAAGTTTCCCTGGCCCAGTTCCTTGTCGTACTTGATCTGATTGTGCTTCAGCATCCACAGCGGACGAGGAATCACCCGAGCCAGCTTCAGTTTCTTCGACGGAGGATGAGCCTGAGATTACGGTAGGTTACGGTAGATGTACGGTTAAGGTAGTTTTATATCATGATTACTGTATTAGAATACGGTAGATTATGATAGCCGCGTGATTACTGTAGATATACGTTTACCACGGTTATTGTAGACTTTGACGGGTTAATGATTACGGAAAGGTCAATCATGGTACGATAGGTACGATAGCCGTACCATTAACGTATACGTACAAAAGTTACCGTAGACTCCGGTGGTTACGAGACTACGGTATGTACATGAATACGGTAGTACCATGTAGTGAGTGACAAGTTCGACGATGGTCTTGAACCTCTTGCTCTTGCTAATATCCTTCTTGACCGATCCGATATACCACAGATTATCTTCCATCCTGGAAAAGATCAAAGATCAAATGTCAAAGACCAGAGATCAAAGACAAACTTGAGCGTGATATTGACGAATTTGTGGCTCTCATCCAGAACAGATATGACGATATCGGTGGCAGACAAAGTGTCGGTGGCACGCACGAGGAAATCACCGGGCTGCTTGAGCAGGCTCCTGAACGGTTTCACTACGGTTACGGTAATGGACAATGGTACTGGGTTACGGTACTGGTTACTATAAAGGATTACGGTACTGGTTACGATAAAGGATTACAGTACTGGTTACGATAAAGGATTACGGTACTGGTTAAGATAAAGGATTACGGTACTGGTAATGATAAAGGATTACGGTACTGGTAATGAGAAAGGACTACGGTACTTGTTACGATAAGGATTACGGTACTGGGTTACGATAAAGGATTACGGTACTGGTAATGATAAAGGATTACGGTACTGGTAATGATAAAGGATTACGGTACTTGTTACGATAAAGGATTACGGTACTGGGTTACGATAAAGGATTACGGTACTGGTAATGATAAAGGATTACGGTACTGGTAATGATAAAGGATTACGGTACTTGTTACGATAAGGATTACGGTACTGGGTTACGATAAAGGATTACGGTACTGGTTACGATAAAGGATTACGGTACTTGGCGTCCTTCTTCGGGCGGTACCCATGGTACCAGTCCTGCTCCTCCACAGTCTTTGCTCTCTCGGCGGACATCGTATCAGAGATCAACAGACGGAGAGAAATGGAAGTCGACTGCTTACCAGAGAGGAGAATGAAATGAATGAATGGAATGAATGAGCCAATCTACAAAAATGAAATAATGTTCGAACTTGAATTAAATAATATTTGCATAGCTATTGGCCACAATTGTGTATTCTTGTCAACTCTGAAAATACATACAGAATCCAAAGCACATCAGTCGATCGATGACTTCGCAAAGTGTATTCAAATTCAATGTTTCGCCCCCCTTGGCGAAATGTCAAAATACTGCCCGCCTGCGATTTCTCTACTTCTACCTCTTTCTCTGTCACACCACTCTCGAAACGCTGAAAAAAATTTTAAAAAAAATTAAAATGAAATTAAAACTCTCCCAATCGATAGTACCGTATCCCAATCGATAATTACAGTAAGCACTTTATCGTTGATAGAGCAACATCGTACAATGTATTCACAAGTAATAAGTGAGAGATCGTCATGAGGTCAGAACAATGATTACGAGAGGATACGGTACATGGTACAGTGGGGCACGTGTTTCACTCACAAATATGACCCAGCGAACCCAGACTGAGCGTACTGTAGACGCATTGTATACTGTAGGTTATACCAGTGGTCAAGGAACTACTACAAATACTACACATTTGGTGACAATGTATTGAATAAATCGAGAAGCCTAGGAAAAAGTTTTAAAAAGTGGGAAAAACAATTCTGCATACAGAGAAAAGTGTACTCCACAGCTCACAAGACTTCTGAAATATTATATTAAAACCTTTTTTGTGTTATTTTTAACGCAAAAAAGTGTTAAATATAGCACTTGACAGGACTTCTGTGCTGTGGAATACACCTTTTCCGCTGTGTGTAAGGTATGATTACGGCTAATTTAACAAAGAATATAAGAAATAATTAAAAATTAAAAATACAGGTTAGCGCTCACAGCATATACAATTAACATTGATGAGATCAATAAATAGTCGATATCGATTAGCAAATATAAAAAATAACATTTACAAGATATCTTCTTGACTGTGAATGATCGTTGGTAATCTACAGAGGAAATAAGATACAGTTCATTTACAGTTTACATTTTAAAGGCACACCCAGAACTAATTTGAAATTCTCCACTCTAGCAAAGCTCTCTCACTTTCTTTGCATACGAGAGTGCGTTGCTAGAGCGGAGAGTCAAATTAGCCCGGGATGTACCTTTAACACTTTAGCTAGATCAACTATGCGGTGGGTCACCGGATATGTTGCGGGTCTGTTGCGTAGTTACAGTGCACCGGTAGATATTGATTAGCGTATTAGAATCAGGAAAAGGGAGGGGGTGGAGTCAAGGCTAGAAGGACCAATCAGAATGAAGTGGGCGTGGTCTAGATCAATTAATAGTAGATCACAGATTCAATTGCAGCTGAAGTTCCTTGCTTGGGAAGATCGCATCGAACGACTCGGTCGTCCACTGAAATTGGGCATATTTATATTATATTTACGTCAGAGCCTACTCTTGGTAAATGTGTTTAAGCTGAAATTGAATTTACACTTGAAAGACATGTTTCAGCATTTGGAATACGCATCCTACGCATCAATCCAGGATAGACACACCCCAAGCTAATTCTACTCGCCGCACTCACTCGCAAACAAAGAAAGCAAGAGCGCGTTGCCAGAGCGGGGTGTCAAATTAGCTTAAGGTGTGCCTTTAAGCATAGCAAGATATTCGCAAATAAACACTATCAAAAATACGCGTAACGCGAAAACAGCATCGGGTTGGATCCAACCACGTATTACAATAGCTTCACGAAACGACCGTTCCACTGGTTATAGAGGGTATACTAAACGCGCCTGACTAGATGAAAAACTAGATGATTTAACTCTTCAAAAAGCCATTGCATAATGAAGTGTAACATTATCATTCCGCTGACTGGCTGTCTCTATTAAGATATTAAGTTAATAGTTAATTTAACGTACAAAAGTGATATGCATGCACGGTTTTAATATAGCGTGTAACAATAATACTATTAATTAATAATGTGCTTCATGGTGTTTCGGTATTACGTATTTATAATTTTGAGTTTATAAAGAGATTATTCATTTTTATCATTAGCACAAAAGCTATAATGGTACTAGAAATCATCAGACCACGCGGTGACGTATCAGATTAATGAAACGGAGATTCACCATGTATTCCTAATTTCAAGTTTTCCAACACCTACCATTGACTTATCAAAATCACGCAGAAATTTAAATTACTAATTTAGATTCAATATAAAAGAAAATTATCTAAATTAAAATTTGGAATTCCTTAAAATCACCTGAATGAAGTTGTAGTTGGGATGGGCCTTCAGCGCAGTCTGCTGCTCCACCAACGTATCAAAGTTTGCCTTGAGTGCGGAGTGAGAGGCGGTGATGTCCGCCTCCGGTCCACCCGATCGCTCCAGTGATGCTGATAATGATAATAATTATAATTTGTATTATTATTCTTATTGTTATTATTTTATTCCTTCAATAATTCCTTTAATATATATTTAGTGATATGATATCAACTTGATAAGTCGCGAAAAAACGATGTTTCATCAAATCGAAGAGTACGAGAGAGTTCATTATATCAAACCGAAGCATGATATCAACTGGATTGTACTAGACCGGTGACAGCATCATACATGGGCGGGGTACCTAGAGCTCGATTCTACAGGTGCATCCGAACGAAAAATGGTTGATTTTACAGGGGGCCTTCACTTTTTTCTCAATAATTTCAACTAAACGTCATTTTTTACAGGGGGGGGGGGGGGCATTCCACAAATTTTCGAAAAGCCCTTACACCCCCACCCCCATCGACGGCGCCCATACATCATATCAAATGAATGAGTTATGAGAGATACGCCATCGATCAAATCGAAGAGTACGAGAGAGTTCATAATATCAAAGCGAAAAATGATATCAACAGGATTGGACTAGACGGGTGAACTGCATAAATTTTCAGCGCCCTCACAGGATTGTTGGGCATTTTTTTATAAAAATCGTTATTTATCACATAAATTGTAATCTGTCGCATAAAAAGGTCGATAATTGTATTATGAGGCTATGAAAATGCATACTAATATCAAATGGAAAAGAGTAATTGTAAGACGAAGATCAAGATAGAACGCGGAAGACTGGATCAAGTCGAAGAGTACGAGAGAGTTCATAATATCAAAGCGAAACATGATAGCATCCGGATTGGACTAGACAGTGGTTCTCTGGGATCTTTTTTCAAAACTCAAAATAAAACTTGTAATTCACCACTTGAAGTTTACTTTGAATTATACATGTGCAAACTTTGTCGCTGGTACAGTAGTATGATAGATACAGTATCCCATGGTTGATGGTATACCGTAATCTACCGTATACAGTACCCTGCAATTCACCAATGATCTGCGAATTCGTCCACAGCAGCATCGAGATATCGTTGGCCCGTTCGGACCAATCGATCGTCGGCTTGAGAGTATCCACCTGATATACAATAATAATAATAATAATAATAATATCACATAATGTAGGTAAATCGTTTTGAATATAATCAGTGCAATTTTAAAAGAAACTAGGGCTAAATCAGACTCTAAAATCATTCTAATTAGATTCAAAACGATGTGCCTGAGAGCCCACGCCCCTTCACTCTATCTCTCTCTCTCCATCTCTCTCTCTATTTATCTGTCCTCTCTTCTCTCTCAGCTCACGGCTGGTTATACTAATATTTTACCTACTCCTTTGACATAACAACTCTGACAAGTACCTTACCAGCATACGATATAATGAAAAAAATGAATCAAATAAATCAAAGATTCACAAACTACACTAGGCGACAAAATGGAAAAGATTTAATTACTTCTAAGCATTTTCTGTCGAAAAAAACATGTGATATGACGCACACAGGAACGACACTGACACTAACCAACTAGAGATTCAAACGTTGAGTTTCATGTTTCACTAGTTCACCATAAACTCTTTGATCGATCTGTATATACGATGCCTCCTCTCTTATTTCTATCAACACCCCAATTTTCGCTCCTGCTCATTCGCATCTCGCTAACACTAACAACAGAAAGCAATTAATTAAATAAATAACATATGCAAATTAAATAATGATCTATTCCCTCTTATTTTTGTGATGGAAATAAGGAATAAGAATAATAATAATAATAATAATAATAATAATAATAATAATAATAATAATAATAATAATAATAATAATAATAATAATAATAATAATAATAATAATAATAATAATAATAATAATAATAATAATAATAATAAAAATACTAATAATAATAATAATAATAATACTAATAATAATAAAATCATCGACTGACAATCGTGGTGAACTGCATATTGAGCGACGAGCACAGTAGGATGGCGAGAGTGTGCATACGGAACATGTCCTCTGAGCGAGTCAGATCCAGCACCTCCGATACACGCGTCCTGAAGGGAAGAACCGATATCAGAGAGATTACGGTAACTTGGTAAACAGATCAATCAACGCTGCATACGGTAACTACTATCGTCAAACGGGATCAGATATATGTGCCATGATAAGCATAAAGCATCCTATAATGTATTCATTTCCAATAATATTTATGTCACTCTGACCCAGTTACAGCTCTGTTCAAAAGTTGTGAGCATTAAAGAAAAAGAGGTGAGAGAATGTGTAAAACAAGGTTTTTCATTTATTTTCCGACTTTTGTACACACCACACCACCAATCATATCTACCGTATACATACATAAAAATCAATTATCCTACCGTATACTTACTTGCAATCAATCAATTATCCTACCGTATACTTACTTGCAATCAATCAATTATCCTACCGTATACTTACTTGCAATCAATCAATTCTCCTACCGTATACTTACTTGCAATCAATCAATTATCCTACCGTATACTTACTTGCAATCAATCAATTCTCCTACCGTATACTTACTTGCAATCAATCAATTATCCTACCGTATACTTACTTGCAATCAATCAATTATCCTACCGTATACTTACTTGCAATCAATCAATAATCCTACCGTATACTTACTTGCAATCAATCAATTATCCTACCGTATACTTACTTGCAATCAATCAATTCTCCTACTGTATACTTACTTGCAATCAATCAATAATCCTACCGTATACTTACTTGCAATCAATCAATTATCCTACCGTATACTTACTTGCAATCAATCAATTATCCTACCGTATATTTACTTGCAATCAATCAATTATCCTACCGTATATTTACCTGCAATCAATCAATTATCCTACCGTATACTTACTTGCAATCAATCAATTATCCTACAGTATACTTACTTGCAATCAATCAATTATCCTACCGTATATTTACCTGCAATCAATCAATTATCCTATCGTATACTTACTTGCAATCAATCAATTATCCTACCGTATACTTACTTGCAATCAATCAATTATCCTACCGTATACTTACTTGCAATCAATCAATTATCCTACCGTATACTTACTTGCAATCATTCAATTATCCTACCGTATACTTACTTGCAATCAATCATCTTATTATTGAGATAGGCATGGAATCCGTATGAATGGAAAAACGTATCATTACCCGCACGGGCAGAGGCTCACGCTCCGAACGAGACAGATTAAGACTGCAAATCAGGGAGAGAATATTGATTGATTATCGATTGAAGGGAGATGCTATTGATTTGTCTACAAAACGAATATCAATTGATCGATAGATTCTTATGTGCGCTACATCATCAGCAGGAATAGATATGGAATTGATTTGACGATCAGTATGAAAGAAGGCCAACGAGAAGTTCATTATAAGGAGGAACGTGAAAGTCACTGGTTGAGCATCTCAAATTTCTCGATATCTTGGTTTTTTTCAAAACAAGCACACATATTTTTTAAACACGATGATCAATATTAAATATAATATAACCAAATTATTAATGGGAATTTTGTTTAGCGGAACACAAAAACCGCAACTTACTATTCATCGAGATCATAGAACTCTCCCTGTCGTGCCTGCGACAGGTACAGTAATCCTCGGTGGCAAGCGATTACGGTAGCGAAACGGGTGTCGTAGGGTGCCAGCTGCTGCAAGAGTTCAGAGATCAGTAAGCGTAGGATCAAAGTTCAGGTTTTGAAAGATCAAAGATCAATCGCTCACACTAACCGCCGTACTGAACTGTCGCTCGGCAATCGTTTCATCCTCAAAGTAGAGTGCGAGAATGCCCTGAAATAAATCAATAATATAAAAAAATATCCTCTGTTCGAAAGTTGCAAAATGTGACTAAAATCAGAGAAAGCTCTCCTCGTTCTGCACACTCTCTCGCCTTTTTTTCGTTTGCTTTCTTAACTTTTGAACAACACATTAATGGAAACAAAAAGACCGGACGCGCGTTAAAATGTGGTGGAAAACCGAAAAAAAAGCGACTTTCCGAGTGTTAAAATGTACCCTGGTAATTCAAATATCGACATTCCATTTTCGGTTTTCCAGGGTGCATTTTTACACTCCGAAAGTCGCTTTTTTCGGTTTTCCACCACATTTCAACGCGCCATCAAAGGCACGACTTGCAATTAAAGGCATTGTACTCTCTCCGCTCTGGCAGTATTCTCTCGAAGACAACGAAGGCGAGATAGTGTCGCCAGAGCGGAGAGTTTCAAATTGGCTCGAAAGATCAAAGATCGGAGGGTTAATACGAAAACACTCACCAGTAAAAGATGGGTTCGCGGGAGGAAATCTCGTTTGAGCTCCGGGAAGGCGCTCATCACTTCGGCCATGCCTCGTATCTGGAATGCATTAGTTGATCCAGAGAGGTTCACGGCGGTTCATTGGAGGGCAACTCCTACATTTAACTTTGGCTTGAAGCCTCCCGCACTATGAAAAATCAGCAAAGTTGATTTGCACTGGGCGGGATTCGAACCCACGAGGTTCGGATCGCCACACAAAAGCTTTAGCCACTAAGCCATCTCAGCATGTGACGGGATTCGTAAAACTCGATGACAGCTCTAGTCTGAAGCGTTCGTATGGCGAGCAGCGCTCATTCATATCGTATCTAACTTTCGCGCCGAGAGGATCCCTCAGTTTGCGATACTCAGTTTGAGATTGCGGGAGCTCCTTAGTTGCTATCATTGAGCCGCCGTGAGGTTTAATCACGAATATCACACTTTTCATACCTTCATAATGAGAGGTTCGACCGACTATAAAAGACTCATTTTTCTATGCGAAATGTTACAATTAGTACGATAAAGAACGATTTTTCTAAATCGATCCTCCACATACAATGTTAGTAAATGTATGGCTTTTACCACATTCTTATTCGAGAACTTAGCCCACTACTGTAACTCGAGGTAATACTTTATGGGGGGGGGGAGTTTTTTAAAAGGAGTTCCGACTTCAAAACAGCATGAGCAAGCACTACGCAATTAATATAAGGAAGCGTGAAACATCGAATCACCAAGTGCAACACAAACTGCCACAAGGGTAAGAATGTTGCAAGATCAATTTTATCACTAACAAATATAAATGAAATATAATTGAATATAATTGAATACAAATATAATTGTAAATATGGTCCATGGGATATAGCCAAAAGCAAAATTGGACCATAACTTGTCGTTTTTCATTCAAATTTCACTATTTTACGAGTATCCATGCCGCGGTGTTCGTCGAGCAAACGTTCAACGGAGTAAACATGCAACAACCATTGCTTAATTTTCAAGAAAATCAAACAATAATTGTCTACCGTACCATCAAAATGTATAATCGTATTGCTGAAGCTATCTCACTACTGTAACACGAGGTAATACTTTATCGGGGGGGAATTGCGACTTCGACGACTTCGAAACAGCATGAGCCAGCACTGCGCAATTAATATAAAGATGTATGAAACATCGAATGACCAAGTGTAACACAAACTGCCACAAGGGTAAGAATGTTGCAAGATCAATTTTATCACCACTCACCAGCAGAAGATGAGTTCGTGGGAGGAAATCCCGTTTGAGCTCAGGGAAGGCGCTCATCACTTCGGCCATGCCTCGAATCTGGAATATATTGGTCGATCAATATGTAGAAGCAAATAAAAATGAATAAATAGTCGTCGATCCAGAGAGGTTTAATCACACATATCATACATTTTCATACCCTCATAATCTGAGGATCGAGCCACTCTATTCGGTTTGATTTCTTTACGAGCAAGGTTACACTTTATGAGAAAAATATCGATTTTTTTCTAAATCGAACCACCATATTACGAAAATCGACCCTCGATATTAAAAAAAATCAATGTTAGGAATTGCGACTTCGACGACTTCGAAACAGCATGAGCAAGCGCTACGCAAGAATATAATGAGCAGAAGTGAGTTTAAAGTTTAAGAGAGACTGTCTGAGAGGAAAAAAAAGAAAAATAAATTGGGTAGCAATATATATTTTTATCTTAAAGGCACGCACAAGCGAATTTATTACTCTGCGCTCTTGCAATGCTCTCTCACCTTCTTCGTCTACCAGAGAGTGTTGAGAGAGCGCAGAGAGCGGAGAGTAAGATTAGCATTCAGTTGTGCTCGAGACAAGACCTAATGAGATGCAAATACGTTTCACGTGTCTGATATATAGAACGGATGTGTACACCAAAACAATAACGACCATATATCGACAATATGATAATGCTACAATACAATACTTTATGAGAGCCTGTCTGAGGAAACTCACATATGAGAGGAAATAGCAAAAAATAAATTTCTCTGTTTGATGTGGAATATAATAGTGTGGAATACACACTACCAGGCGAAATCAGCCGTGCATATGAGAAAGTTTGATTTTGCGTCTGAAGGTTACTGTAAGAAAAAATGTTCCCAACGAATGTCATTAAAAATTACCCTTCCCAATCGATATTAAGGAATCCCAATCGATAATTACAGTAAGCACTTTATCGTTGATAGAGCAACATCGTACAATGTATTCACAAGTAATAAGTGAGAGATCGTCATGAGGTCAGAACAATGCTTACGAGAGGATACGGTACATGGTACAGTGGGGCACGTGTTTCACTCACAAATATGACCCAGCGAACACAGACTGAGCGTACTGTAGACGCATTGTATACTGTAGGTTATACCAGTGGTCAAGGGAAGCATACTACTACACATTTGGTGACAATCAATTGAATATATCGAGAAGCCTAGAAAAAGTTTAAAAAATCAATTCTGCATACAGGGAAAAGTTTACTACATACAAGACCTCTGAAATATTATATTTCAAACTTTTTTTGTTGATATTTTTAAAACAAAAAAGTGTTGAATATAACACTTCACAGGTCTTGTGTGCTATGGAATACACTTTTTCAGCTCTGTGCAAGATATGTCTAATTTAATAAAGAATAAAATGAATTACAAAATTACAAATACAGGTTAGCGCTCACAGCATATACAATTAACATTGATGAGATCAAAAAATAGTCGATATCGATTAGCAAATAAAAAAAACTTTACAAGACATCTTCTAGGCTTAGCTGAGAATAAACGTTGGTAATCTACAGAGGGAATAAGTTAAGTTCATTTACAGTTTACATTTCGCATACCCCGAGCTAATTTGAAACTCTCCACTCTAGCAATGCTCTCTCGCATTCTTCGCGTACGAGAGAGCGCGGAAAGTCAAATTAGCCCGGGGTGTACCTTTAGCACTTTAGCTAGATCAACTATGCGGTGGGTCACCGGATATGTTGCGGGTCTGTTGCGTAGTTACAGTGCACCGGTAGATATTGATTAGCGTATTAGAATCAGGAAAAGGAAGGGGGTGGAGTCAAGGCTAGAAGGACCAATCAGAACGAAGTGGGCGTGGTCTAGATCAATCAATAGTAGATCACAGATTCAATTGTAGCTGAAGTTCCTTGCTTGGGAAGATGGCATCGAACGACTCGGTGGTCCACTGAAATTGGCCATTATATTTATATTTACATCAGAGTCTACTCTTGATAAAACTGAAACTGAATTTACACTTGAAAGATATGTTTCAGCATTTGGAATACGCATCCTATGCATCAATTAAGGATATACAAACCAAAAGCATATTATACTCTCCGCTCTGGCCACACTCACTCGCAAACAAAAAAAAGAGAGACAGTGTTGCTTGAAAGGAAAGTTTCAAATTAGCTTGGGGTGTTTTGGAATTAAGCACTGATGAACAAGAGATCATCTGACGACGCGGTCCCATATCAGATTAATGAAACAGAGATTCACCATGTATTCCTAATTTCAAGTTTTACAACATCTAACATTGACTTATCAAAATCACGCAGAAATTTAGATTAGCTCAGCCGCGAAATTAATTTAAATTCAATATAAAAATCAAAATAATTTATATTTAATTTTGCATTCCTTAAAATCGCGGGTACCTGAATGAAGTTGAAGTTGGGATGGGCCTTCAGCGCAGTCTGCTGCTCCACCAACGTATCAAAGTTGGCCTTGAGTGCGGAGTGAGAGGCGGTGATGTCGGCTTCTGGACCACCCGATCGCTCCAGTGAGGCTGATAATCATTTGATATCAAATCATACATTGCCATACGCTCGCGATGCGAGGATTGATCCACTTGATGCGAAAGGAAGCTATGTAATCGAAAATAACGAATTTTGTGAATCAACCCACCCTATTTCGAGAATTGACCCACTATATAAAAATAAACGGCGAGGGTACCGAAAATGTAAGATGATAATGGAAAAGTTGCAAACAAAGATGCATGATCCATCAAGTTGAAGAGTACGAGAGAGTTCATAATACCAATGCGAAACATGATATCAACAGGATTGGACTAGACAGGTGACAGCTCAGGCAACTCGAGTTGAGCGCAATTAGAAACTGCTAATCTAATTAGGAAATTTTTGAATCTAATTAGAAGTGCGAATATAATCAGGAAATTTTTGAATGTAATTAGAAAATACGAATCTAATTACGAGATTTTTGAGTCTAATTGGGAGCTTTTGAATCTAATTAGCTAATTTTTGAATAAAATTAGCTGATTTTCGAATCTAATTCGCTCACGTCAGGAGCTAATCGCGCTAGAATTACATTAAACTCGAGTTGCCTGAGAACAGGATCTATTGGGCCTTTCTATAAAAATCATTATTTTTCGCTTAAATTGTTATCTTTCGCATAAAAAATTACCCTTATATAGTGGGTCGATCCACGCACTATGAGGCTATGAAAATGTACACTAATATCAAATGGAATAGCTAATTCTTACAGAGAGATGGTGCAAATACATAGTGAGATTTGTCTGAAACCAAATAAGCGTGGATCAAGTCGAGAAGTATGGGAGAGTTCACAATATCAAAACGAAACATGATATCAACAGGATTGGACTAGACAGGTGACTGCATAAATTTTCGGCGCCCTCAGGATTGTTTTATGTAGTGGGTAGATTTAGAAAAATCGTTATTTTTCGCTTAAATAGTAATCTTTCGCATCAAAAAGGTCAATCCTCGCATTACGATGCTATGAAAATGTACACTAATATCAAATGGATAAGCTACGACGAAAATACTTTTTTTTAAATAATAATAATAATAATAATCATAGGTCGAATAGCTAGGTCATCGAATTTCAAAATGCGGTCAGGTTTCTCGAATTTTGGCAAATTTGGATCAAAATGCGGTCAGGTTTTTCGATTTTCGTGAAATTTTGGCTCAAAATGCGGTCAGGCTTGGTACTTTGCAACATAATTTTCGACCTATGATAATAATTATTATTATTATTATTACCATTTCTTACAGAGAGATTATTTATGGTGCAAATACAACGTGAGATTTGTGTGCGAAACCAAATAACAATAAGCCGTGGATCAAGTCGAGAAGGATGGGAGAGTTCATAATATATAAGCGAAACATGATATCAACTGGATTGGACAATGGTTCTCTGGGATTTTTTTCAAAACTTAGAGTGAAACTTGTAATTCACCACTTGAAGTTTACTTTGAATCATACATGACAAACGTTGCCGCTAGTATCGAGTACATACATTTTCGCCCCAGCCACAATCTGTTGTTTTTAAGAATTATAAACTGACCCGAAATTAGAACAAAACTGACCCGATCTACATCTCAAGTACTCGAAACTGACCCGATCTGTGGTGATTCTTACTAATCTCGATCTCCCGCATATTCCTAGATGGGTTTCGAGTCTCAAAACTGACCGCATCGACAAAAGTGCTCACTCACAATGTGGGTGCTCGAAAATGTATGATCGAGTACAGTATCCCAAGATTTATGGTATACCGTAGTCTACCATATACAGTACCCCTGCAACTCACCAATGATCTGAGAATTCGTCCACAGCAGCATCGAGATATCGTTGGCTCGTTCGGACCAATCGATCGTCGGTTTGAGAGTATCCACCTGAGAAACAATAATAGTCATGTTTAATCAAAAACATATTTTGGTTTTTTCGTTAAGGTGGTGTTACATTTTTCAAAACGTGCGCACGCCTTAACGACGGAGACGCGGCGGAGAGGGTTACGGCGTGCGCACGTTTTGAAAAATGTAACACCACCTAAAGAAAATTCTTTTTTAAAAAATACAGAAAAGCCTCCTAGTTTTGCATACTCCCTCACTTCTTTTCCCCAGTCTTTTTGTGACTTTTGTTATTTTTTTTTTGAGAGCCAGTTCATAATGATGAGAAGCGTAAGTCATTCAACCAGTGACTTTCACGTTCCTCATCATTATGAACTTCTCCTTGACCTTCTTCCGCACCGATTACATTCACGTGCGTTTATTCCTATCACATTTTCATACATTTTCCTCTTCACAGAATATTTATACAGTGGGTCGATATTCCAAATGCGGTAGGTGAATTTAGGAAAATCGTTATTTTTCGCCTAAATTGTAGTCTTCGCATAAAAAATTAGAAAAAAAAAATAAAATACAGCAAACAAATTATGTAAACTAAATATTATTGCTCGTACAAAATGTACTTGTGAAATTGCCTTGCCGCTAAATGCTAAACGCAGAAATATTCTACCGATCAACCCCCCCCCCCCCACTCACTCAGATTTATCTACTATTTCGCTTAAGCTCTGTCTCTAAACATAGAAACCCATTGTGACTCTAGTACACAATAAACATGTGTATTTTATACGGTCGATAATTAACAATACAGCAGACGTTTTTAGAAAATTTAAAAGATTTAATTACTCATTTATAAGCATTTTTTGTTGAGAAAAAATGAAGTGTGATATGCAACGTAAAGCTATTGTGCGTATAAAATGTACTTGCATAAGAAAATGACAAACGGTGCTAACGAACGGAAGTCGCTCAAAGGCTACGCTCAAAGGGGATCTCGCCCCGCCTCTCGATTGTCTCTGTGATGCCTCTCACCTAACCCGGCTGACCTTCGCCGCGCGCAATGTGATATATAAAAGAAATCGGCATAGTTTCTGAACCATGCAAAACAAGAAAGTCTCTTCTACAAATAAAACAAGTGATTTTTATACGCTCAATATTATTATTACTCTACATATTGCGTGATGCGCACAGGAATCAATCACAATGACACTAATCAACTAAAGGTCTGGGTACATCCCGTTATTCCAGGCAAAGTACTGCGGGTGATCACTGCTAGAAGTGATAATTCAAGGGCAATTTAGTCCGGAGGGCCTAATCTTCGGACAAACAAGAGATCAACTAGACGTTCAAACATTGAGTTTCATGTTTCAGTAGGCTACCATAAACTCTTTCATCTATCTCCATGTGGTAAGTCTTCTTTTGGTTCTATCAACACTCCCATTTTCACTCCTGCTCATTCGCATCTCACTAACACTAATAACAAAAAGTGAATTATGTAAATTAAATAATGATCTATTCCCTCTTATTTTTGTGATGGAAATAAGGAATAAGAATAAAAAATAAAGTATAATAATAATAATAATAATAATAATAATAATAATAATAATAATAATAATAATAATAATAATAAAATCTAGACACTGACAATCGTAGTGAACTGCATATTGAGCGACGAGCACAGTAGGATGGCCAGGGTGTGCATACGGAACATATCCTCTGATCGGGTCAGATCCAGCACCTCGGAGACACGCGTCCTGAAGGGAAGAACGGATTACGGTAACTTGGTAAACAGATCAATCAACGGTGCATACGGTAATTACTCGACAAACGGGATCAGATATGTATACCACAAGAAGAATATACTCCTATACTGTATTCAGCTCCTACCGTATGCTCACTCTGCCCCAATTACAGCATTCCGGAGAGAAGAAAAGAAAAAGGTGGAAAAAAATGAGAAAAGGGAGTTATTAAAACAAGTAGCTTTCTCTGATTTCCATTACCGTATCATAGTACCGTATACTCACATTAAAATCAATACTTACTTGCAATCGATCATCTTATTATTGAGATAGGCATGGAATCCGTGCACGAAACGTATCATCGCCCGTACCGGCAGAGGCTCACGCTCCGAACGAGACAGATTCAGACTGCAAATCAGGGAGAGTGAGAATATTGATTGATTATCGATTGATGAGAGATATTATTGATTGGTCTACAAAACAAATATCAATTGATCGATAGGTTCTTTGTGTACGAAACATCATCAGCAAGAAAAGATATGGAAAATCAGTACGAACTGAGAACGCATTATCAGTACGAAAAAAGGTCAAAGAGAAGTTCATTATATGGAGGAACGTGAAAGTCGCTGGTTGAATCTCTCAAATTTGTGGATATTTATTTATTTATTCCATCAAATATAACGGTAAGCGGAAATATGTATAATGACAGAAGAGGGATAGATGGATTTCCGTCGCATAAGGCAATTTCGGTTTTGGCTCGGTGGCAGTTTGTAAAGGTAAAGATATCTTGATGGTTTTCTTTCGAAACAAGCACACATATATCAAACACAAAGATCAATATTATTAAGAAATATAACTAAAATACGAATGGAAATTCTGTTTAGCGGAACACAAAACCCCCAACTTACTACTCATCGAGATCATAGAACTCTCCCTGTCGTGCCTGCGACAGGTACAGTAGCCCTCGGTGGCAGGCGATTACGGTAGCGAAACGGGTGTCGTAGGGCGCCAGCTGCTGCAAGAGTTCAGAGGTCAGTAAGCGTAAGATCAATCTCATCGATCTCAGAATTAGTTCTTTTTCCCTTAAACCCTTCCGTGCAGGGTTATCAAATCTCCCCTCCAACCTTATCATTAAAGATTCTCGAATTCGTCCCTAAACCCCATCCTTTACAAACTGCCACCAAGCCAAAACCGAAATCGCCTTTTGCGACGGAAATCCATCTATCCCTCTTATGTATACATATCACCCTATTATTATATATATTTGATGGAATAAATAAATAAATAAATCAAAGATTAGTTTTTGAAAGAGACAAAGATCAAAGATCACTTACACTGGCCGCCGTACTGAACTGTCGCTCGGCAATCGTTTCATCCTCAAAGTAGAGTGCGAGAATGCCCTGAAATCAATCGATGATATGCTATGTTCGAAAGTTGCAAAGTGACTACAATCTGAGAAAACTCTCCTCGTCTTGCACACTCTCTCGCCTCTTTTCTTTTTTCTGTTTTGTTTTTCAACTTTTGAACGGGCTTTTTCCACGCTGTGCTTTCTCGTAGATAAAGAAAGCGAAAGTGTGGTCAGAGCGAGAGTGTGTTTGACTTTACAATTTTGTTCTTGTACGAGTAAACATTGATCATCACAGGTGGGCGCGTGAAAACGAATATTTTTGGCGCACAGCCTTTCTTTCTCTTCGAGGTCTTGCGCATAGCTATGCCTGGAAAATTTCCAGTACAATAGTACCACGGTGGACGTATAACTATTGTCTTCTGTCCCACATAATTAGCGTTAGCGACGTGGGACAGTTAGATATCTCATTTCTTATCATAATAAACTTTCTTAAATAAACTTTATTAAATAGCATTAAATAAATGTAAATACTGTTAATCGCATTTTCATGTTATTCTATTACACAGTTCATACACATACATATCAAGCTTCATTCATTTTAATTGTTATACACACAACACACAATCACATTCACTAATAACATAACGGTATCAAGGTTTTCCACATCATTTGCTTATTATAATTCCCAGTTGCATAACTGTCTAGATTTATATAATATACTTCTTCCCAAAATAAAACATTATGACAAATCAGTTTGTCAAAACCCCCCTCTAGACTAGTTAGTCGTAACTAACTATGCATCGCTCTTTTGTTTGACTGCATTTTGAACTCCTTTCTTTTATAATAAACTTTTTATTAATAACTTAGCTCATTTTACTTGAGTAACTATACAACCTAGCTTATATCTCTATAATAAACTATTCATATACATAATATTTTATTGATAAGGACGGCAGTGACCACCCTACCACACCGACGAAAGGTCGGGCGGAGTGTGGGGGTGTAAAGCGGTCCGGCTAGTAGAGGTTCCCTATTTAGGGAGTCGCACCTCGGTGGCAGCCCCACCATATTGTCCGTTCGACCGGCCCACAAAGCCTCGGGATGAGCATCCCTTAACCAGCTCGCAAAACCTAACGCCAAAACAGCCTCCTCTCCATTAACTCTCTATAATATACTGAGCCGGGAAGAAGGAAAAAGTATTATCTCACTGGGAAATTATTCAGATCATACAGGATCGTCGTGTAATAAAGCAAGATGTGTTATCTGTCCTAAGATGAAATGGAAGACAGCAGCTCTTAGCAACATTACTAATGACGTTTTCCTCACAAATAAACCTGAGAATCTATCGTGTAAAACAAAGAATGTAATATATATGATCACTTGTGAAATTTGTGGTATGCAATATGTTGGAGAAACTACTCAAACTGTCAAAGCAAGAATGAGTCAACATCGTTACTCCTTTTCAAACAACAAATTGAAAACCTTTCTAAGTAGACATTTCAAAGAAGTAGGTCATGATAAAGAATCTTTCACAATCGATATATTAGACTACGGAAAGGGCAAGAGTGAACTCCGAGAAAAAGAATTACTATGGATTAAAGCTCTAAACAGTGCATATCCACTTGGACTGAATGACTCAATTAAAAACTTTGGATACATTTCAGAAGGTATTAATCCATTGGAGAAACGATCTCATCCATATTACTCTCTACATATCGAAGGTAACATTAAAAACCGCGGTAATAGAGCTCGAAATAGAAAACGAAGAAAGCCAAAATACAAATGTACCAAATCTATTGAAGAAATCGTTCGTGAAATAGAAATTATCGAAACAAGAGAACTTTTCATGTACAGTAGAAAACTGCCACATCATACTCTTTCCAGGATAGAAATATTCACAGCAACTAACGAGTTTAGTCAGTTATCACATGAAATGAAATACAAAATATATAGTGTTGTATGTCCTCACTACTGGAGAAATTTCAAGGAGAGACAATATGATAATAGTAACAAGGTCATTTTGAAACTACCATTTTTGGGAAAATTCATGGAGAAAATAGGTTTGAGCAAGATGATGAACTCAGCAACCATGAAAGATTCATTTAAAACTCTTACAGAAGAAGATAAAACGAGAATTCAACTTTCATATTCTTTAGATAATCCAGTATCTTCAATATTCTGCAATTACGGACAGTTTCTCAAAACCCTAACTAGACATGATATAGATAGGATATTGTCTTCTCCTTGTTCTTGTTTCAAATATCACAGATATGTTGATAAACATTATGGACATGTATGTACTGGTAACATTGATATCATACAAAATAAAGAACTAGCTAATATATTCATGAAGGCACTAAATATAGAATACAAAGACCTACTACTGTCAGCAAAGTAATCAACGATATTACTGTTTCAATAGAGAACACTGTATCAATTGTCGGAAAGAAACACCGAAAATCGCCGACTTTGATCAATGCCACTGTCAATAAAGTCATTGAACATATTATTCCTAGACTAAAGGAAAAGCTTAATAAATTGAATTTAAATATTGACGCAAAAGACGTAACACGATATACTGATCAGTTAAAACAACTAAAAAATGACTTTGTAATTACTATGGTAGACAAAGCATCTGGAAATTATGCATTCACTTGTAAAAAGTTATATGTCATGATGATGGAACAAGAGATGAATACATCCAATGGTAATGAAAGAACTTATGTACAAGTTAATGACCTCGATTACGAATCAAAGATCAAAGATCACTTACAGTTCACACTCAGTATGTCAATTCCCAGAAATATGGAATGTGCTCTCCCTCGTATATACGGAATACCGAAAATGCACAAAACACCAATAAAATTCCGATTTATCACTGGTGCACATAATAGTAGTCTTAAACCATTATCAATTCGACTTCAAAGAATCCTTAAGTTCTTACAAAACCACTTTAAATCATACTGTAACTTTACTTCTAGACATAATGGGATTAACGTTTACTTCTCTGTTCAAAATACTTTTAAAGTGTTAAACGGTTTTAAAAACATTACAAACGGGAAAAATGAGATATTCTGTGCTGATTTTGCATCACTATTTACTAACTTACCACATAAAGTTGTTAAAGAAAAATTATATTATCTCATTGATTTACTATTCAAAAATGCTAATTCAGAATTTATTAAAGTTCAAGGAACCTATGTTCGTTATGATAAAACTAATAGTTTAGAAAAAGGCATCACTTATCACAAAAATGATATTAAACTTATGTTGGATTATATATTAAAGAACAGTTATGCTTTTTATGGTGGAACATATTACAAACAAGAGCGAGGAATACCACAAGGAAATAATGCATCGCCACAAATAGCAGATCTTACCCTTGCTGTAATGGAATTTCAATATCTATCTAAGAAAGTCAAAGGTGGTCATGCATTAGCATATTCACTAAATAGAACGTATAGATATATTGATGATTTATTCCATATATCCAGTAAATGCAAGGATTTCATAAAATTAACTAGTAAAATGTACCACAAATCTTTATCTTTAGAACGAACTAACAATCAGGATAATAACTGCGCTTTTCTTGATCTACAAATAGATATAATTAATAGCGGTCAAGTTAAAACCTCACTTTATAATAAAACAGATGATTATCAATTCAACGTAATTCGATATCCCCATTATCAATCAAATTCTCCTGTTAATATTGGTCTAAATACACTGCATGGTGAAACTATTCGCATATACAGGAATTGTTCTGAATATAAAGACTTCGTTAACAGAATGAAATCATTGACAAAATACTTTGTATCGATTGACTACCCTATATACTTAGTGCATAAAAGAATATTCAGAACATTGAATACTAATCCATCAATATCCATTAAATATGCAACTAGTAATAGCGATATTTGCATGCGTTGTCTATGATAAACGTGCTTTGGTATAGTCAATGTTTCAAATAAGAGGTAGAAGTAGACAGACCACTTCCCAGACGATCGATAATGACAGCGCAACCTAGTGATCTACCTGAACAGAGACACACATGCGCCTCTCTCACTCTATCCATTCTTCTCTCATTCTATCCCTGTCGACTCGCATCAATCGATATGAGAGGGACAACTACCCAGGGAATAAGGATTCAATCGATTCGGCTCAAGGATACGTAAGTATGGATTACAATATACATATTAGTGTCACTTTCGCTAAAAGATATATGCATGAATTTTGGTAATATTAGACTAATATTTTTCATACAGTTTTGATTTGTATTGTTTTCATGTATACGTTCACGTTATTGTATTATTATTAACATTAGAAATGAGATTTTGCATGATTTTGCTATAGAACTATCATAACTAGGGTTATTTAGTCGACTAAGTTACTAAGTTACTAAGTAATGGTTGAAACAGTGAGGAATAAAGGACCGAAAGACACAATACAAACTATTCTATTAATCTTAAGTGTGCCAGATTAACGACACTATAGTAGTTGGTATATAGCTAAAAAATAGTCACGAGCGTGACGCGTACGCAACGCAATTGACAAATCGCCAGAACGTAAAGACCTACCCCCCCCCTTTTATTTTTTTATTACTAATCTGGTTAAGTTATTCTTCAAACTAACCTACTAAATTATTCAGTTATCACTCTAAAGCTTCCGTAATAGCAAAAAAAACGTTAGGTTGAAGAAGAACCAAGAGTTGGCAAAAATATGCAAATTGATCTCATACAAACAGTGAAGCGAACGCGAAGAAAATGTTTGTTTCTGCCATGTCTCTCTCAGAAATATAAGATTTTTATATTGAATTCTTTGAAGATTTCCCGTTGCACAATTTATGAATTGCACCTATCTACCGTACACCGTATGAACTATATTGATTATTGATTAATGTAACTGAGTTATTACTAAGCTGGTTAAGTTATTCTTCAACCTAACCTACCAAATTATTCACAAGGGAATGGTCTCAATTCGGCCTGTCCTTATGAGATGTCAGTAGTGTGACTAAAATTAGTTATATATGCTGATCGCAAAACCGTTTTTAGACAGTGCCTAATCGACATGAGCTTCGAGAAAATCGATATTGAAATTTGGCTTTCTGGGCTGATTCGAAAGTTTATGCGGTCTCCTACACTAAAATACCGATGGGTGCGTTAACCAGGGCTGGGACAGAAAATTATTTTTTTCTGAAATCAGAAAACAGAAATTTCTGTTTTCAAAAAGCAGAAAAAACAGAAAATTCAGAAAAAAAAACAGAAAATGTCGTAAAATCATTGAATTACCTTATTTTCTTAATGTTTTTATTAGTTTTGTTTGTAAAACCAATTTCGCATGCATTTTTATTTAGGCGCCAGCGAAAAACACCAAATTGTAACACTATAGAATCGAAACGATACCGATTTCATTTGACTAAATCCAACATCGAGAAACTATCTTGAAATTTTCGGTCGTATATACATAACAGATTAATTGTAAGATTAAATTTGACCAAGTAGGGATAGTTTGACAACGATTTTCCATTATTCTGACAAATGCTTGCCTGTATGTGACAAATAGCTGGTTTTTCGACCACAATTTGCCAGAATGTGGGCAAATCGTGCGCACAAGTAATGAAAGATAGGAAATCTGATTCAATAATTGGGCCAATTTACTATCTCTGTGTTCGGTATTCGAAAAAACACTTCATAAATGCAACACTAAATGAGTTTGTTTCTTTTTCTTTGAAACTATTTCAACAAATAATATTTTCTGAAAATTTTCTGTTTTAGAAATATATTTTCTGTTTCTGGTCAGAAATTTTTCTGCCCTCCAAAATGACCAGAAAACAGAAAAACAGAAAAATCAGAAACAGAAATTCCCAGCCCTGGCGTTAACTCATCTATCATCTATCGAGACATCGACCTGTTTTCCTATTTTCTTTTCTGGTTTTCATAATAACAGCAAAATATTTCAATCTTTCGACAAGAAAAAAATCAGCAAAAGAAAATTGCTTCAAAGGGGATCGAACCCGTGGCAATCAAAAGTGAACGTGGACACCTTATCCACTACACTACGGAAGTCAATGTCTTGATGGCTGATAGATGAGCTAATGAACCCATCGGGATAGTTTAGTGTAGGAGACCATGCGAACTTTCGAATCGACCAGCCAGCCAAGAAAGGCAAATTTCAAGATCGATTTTCTCGAAGCTCAGCTCGATTAGGCACTGTCTAAAAACGGATTTGCGATCGGCATATATAACTAATTTTAGTCACACTATTGACATTTCATATGGTCAGGCCGAATTGAGACCATTCCCTTGTCAGCTATCACTCTAATGCATCGTTACATTTACCTTACGTGTCTACGCCGTAACCCCCTCCGCCGCGTCTCAGTCGTTACCGCGGAGATTACGGCGTAGGCACGTAAGGCAAATGTAACGATGAGTAAAGCTTTCGTAATTGCAAAAAAAACGTTAGGTTGAAGAAGAAGCAATAGAGTTGGCAAAAAATATGCAAATTGATCCCATACAAACAGTGAAGCGAACGTGAAGTGAATGTTTTTGAAAATGTCCAGTTTTCGATGGAACTTAGGTACGACATCCCTGATTCATAGTAGCAAGGATGGTAGATCAAACATCTCTAAAGGAGCTCACGTCAAAGTTCGTCGTTGAAGCTCCTTCCAAGACGATTTTCACGGCCATACATTTTCGGTACCCTCGCCGTCTATATTTATATTGTGGGTCAATTCTCGAAATAGGGTGGGTTGATACATACAATTCGTTATTTTCGCTTAAAAAACCGTCATTTTTATCTTCCTTTTTTTATCGAGTGGCCTAAGATGGCCCTTATATAGTGGGTCAAACCTCGCACTGGGGGGGAATGGCAAAGTAAGTTCACGGCTCACAGTAGAGCTATGGAAAATTGTACAACAGATGAAATATGTATTTCCTCGAGTACTTTCAGATAAAAAATGTGAAAATGCAACTTTTCAATTTTGCGTTCCCTAAGGAATTAGTCGCGTTCCACAGTTCCGGGAAGGATTTTTTCAAAGGCTAAATGGATAGAGCTTGTCGACAGCTTTCGATTAAGCTCTTCAATGGCGTATTTCGTTGGCATTTGGCTGAGTGACGTCCAAAAAATGCATTTGAATGCTCGTAGATCATATATGAGTGTTTCAGTCTGGCCCAGTGGACGAGTATAAAATCTAATCTAATGGGATATTCAGGAACTCGCTTGGGATTTCATCGAGAAATATCGATCACTTGGTCAGAGAACGAGAGTCTGGACTGGAACATTGTCTCATATTTACAGTATCCGTCGGTTAATCTGTACCACGAACCATCGGAAGGGACTCCTTTCGATGGTTTTGCTGCAGCGAGAGCAGAGGCAGGCCGTATCCATGAACGTTGGCAAACCGCTGCAAACGTGATGGCACAAGCGTAGGGGTAGGATCTGTGGCAAACGCCTCCGCCTACGGTTCTGACGTCACGTTTGCCGGCAAACGGTTTGCCAACATTCATGGATACCTATACCAAACGAACTTGGGTGAGCGATTCGACGTCAGATTGATCAGCTGCACCATTCTCCAGCATAATAATAATACTTTATCCTGTCAGCATATTATATGCCGAGGGGGGAATCTTTAAAAAAAAAACAGGGGGAATGTTCTTATTCACAAGATGTATCCTTTCGTATCTGAGAGAATTCATTTCCATTATATATTACAGGGAAATCCTGACAAGGAGCTGACAATGGCGATTAGATCAAACGCAAAATAAAGAAGTTGCATTTTCACATTTTATCTGAAAGTATTCGAGAAATACACATTTCATCTGTTGAACATTTTTCCATAGCTCTACTGTGGGCCGTGAAAATCGCATCGGAAGGAGCCTCAACGACGAACTTTGACGTGAGCTCCTGAAGAGATGTTTGATCTATCATCCTTGCTACTATGGATTAGGGATGTCCTACTGAATTTTTTGTATCACGATATCTACTTTGAAGTATGTGAAAAACGCTAAAAAAATCGGCACTTTATGAACTTTTGCGACAATTTGTCAAAAATATTCCACTTTTTTTCCGTTTTGACGGTATGAAGAGGGAAAAATGTGTGGAAAGCAGTAAAGCAAATGTTCTTACTTGAAAAATTTCTGAGAGAGACATTGTATGAGATCAGTTTGCATATTTCTTGCCAACTCTTGCTTCTTCTTCAACCTTATACATTGTTACATTTGCCTTACGTGTCTAAGCTGTAACCCCCTCCGCCGCGTCTCCGTCGTTACGACGTAGGCACGTAAGGCAAATGTAACGATGCACAACATTTTTTGCAATTACTAAAGCTTTAGAGTGATAACTGAATAATTTAGTAGGTTAGTTTGAAGAATAACTTGACTTACTCAGTAATAACTCAGTTGCATTAATCAATACTCAATACAGTTCATACGGTGTATGGTAGAGTGTTTCAGGGTTTCTACAATTCTTTACTATATGAAAAATAATATAGTGTTAACTCATTTATAGTAATCAGTACTCGTTAATCTGGCATACTGTAGATAAATGCAATAAATTGTGTTTCGTCCTGCAGTCCTTTATTCCTTACTATTTAAAACGTGAATTAGTAACTTAGTAAACTTAGTAATTAGGTGTTCTTAGCTATATACCAAATACTATAGTATCGTTAATCTGGCTACTGGAGATAAATACTATAATTTGTATTGCGTCCTTCAGTCCTTTATTCCTTACTGTTAAAACCATTATTTAATAACTTAGTAACTTAGTAGACTCTCTATATAGTGACCGCGCGCTCGCCTCTCCCCCATAGCACTCTATCTCCATAGTGACAGCGCGCTCGCCTCTCCCCCATAGCACTCGCTCACTCGTCACAGCTGTCGAGCCCCCGTGGTCTACTGGTTAGCGCTTGGGTCTTCGAGTCAATGTGTCGCTGGTTCGACTCCCGGTCAGAGCAGTTGTCTTTTGTCAATTTGTTCTGAGCTCTCCTCCTCTCCCCTCTTGTCAGAAAGTGGGAGAAGAAGGACATTCCTTAAATCGCGGACATTTTCTCACCGAAGTCGCTTATCATATAGTACTAAGTAAGGGATAAACTTTTATGTAAAGTAACTCAATGGGGGTTCTACTGAAGATGGCCAACCCCATTGGGTAGAGGTTCACTGTCTAGAACCTAATGGCCGAAACAGTGAATCTCGCCTCTACTAATAACTACTTTAGATTCATTATTATCTAATTTTATGAGTACATTTGCATGTTTAACTATTTCATATTTCGCTTATAATACATCTATAATATTACTGTAATCTCTAAAGATCAAAGATCGGAGGGTTAATACGATAACACTCACCAGTAGAAGATGAGTTCGCGGGAGGAAATCTCGTTTGAGCTCAGGGAAGGCGCTCATAACTTCGGCCATACCTCGTATCTGGAATAGATTAGTCGATCGATATAGAAGTAAATTTTTAAAAAAATGAATAAATAGTCGATCCAGAGAGGTTTAATCACGAATATCACACTTTCCATACCCTCATAATGACAGGTTCGATCGACTATAAAAGGCTCATTCGATCGACTATAAAAGGCTCATTATTCTATATGAAAGATTACAATTAATGCGATAAAGAACGATTTTTTTCCAACATTGCACCGATTTTCACATCGAAACAGCATGAACAATCGCTACGCAATTAATATAAAGATTCATGAAACATCGAATCACCAAGTGTAACACAAACTGCCATAAGGAGGCAAGGGTAAGAATGTTGCATGATCAATTTTATCACTAAATTTCATACATTTTCGGTACCCTCGCCGTTTATTTTTATATAGTGGGTCAATTCTCGAAATATGGTGGGTTGCTACATAAAATTCGTTATTTTCACTTAAAAATCGTCATTTTTCGCTTCCTTTTTTATCAAGTGGCCTAAAATGGGCCTTATATAGTGGGTCAATCCTCGCACTGCGAGGGTATGGCAATGTATGACTACCGTACCATCATGAGCGCCTCGCCTAGTCTGCAGGCAACGATGAGGGACTGTGCCATGGTCTCGTCAGCCACCATTCGAAGACGACGGAAGCAGTTGCCCATCGACGGTTCGTATGGACGGAATGGCTGAAATGAGAGACGATGATCTTTGATCTTTGAACTTTGATCTGTCATAAGACTACAGATCGCGTGCTTTGTTCTTTGTGCAATATTCTATTGTTTAATCTGAATCTGTCATTACACGAAAGAATAAACAGAAATATATAGAGATCAACGAAAGATCGCTACAAAAGCTTCACTGCCGCCGAAGATAAAAATAGAAAGTTTAATGAATATATCTCTAACCCAAAGGCTGAAACAATGGACGCTTTTCAAAAGTCGCGAACAGAATTTAAAAATCATTGAAAACTACTACACAACCTCTCACCTCTTTCAGTTTATTTTCCTGATTTTCTAAACACAGTCTTAAAGTAATACTGTATTTCTCACCGTAGTATTGTAGTCCGTCTCGTTCTTCACCGTGTGCTGGTAGTATTTGATCGTCCTGTCGAGTACACAGTGCTGCTGGCACGTCAGCTGGGTCATGATGCACGTTAGACCCTGCAGAGGAGAATTTGAACTTTCAAGGGGCACTATATAACTTTCACGGTACAGGATGTTATAAATAACGGCTCAAGAGATCAAAGATCAAATCATAGTCTCTAATTAACTGCGATAACAACTGCAACGATATACATTTCTATAGAGATCCAGTATTTAGTGTCAATAAATAAAGAAAAAAGTAACGCTGTATTGAAAAGTAGCGATCGAACAATTGGTATTAGGGGAGAGTGAAACGTGAAATCCACAAGTTGTCATAACAATCTCATTTCAGTGATTCAGGAATATAAATGGAACAGTTTCTGTAAAAAATTTTCTCACGTGTACATCAGAATTTTTTATGGGGGATCCCGATTGAACTAGTGAGCTTATCATTCCTATCATAACTCATTATATTATATTACAATGTATATTTTATGGAAATAAATAAATAAATAACCCCGTACCGTAATGAAAGTGTGATCAGCCCACTTCAATCCCATCAGAGGCGCCTTCTGTTGTGCGGCGCCCTGCAGCATTCGCAGCATCGACTTCGACGTGCGGATCTGGAAAGACGATGATTAGTGGAGATCAAAGATCAAAGATCAAATTGTAAATCACTAACCATTCCCTGTTCGGCAAAGTGGGCCAATTGCACGGACATGAAGTAGAGCTGAATGTAACATATTCATAACAATGAATAAGTGCAAAATTTTCAGTGAGTACTGCCACCGTATCCAAAGGTACCGTACTCGTTTGATTACTCAACACGCTTTTACCTAGCACCGTACACTCTATATCAGATTCATGTTCTAGTGTGTGAGTGTAATGTGTTACGCAAGCATTCATTGAATTAGTCAACCAATCTTGAACTACCGTACTGTACACTATACCGTACCTGGAGGTTCTTCGTGACAGGATCATCAGGGTTCATGGCCTTGAGGGCGTTCCCGATGGGCTCCACTAGATTAGCGGGCAGATCATTGAGCAGATGACACGACACCTAAAGTAATCAAAAGATGAGCAGAAAAGCAACGAAAAGCAGGGAGTACTCTACATGATTTACACACTCTCTCGTCCGTTTATCGTTTCTTTTCTCTTTTTTCGACTATTGAGCAGAGCATGGATAACAATTTGAAAAAGAATAAGAATAAGAAATATTTTAATGAGTAATATGAATTTTAATGCCTACAACCATTTATAATATCCCGTGAATGAAATATCACGAGTCTCCTGTAAAAGTAGCCTTACATGCAATTTGGAGATGAGCGCATACAGGGGCATGGTACCCGTATCGGGCATTGATTGGAGGAAGTGAATGAGTTGATCGAGCACGTGATACGCCAGTTCCACCTTGCGCTCGTGCATGAAGGCTTCCTTAAGGATTAACGACTTAGTACTTAAGCGTGACTTAACACTTGAATTTGGTCACTTAGCATTTAGACCATAAGTTCCTAGTTGAGGTCAACAATCACCAACTTAAATAAGCTTAAGAGAGATCGTTTACTATTTTTCCTAATGTTTATCATGAATTTCAAGTGCAGCGAACGCTAAATAAGTAAAGAAAGTTAAGTAAGTAAAGAAAGTTAAGTACTTACAGCACACAAAAATGCAATCTTGACGTGCTGCATGAGATGTTGCCTCGAGTCATTGTAATCATTCTTGTAGAACTGCTCAACCTTAAACATTCGATTTGTATTTCGAGAAGAAGAAGATATTGTTTTGGATTGTTGCAGAGAGTAAAATGGAGCAAAGGTGAAACCCGAAATCGCCTTATGCGACGGAAATCCATCTATCCCATTTCTACCATTGTACATCTCATTCCACCTCATTATATTTGATGGAAATAAACAAAGGTGAGGCCAAGATGGTAAAGTGGATAAAGCGAGAAGTCAATAGTAAAAATACTGATTGATTCGTAATGGAATAATTTAGATCGAGCTATTGTAACATCAACCTCTCCTCATTTATTTAGTAATTCTATAAATGTTGCAATCCAGTAATTGTAACTATTTTATCGCAACTTCTTGTTTTAATATATTTTAATTGTTTATGAAAAATCTCTTTTCTCGTTTATCCAAGATGCGATAAATATATAATTATAATACCTTATAAGCCCTTCCCGAATGGATATAGATCTCGGCCAGTATACAGACAGCTTCTAATCGATAATGTCGCATTCCTTCGAAGATGGTCAGAGGACGATTAGGATCGATCAGGGTGTGCTGGCACATTTGATTGTACTGAAAATAATCATACATTTTCATACCCACAAAATCCGAGGATCGACAGAGAAACAGGGCCCACCATTAGATCGATCTAATTCAAACCTCACAAGGGTATCATTTAAAAAATATTTTGTAGTTGGAATGATCACCATATCGATGTTTTGATATCTTATTATTCTGACGATTAAGCATGCACAAACTTCGTAAAAGCACAAACCAAGCTGATTTTAACTCTCCGCTCTGGCAAAGCTCTCTCGCTTGTTTATCTGTGAGACAGCGTTGCAAGAGCGCAGAGTAAATATAGTAAATAGTAAATAAAGTAAATAGCTCGGAGTGTGTCTGGATGAGATCTCTAATATGGTGTGATAAGACAATGTTGAAAATGTCCACTCACCGAGACTTCAAGATACTTCTCAGCCTCTTCTGAATTGATTGTGTAGTGATGATACAGCTTGCCTGTCTGATACACGGTCAGGATCTTGTACGCGTCACTCTGTGCTACCTTGCTTGCACCCTAAAAATCACACTTATATTTATACACTTTAAACAACTTTTACAGTTGAGTTAGTGGTGTTAGCTCATTATCAGCTGCGTTGCCATAAGATTTCCAAATCACAACAATATAATAAGGAATACTGATCAGGACCAAGTACTAAAGCTATGTAGTTAAGTTATAGGTGAGTTAAAGTACATTATTCACTGTTGCTTCCATCTACAAAAGAGCTATCTGCTCAATATTCTGTAATCGTCGATCGAGAATAAAGCTAAATAATTGTTCAGAAGTAGATGAACGAAGAATTATTCAAGATAAAAGTGTCCCTTGTTTGGTTCCTCAGCACGCCCAGACTAATCAGTCATTCAGTGGCAACTATTCCCTCCTCCATGGTTCTTGTGCTTGATAAAGGGCATTGTATTGTTATTGAATTGTGTGTAAAATGAAACTGCCATTTTATGGGGTATGTAACAGTGAACGCACTGTAAACGATAGAGAAGCGACTGACCAGTGTACATTTAATGGCGCGTTTGATATCATTCCGTTGACGGAAGTATTCCGCCATGGCGAGCAGCTTCTGTGCGGGCTGTAAGAAAAAACAATTGAATTCCCCTGAACAATATCGATGCCGCATTTTTCTTCTTCATTCAGGGCTCATAATGCTCTTAATTACTATACCCTATCGTTAGTATAGCCTTTAAAAAAGAACCGTTTAAGAAAGAAACGCGTTTTGCAGAGAAACAAACATAACATGGCCACTACAAAGTAGAAATCTTACCAGATCGTCCATTTTACCAGGACCGACTGTAGCTGTACTCGCCCTGAACTCTTATATAAACATATTTATTGGTATGCACAACAAAACAACGCAAAAAGGAAAAATTCGGAAAAGGAGTTAGCGTTCCCACGGAGTATCGTGAACTGAGTTTATAAATTACGGTAGTTGATCAACTCGAGCAGATTCATTTTTACGGGTCAGAGAGTTTTCAATTCTACCTTTTAAAAATATTCAATATTTTAAGAACTTTTGTTTAAGAACTATTTTCTAAAATAATTCCTTCAGTAGTGCAATTTAAGACATGTTTAAAAATAAACCTTGCCATTGTGGCCTGTCTCCCTCCATCATCTATTCCGTCTACAGATAATCCAGTTGGATCTCCTCCAAGAATTTGTTTGGAAAACCTGAATTGTATTATGCTAGATAATAATAATATAAGAATGGATAAGAAGATTCCCCCTGTTTTGGCCCCCTCTGCATTTAATGTGCTGATAGGATAAATAATTGAATTGAATTGAATTGCTAGTACATCGGACGGAAGTCTTTCTGATAAAGTGTATTTATAAATATAAGCGTGATTTGTAGGGTGCAAGCAAGGTAGCACAGAGTGACGCGTACAAGATCCTGACCGTGTATCAAACAGGCAAGCTCTACCATCACTACACAATCAATTCAGAAGAGGCTGAGAAGTATTTGGAAGTCTCGGTGAGTGGCTTTTTTCAACATTGGCTTGTTACATCATATTAGATCTCATCAAGACTTAGTGTATTAACTTTAACATCTAGTGGATTATTTTCTGGATTCTAAGTGGTTAGCGCAGATGTTGAGAGAACACCATGATATAACCCGATGAGTAGAAGAAAGGAAATCCATTGATATATGAAGACTCATCATGACTCACATGGGACCAATGTGCGAACTTGATAAAGTATAGTATTGTAGCATTATCGTGTTGTCGATATATGGTCGTTATTGTTTTGGTGTACACATCCGGTCTATATATCAGATACATGAAACGTATTTGGATCTAATTAGATATTGTCTCGACCACAACTGCATGCAGCATGCTAATTTTACTCGCCGCTCTCTCAACACTCTCTGGTAGACGAAGAAGGTGAGAGAGCATTGCAAGAGCGGAGAGTAATAAATTCGCTTGTGTGTGCATTTAAGATAATGAATATTTTGCTCCCCAATTTTTTTGTTTTGCACAAGCATCCGATGTAGGTGATTTTTAGGTGTACAAAAAAATACGACTGCGGTCATGGTGTGACAGAGTACATATGTAAAACTGAGAGAGCACAGACGGTTAGGTGCACCATACCGTAATTTTTTTTACAGGTCAGACAGTTTTCAATTCTTCCCTTTAAAAATATTCAATATTTTAAGAACTTTTTTCAAAGAACTATTTTCTAAAATAATTCCTTCAGTACTGCAATTTGAGATATGTTTAAAAATTATCCTTTCCATTGTGGACTGCCTCCCTCCATCATCTATTCCGTCTACAGATAACCCAGTTGGATCTCCTCCATGAATTTGTTTGGAAAACCGGGAATTGTATTTAGTTCTTTATGCTAGATAATAATAATATATGAATGGATAAGAAGATTCCTCCTTGTTCCCCCCCCCCCCCCCCCCCTCTGCATTTAATGTGCTGATAGGATAAATAATTGAATTGAATTGAATTGAATTGCTAGAACATCGGACGGAACTCTTTGTGATAGGTGGTTTATTGACTTTAAAGGGACCGAAACCTTTGTCAACGGTCTCTTCAACGCTCTACGCTCTCTCGTTGTTAGAGAACAGAGAAATAGTGTGCGCAATGAAGAGACCATTGAGAGAGGTAACGCTCCCTTTAACATCTAATGGATTATTTTCTGGATTCTACATCGTGGTTAGCGCAGATGTAGAGAGAACACCATGATATAACCCGATGAGTAGAAGAAAGGAAATCCATTGATATATGAAGACTCATCATGACTCACAGGACCAATGTGCTAACTTGATAAAGTATTGTATTGTAGCATTATCGTATTGTCGATATATGGTCGTTATTGTTTTGGTGTACACATCCGTTCTATATATCAGACACATGAAACGTATTTGGATCTCATTAGATATTGTCTCGACCACAACTTTATGCTAATTTTACTCTCCGCTCTTGCAACGCCCTCCCGCAGACAAGGTCAGAGAGCATTGTCAGTGCGGAGAGTTAGGTGTGCCTGATAAATATTTTGATCCCCAGTTCTTTATTTTGCCCAAGCAGGTGATTTATGGGTGTACAAAAATTTTGAGAACGATCATGGTGTGAGAGAGAACAAGGAAAGAGTGAAAAACGTGAGAGAGCGCAGACGATGAGAGCATACCATGTGCACCATACCGTACTTTTTGGCATTTTTTTCAAGATTTCAAAGAGCATTCTCCCTGTGTTGCAGGTGTTTCAATAAAAAATATGTGCAAGATTCTATCGAACTGCAAACGTTGCTTAAAAATGGTAAAGATATCATCCCGTTATTCAAGGCACGCAAAGGCCTACTTGAGATCACTGCTGAGACAGTGACAATTTATATTTGTAGTGTTTAGAACTTTGTAGTTTCGTATCTTTCTGAATTGAAAACTGAAAGTGTCTTCTTCGTGATTAATGATGTGTTAGGGTAATTTCAAAGAGTGAAATTCCCCTAAAGTTCAGACGATTTGAAGAAAGTGAGAAGAGAAAGGGAAAGTTCGAGAAAGTGGATAGAGCGGGTGGGACCAGAGGTAGAAGCTATGGAATAAATGGAGAGGTAGAGCTCGAGAAAGGGAGAGGTAGAGCTGCTAATCAGTAAGCGAAATGGGTCACTCCTGAGGGTATCATAGCTTTAGGAGCGAAATGATTGTAGGTCAGACTCTATCAACGTCTCCCTCCACTCCCTCATCCTCCTTACTCATCTCTATTACGTTTTCTTTGCTTTTTTCATATATCACCCATATAGATTTTGACTTCATCTCTTATCTTTCCTTTTCTTTTTCTTTGTCGCAGCACTTTTTTCTTTATTCATAAATTAACAATTCTAGCATCTTGCGATGAGCCACCAGCGCGTGAAATTCAATTTTTTTGCGAATTGATTAACTCTATTTTTCTTTAAAATACTGTAAAATCGCACTATTACAAACCAAATAAGCAACGTGCCTGACATTTTTTTGATCATGAATTCATATCATATTTCATTTCTGTGTATATTATGTGCATTGATCGTCTTATTTGCTCATTTATTATTGATTTCGACAATATTTTTCTTAACTACAGTAACCGTATTGTGAACTACAGTATCTTTATTTTCATACTGTAGCTCTGAACCAATCGATAATATGTTACAGTAAGCCCCTTCTACAGTAATCTTCGCCTTTCAAATGACGGCTTCCGAGCCGGACCCACATCGTGAGACGGCTTATAAGATAGCCATCGCACTCTCACTTTCATCTACTTTGGTATCAGTTATTGATTTATTCATTACATTTTTAATGTATCTTGATGGTTACGGTATCCCTAGCTCCAATTCTAGATCGATATTAATCTAATCAAATTCTTTTGGCTATGGTTGTGTATTCCTGTCACAGTTAGAAATACTGATTTTTATTGATTTGTTACGGTATTTTCCCTAAATTATTGATTACAGATATGTGCTATCGTTTTGTTCACACTCATGCCTTCAATGAATACCGTACTCAATTCAGTGAATGATAGGATAGAAATTGATATTATTGATTGTCAGGTTGGTCTTTGATCTTTGATCTTTAATCTCAAATGTTAATCTCAAATCTCGTTGATCTTTAATCTCAAATGTTAATCTCAAATTTTTCTTTCATTCATTCCTATTCATAAACTGATATCATGCTCTTTTTACTTGAATGTCTACATATAACGAGTTAAATACGCACTCCGAGAGAATTCTATTCTCCGCTCTGGCAACGCTTTTGTAGAAAAGGAAGCGAGAGAGTGTGGCAAGAGCGGAGAGTTTCAAATTAGCTCAGGGTGTGTCTTTAATGAAATATTATGAATAAATATTTAGTCTTTGATCTTTGCAGAAATCCTCAAGAGAAGTTATCGATTTATTGGCAATGGCCAAGAATGTAACAAGGACGAAGAGAGGAACGAAACCTAGGAGAGTTGAAGAGGATGAGTGCAAGTAAGATTTATCGATTTATTGATTTGATGATTCACTCTCTAGTTTTTGATTTATTGATTTGAATCTTATACTTTGAATATCGTAACCCTTCTTCATCTCATCTTTAGTCTTTCTCTATCTCTGTCCGTGTCTCTCTCGATCTCTCTCATTCATTCTCTGCTGCTCTCTATTATCCCATGAAATATATTGCTCATTGCCTTGAGATCTTTATGATTACCGTAACCCAGATGCGAATTCCCTTCGGGACCGCCCGGTTTGAACGGTCGCACCGGTCAGCCGGGTATACCCGGTGCCAAGGGAGCACCCGGGCTGCCCGCTCGACTCCCATGTGAACCCCCGGTCGATATCGCCAAGATCTGTGCTGATCCCTGCCCTGTCGGAATGCAGGGACAAGCTGGAGTTCAGGTACTTTAGAATGGCATTGTTGATTGATTCGCAATCAATCGATATCAGGGAATTCCCGGTGACCGTGGAGTTGTGGGTGTTCCGGGTCGTGCAGGCGTACGAGGTCTCCATGGCAAATTCGGCAAGAAGGGAGAGCCGGGATCACCCGGTATTCCAGGTATACTGTAGTCTAATTCAATCGATTACCATTTTAATCAATCGATAATCAGGCATGGACGGAGATATCGGAGACGCAGGCAAGGATGCTATGCCTGCTCCATTCGTGCCAGGACCACCCGGAGAGCAGGGAGATCAAGGACCTTACGGTCCTCCAGGTATACGGTAGTTATTGATTTCTGATCAATGTTGATTCTTAATTAAGGCCCTGAGGGTATGCCTGGATTTGATGGACCTACTGGACCTCCCGGTCCTCGTGGAAGAAAAGGAAGAGATGGGGTGAGTCACGAAATATCAAAGATCAAAGATCAAATATAATATTTCAGCTCCCGGGTGCCAAGGGAGAAACCGGTCTACAAGGAATCATGGGAGAATCTGGATACGATGGACGAAAGGGGGTACGGTATTTTACCGTAATATGGCATAACCCATTTCTCTTTTAAAAACACGCAAGTGTCAGAGTGTTGTTTTGAGAGAGAGAGAGAGAGAGTTATGTAGAGCTTTCGTTCTACTTTTCATGATTCACCTTTTGCAAAATCTCAAGAAAACTGCACAATGAATACCGTAGGCTGCTTTGCTAACTGTATCTCTTATCTTCAGGTTTGCCCAACGTACTGTGCTACCGATGGAGGTGTCTTCTTCGTCCAACCTCCCAGTTGGTTCTTCAACTGACCATAGGTCTACTAGATCTCCGACCAAAGATCAAGGATCAAAGATCATTCTCAAAGATCAAAGATCGTCCCTACAATTCATACCTCGCTGTCCTAGTCATATCATCTCTTTGTGTCTGTACATAGTGCATTATGTAATATTTGCTGAACTGATCAATTGTTCAATGTTTGCAAACTCAGTGTGCCTCTTTAATAAAGTTTTTAAATTTTTGTAAATTGGTAAATTAAATCGCATGTAATAATTTCATCGATGTGATAGCGTGAAAATAAATAAAGAAACAAAACAACTATTCAAGAATAAAAAAAATAAACATTTTATAATCAATTTTCAGCACTTTGAAAATTCTACAGAGGCGATCAATAACGTGTAACATACGGTAATTTTTGAACTGCGCGGGAACTTCCCTGATTTTCACGAGCCTTAAAAAATAATTTCCCGCGTATTTTTTCATTTATTTTGTAATTTTTAGTGTAATTTCATTAATTTATTGTCGTACGTGAGCGCTATTATTTCTCCTAGTATCGTATCATTGTCATGAGCAAGAGTTCTGCATGATTCTCTTTGTTTAAAACGCTTTCTTTCGACATTTCCTTTCATTTTTGGCAGTTACGTTTCCTTTAGTACTCACTGATAAAAGGCTCCTGTCAATCATAACCAGTGCATTCTCCTCCGCTTTGCTCACCTTTTAATCCTGATCGGTATTATTACCACTTTCTCCCACCAAGTAAATCTTCCCATTTCTATTTCACACCTTCAGATATGCTGTTGCTCACGCGACCATTCTTCCTCCTCGTATTTCTATTACTCGGAGTTGGCTCTACCAGGGTGAGTATACTTTACTAAAATAAACTGTATTTTGTGTTATTCTCTTCTCACTTTTAATTTCGTAATCTGTTATAGTTAACTGAGGACTTCTGGACTATCGTCAACGGGAATGGAAAGTTGCAAGATAATCGGAGTGTCGCAGACTTTGCCAAGTTCGATAACAGTGGATTATATCCCGCTTACTGGTTCGTACAAGTTGTTCGATTTTATGCATTCCTTCGTCGTCCTTTTCTGATCCTACACAAACTTTGCTTTCTCGTTGTCCATCAAGATTGTATTATAATATTATATTTTTATATTGATCTATATCCATTGAATGATTGAGGCCTCTTGTTTACAATCAAATTCTACAACCTATGGAAGAATTCTAGGATAACATCGACTCATTACATCAATCAGACCAGCAAATTCGATTCGTTTGGATTCGCTTACATTCGTCCCGATGGCAGAATCTGTGGATGGTTCGCTGGCATTCATGAGGCTGTCGAGGTACAGTTCAATCTTTTCTTTTTTATGCTTATCTTCTATGTTATTCATAGGTGCAAAACCGTTCTCTTGAGCTTTCAAACATAACACTTGCAGGGTGCTATGTTGAGCTTTGTGATGTATTCGTTAAGCCGCACTCGCACATTTGTTGCCTGCCATACAGATTTTTTTCCAAATTTTGCTCAATGATTGATTTCTGTATTTAAAAAAAATTAATATGATTCTGTTGTATTTGTAGGTCTGTGGAGGTTTCCGCGTGCTGAGCATCCCCCAATACTACAGCGATCGAACAATGTGAGTTTAGTTATTTTATTTATTAAAAAACAATGTTTTTAAATAAAAAAATCACGCTACATATGAATTGCTCTCACTCTTCTCGTTTCTTAGTGAGTTTAAGCTCTTGGTCCTTTTTATCACGTGCAAAGGTTTGAATGATGATTTTGAGACAAAGAAGATCATGATGATCATGCATTTCTTTGTTGGATTATTTCGTGGCTGCTTTTTCCTCTTCGATGACGCCTACACACACCTGATATGGGAGTTGATAAGCACAAAGGAAAACGACAAATCACAGCAATGGAATAGGAAACGATTATAGTTGTGCATGAATAGCTGTGAATTAGAGAGCAACTCGATCGTGACACCTCTTATCGATTGAGTCATATCGCACCCAGTGGCTTTGTGATCTTTCGGAGCCATGGGCGTAACCCAGGAATTTTAATAGAATAACGAATGCTTAAGAGCAAAGAAATTAATTTAAAAATTTACTCAGAAGATAAAGCCGGGACAGGTAAATAAAAATGCACAAATACAAATCAAAGAAAGCAATACTGCCGCACCACCATAACATCCGATCGTGAAGTGATCTGAAAATTTTAGCAAATTTACATGTTTAAGTGCTCCATTTTTTGCCCCCACCCCCCCCCCCCCCCCGATTTTCTTTTCCAGCGGCAATGCGAGCCCACGTATGCCAACTATTATCATAGAACTGACACGCATGTATCGTAGAATTAGTTTATCATCGGTTAAAAGCGAAAAAAATACAATGGAAGCGAAAAATGACGATTTTTCGAATGTGACCCACTATATTTTTGAAAAGTGACCCACTATATAAAAATAAAACGGTGAGGGGGTCGAAAATGTATGGTAACCCTGGCGACTGGCGCGTAGAAGCTGATCGACTATATCTGGTCACTATTTTTTCCGAAGACTTCATGATCTCATGTGGCCAACTTGGAATCTGTAATTTTGTATGCATTATGTATGTAAATAGAAAACAGGTGCCCGAATAGCAAAAACACATCAATTTCTTACTCATTATTTAGAGCGCAATTTTGCACAATTTGTTAAAATCTGATGTTTACAATTTTCCAAATCACGTTAATTACCTGCCTCACATCCTTTGTCCCTATCGTCAAAGAGTCAATGATGATAACGAACAATAAGCACTGATTATCAATGACCTCACTCTCACATTCTTTCCTGGAATCGGCTTCTCAACAATAACAATGAGTCGACCTGTCAATTGTGGCGTGTGGTTGCACCTTGGTCCTGATTGCTATTGACACAGTTTTTGTTTTTTCCCCTAAATTCAATCTAGTACCGTGGATAAATGATAGGGGATTGTCGTTTACCATCCACTTCTTATCACAATAGACTTAATTTCCTTAAACTTCCGACCCTTGAATATAGGAGAGCTGTTTACGATATTCAATTCATACATAGTACTATACACCAATTAAACCTGTTTGATTCAACCAATCTATTCACTGTTCATCCTTCTAGATATTGTCGTTTATCGCACCCATTGCGTATTGTTCTCCCTTATAAGATTTCTTCAACTCATACCACATGTGCTTCTAGATGTATTGACACTTGGAATAAACTATCCCCTGAATTAGTTCTCTCCCCACAAATAACCTTCCGTGCAGGGTTATCAAATCTCCCTCCTAATCTCATCATTAAAGTTTCTCTAATTCGTCCCTGAACCCCTTCCTTTGAAAACTGCCACCGAGCCCAATCCGAAATCGCGTATAAGCGACGGAAATCCATCTCCCCTCTTCCCTGTGTTATTAATGTGATTATGAACATTTATATTTGATGGAATAAAGAAATAAAATAAAATGAAATAAGATGATTTGTTTTATTCAGGGCTTGTACCCTTTTACATGTCAAATTTTAAAACTACGACGTACTTTAAAATATATATATTTTGGTATTTAAATAAAACAAATCGATGATCATGATAGTTTTGAATGCTCGTATAGTATATTCCAAATCATTGTACACACTTGCAGTTTCGACTGGATTCCCTCCGAGTACGGCTACCACTCGAGCGTCGGATACAATGGCCATCGTATTGCGCGCAGAATCGATGCGAATGGAAAGGTCAGCTTGGTTGAGGGGATACGGTAGTTGTGCACGAGTATTGTAAACTGATCTTGGTATTCGGTAATCTTAGCATATCACGGATCTCCTGTAAGAATGAAAGAAGCCAACCGACAGTTTTTAACTTTTTCTCACGGATTTGGATGAGATTTATGTGATTGACCATAGTGAGGTAAAGGAGAAGGCCTAGGCACTTGATTTCGCCAAATTTGCATTTTTATTGATTTTTTGATCTTCCACTTCGGGAAGCCATATCTCACTCAATTTTTGACCTACAGCAAAAAAATTTTTTCCAATCGATTCGAAATGAACTAATCTAGAAGATACTCAAGAAAGGATACGTGCAAAAACGCCATCTTCTACCTGTTTTCTTCAAAAAACTGATTTTTTTGAGTACCAAATGCTAATTTTCTCAAAACTTTTCCACAAAGAATACGATTTTTATTCGCGATTCTGATTCCCCATCCTCGAATTGAGGTACGTACATATTTCATCAGTCATAACTCACGACAAGCCATATCAATCCTCAGAGAGTGGAGCCGGACTTTGCGTTATTTTCATTCAAAAATATATTTCTTATCTCACCTCGCGTCATTTTCATGCAAATTCTCAAGTGTAGTATACCAATCGAAAGCTCTCGACGAGCTCTACAAAAATGACTTAGTAGTACAAGTCATGAAATTTGACCGTATTCAAGATATTCTAGAAAATCCGTTTTTGCACTACCAAATTGCTGTGTAATGCAATCGATTCGCAACGAAACGTTCCTTTGCTTTCTCCAGTATGTTTTTTTGCACTCTTTTCTTCCCCTCTCTTCGCATGCAGTCGGTGCTCTTCCAGCTTTATTCGACACTCGAATCTCCTCCAGCACATCAGCATCTTCTCATTGAGTCTTTCAATGAGTACCAGCAAGCTCCTGATCATCCCAAGCCGATGGGATGGGCACTAAGGACTACGAAGAAGGGAGGGAAGTATAACCAGAAGGCGAAGGATCTGGTCACTGCACTTTTCAACGAGTACTACAATGATGCCAAGAAGCTGCGTGCGGAGGAAGTCGAGAAAAGAATGAAAGAAAGAGTGGACAGCCTTCCCGCTGAGAGAATGACCCACGAACAAATAAAGAACCTCATCAGAACACTCGTCGCAGCGAAGAAGAAGCAACTCGAGAGTGAGGGAGTGAGGAGCCGAAGACGAAGAGCACTTCTGGATGATATGCTCATGGATTTGAAGGACGAAGAGATTCAGATCGAAGAGGAGTTCGATGTGGAAGAGGACGATAGAGAGCTCACTGCTGAGGCTATCTATGATTTCGTTCACAGCGATCTCAAGGAGTATTCAATGATCCGGATAGTTTTTTCGATCATTTCGATTCCGATATCGGAAATATCGGTGAATAGTTTCGTATTTCAGAAAGTTTATTTTTCAATGATGAATATCTCAGATAAACCTTTTTGCAATTTTATTTGTTATTCCTTCCTTTAACATTATTAACAAATAATTTTAAAAAAACACGGAGAAAGCAAAGAGCAATGTTTCGTTGTGAATCGATTACATTACACAACAAATGTATTTTTGAATGAAAATAACGCTAAGTCCGGCTCCCTCTGACAATGAGGATCGATATGGCTTGTCGTGAGTTATGACTGATGAAATATGTACGTACCTCAATTCGAGGATGGGGAATCAGAATCGCGAATAAAAATCGTATCCTTTGTGGAAAAGTTTTGAGAAAATTAGCATTTGGTACTCAAAAAATCAGTTTTTTGAAGAATACAGGTAGAAGATATCTTCTAGATTAGTTCATTTCAAATCGATTAGAAAAAAATTTTTTGCTGTAGGTCAAAAATTGAGTGAGATATGGCTTCCCGAAGTGGAAGATCAAAAAATCGATAAAAATGCAAATTTGGCGAAATCAAGTGCCTTCTCCTTTACCTCACTATGGTCAATCATGTAAATCTCATCCAAATCGGTGAGAAAAATTTTAAAACTGTCGGGAAAAGGTCTTATTTTCCTACGTTTTTACAGGAGACCCGTGATATGGCATTTTATTGGATAAATTGGGCATTAAAATTATGTAATCTTTTTAAGATCACATTCGGCGATGCAAATCCGCGTAGCCAAAGCTATCTTGGTGTGGAGCTCGACGCGCACAACGATGGGCAGCTGATTAATGAGGTTTGTAGTCTGATCTCTTTCTGTTTTGTAGTTTGACCTTTCAGATAGGCGCGAACTATCGCACGAAGGTCAGCCTTCTTCGTCTGCGCATTCCCAACGATGCACGCCTCCGTTGTATGTATTTTTCTATTTGTAGTTTGATAGATGTTTACGTAGTTTGATCACTATTACAATTGTGTTTTTTTAATTGAAAAGTGTATAGTTTATATTTTTTAAAGTCACACCCCGAGCTTATTTTACTCTCCGATCTGGCAATGCTCTCGCGAATTCTTTGTCCACGAGAGTGTGGCCAGTGCGGAGAGTTTCAAATTAACTTGGGGTGTTCCTTTAATTGAAAAGTGTAGAATCTAATCCTTTCACTCTATCAGACTTCACTGGCACCGAATCCAAGGCCGTAGATCCGTCCGATCTCGAGTATGATCTTTGGACTTTGGTCTTTTGATCTCTATTATTTGATCTTTGATCTCTTCTAGACGATTTGGAGTGCCCGTCGTGATGTACATGCCCATTCATCTCATTCGTGATAGTAGGAATGGACATCTGTACGAGAGGAAGATGAGCGATGGGTGGGTCTTGATATCATTCCTCCCTTTAAAATGTTTATGTTATGGATATATATATATTGCTAGTTGTACTTTACTGGCCCTAATTATCTGTTTGGAGATACACAAATTCACCATGCTGTGGGCTGTTGACTTTGAGTTTCTTTGAACTTGTATTTGGTCAATTGAATTTATGCACTTGTTGCTTTCTTCTAATTCATTCAATGAATTAATAAAAGGGAAAAATATAGGTTTGCATACACATTAAAGTTACAATTAAATAACGTTGTGCAAAGTAAATTAATAATTGTGCCCTGTGGTGTTTCGGCTGCTACGTCTAACAGTTCATCTGTCTCATAATAGTAACAAACAAATAAATAAAATATTAATTTCAGCCACATCATCTACTACCCATTTGACGCCGCTGCGCATGGGTAAGTATTCCATGTTATTCGTTCTGAAAGTGTAATTACTGATTTTTCTCCTTTTTCAGTGCCTTCGAAATGGACGAGTACAAGAGACGCCGCGCCCGTGTCCGCAAGCATGTCAAGGTGTGTTTCGGTTATTGTATTCTACCGTACTCATAGGGTTCCCTGATTCTTTCGAGACGAATGTTACGGTCTTGGATCTTGTGAAATACTTATTTCAATTTCCGCAATTTTGCGCAATGATGTAAAATTACTCATACGAAACCTTGCGCACTCGCCCATATTATCAGTTTAGTCTATTCATTCATATCAATAATATTAATACATAATATTGATTAGTTTTCCTCACTATCTTATCCAATGGATAGGATAGCGATAGTATCCATTCTTCTAGTCTATGACTAAGTCTTCCTCCACCGTCATTCCTCATTAAATCTAATTATCCTCCTTCAAACGTTGTGAGCACACATTTCAGCGTAGGATGGCTCATCCTCATGATCATTCTTCCTCCTCTTCTTCATCATCATCATCCTCCAATAATGACTCTACCTCGATGCTTAATGAGTCCGCCCAACACCTGCTGCAAGTGTGATTCACACGCGAGAGTGTGTTGATGTTCGTGTGGGTGAGATGATTATTTATTGCTTTTCATGAAATAATCATTAATCCATAACATGGGAATATTGTGACAGCACATACTTACAACTTTTTCGCAACATCAGCGCTGAGAGTGGGAGAAGTGACTGGGCGAGCATTGAAAAATGTAATCCGGATACTGTAAGCTACAGTATGCAGTGCGAAAGAGCGAAGTTAGAGTTGGAGATGGTGTAACATTCTTTGTCAAGATCAACTAATTGTAACTAGTGAAATCACCGGATCTGGACTGTGATAAAAGGGATTTATGTTTATTCTTTATTTAATTTTATTTGATATTACAGGTAGACATCACGTACTTCATCTCGGCCTTCGCCTCTTCTCATCTCTTCTCTTCTCATCTCTACACTCGAAACATGGCCTCTGCCTCCTCCTCTCCTTCTTCATCTTTTTATCACCTCTCTCATCACCGTAGAAGGAACAATGGCACTGATTGACTCGTATCTCGTTATCTTTTCCCCCCATTTATTTCTTTTCTCCCCCCCCCCCCCCATTCTTCCACATATTTCCTCACTTTAAGCAGGCCTTGTTGCGATTTTTCTTACTTTCTTTCGTCCCCAATTCATCACTTTCGAAATCAGCACTGCCTTTCACAATTTTGCTGACACTTTCTTTCTTTGTTCCTCTCTCTCGAATACCGTATACGTTCCCAGGTTCGCTAGTTTCACGGTATTTTTAGCTTGTTTAGTATCGATTGATCGATGTATTATCGATTGATTGACCGACTGTTTGTTTATTGTTTCTCGTCAACATTTTTATCCGATCCCTAACTCTATTTCGTTGCCCACTTGTACATTGCCCCCGTATCCCCCCTTAGATCACCCTCGCTATCCCTTACTAAACAAAACCTCATCCCCTATTTTACCTTTATCGATTGTTTCCCCCTCATACAGTATCTCTAGCTACTGTAGCATACGATTGATCTTATTCTCTCCGTCCCTCAATTACCGTACCCCTGCAGTCTACAGTAACCGTAGACCCCCGACACCCCATTTGTAGTGTAATCATGACTTCTGTGCCTAGTTTCTCAAGCTTCCTTGTACATTGTCTACCACCCGCCCATCCACCCCCCACCTTTAGTCGTGCAGCATTCGTACGCTGCAGCCGTGCAGCACGTGTGTGTCGCCGGCGCTGCAATGTTCGTCATGCATCGTTTCGTTTGCCGTACGTGTCTACGCTCTCCTCCGCCTCGTCTCCGTCGTTACGGCGGAGGTTAAGGCGTACCCACGTAAGGCAAATCTAACGATCCATCAGGCTTGCTGCACCGACTTCACGCACATGTTGCTCGTCGTTTATCCCCTGGCATTGTAGTTGATAGCTATTGCGATATTGTTTGTGTTTTTCTTTGTCTCATTTAAGTTTTTCTCCGTAATTAATGAAGCTTAGCTAGCGATGTGTTTGTCGTTTGTGGTCTATCATCTTATCGTCCATGAAGACTAGGGCGTCTGTAGTTTGAATTGGAATGTGAGGAATGAGTTCACACTGCAACAGTGATGTCGTGATGTCATGTCGCGGCCACAGGCCCCGACTATCTTTATCGACTCTCGAGAGAGAGCTCGTGTCCCTGTAATCAACTCTGACTGTCGGGTGTCTCTATCTTGGCTATGGCTTTCTTCCTGGCCATATTCACTGTCTTCTATCTCTCCTAATCTCTCTTGTCTATCATATATATATATATCTCTGACAGTCTATCGTCTCTTCTGTGATCTCTTGTCTCTAACTAGTAACTGTCCTTCTCTGACTGTCTGCCGTCTCTTCTGTGATCGCTTGTCTCTAACTAGTAACTGTCCTTCTCTGACTGTCTGCCGTCTCTTCTGTGATCTCTTGTCTCTAACTAGTAATTGTCCTTCTCTGACTGTCTGCCATCTCTTCTATGATCTCTCGTCTCTAAGCCTTCTCTCACAATCTACCTTCTCTTCTGTGATCCCTTGTCTCTAATATTTCTCTAACTGTCTATCGCCTCTTCTATGATCCCTTGTCTCTAATCCTTCTTTGACCGTACTCTCTCGTCAGATGTATCTTTATGCATCCGAGCTTTTCTGTCCCTGAATCGAGTCGGTTACTCCTCTTTCATCTCTCTCGCATATTATCACACTCCTCGTTCCTTTGGAATAGTGTTAGAAGGCAGATTCATTTTTGTCCACGCATGCATTTTCCTCGTATAGGTGTGTAGAATTTTGGCGTGAATGGAGGGGTGGGAGAGATGGGGGGAGTAGAGAAAGAAAGATGGAGATTGCAAGAAAATGAGTCAGATTGGGCACAATAAGGCAGAGAGAAATTCCACAATTTGGGAGTGGGTGTAAGTCGAATCACCAGGGGTTTTATCGAAGATTACTTTGTTCGTGCCTTATAGTATTGTTAAAATGCAGTGTGAGCGATATGGTATCGCGGTGGGTTTGGAGAGGTTAAGAGGGTGGTCATCTTTTCTTATCGGTCACTCGGTTGCATACTGTAGGTCTTGAACACAATGATAGTTTCAACCTCTTATTGTTGTTGTTGTTATTATTACTATTAGTATTATTATTCTCGGGCGTCAGAAATAGTGTGCTACGTGTGTAGTATGTATACCCTGATCAGTGTGGTTTCCCAGTTTCTCACCTAACAATAGGAGTCGTCATCATAGCAACTAGTTCATTTTGTTTTGTTGCTTATTTTCTGCCTAGTTAAAAAAAATATTTTGACTTCTTTGATTACCATATCTAACGTTCTCCTTCTAACCTCTCATTTATTCGTTTATCACACATGTTTTCGTTCAGAAAAAATGTACGAAAATGGGTACATATAATATATACTCTTTATCTTATATTTTTCACTGTATATAGTCAACGATGGTTGATTGTCATTTGTTGCGATCGTACCTATCCATACGCCGCGAGGCAGTCATGTCGTTGTGGTGACAGCTCCCATATCTCGTGCTGTCTATGCACCCTATCGAATACACATGTAAAACTATCAATCAGCTACTACTATCACTGTCATTTTAATGGAGATTTGATAAGACCGATCTTGGCAGGTACGATCAGTCTTTTTTGACTTGCTTGCTTGAGACTGATACGACTACTACTGCGTCGTACTGTTTCCATACATGTTTCGATATTTCATTGTGGATTAGTGCTCTGGATTAGTTGTCTCGTAGATTAGATCTGTGGCCGAATGCAAGAACCGTTTTCCGGGAAAATGTGACGTCATTAGCGTAGGCGGAGGCGTTTTCCAAAAATCCTCCGCCTACGCTAATGACGTCACATTTTCCCGTAAAACTGTTTTCCCGTTGTTCTTGCATAGGGTCACTGATTGTGAGGCCGTATCCATGAACGCTGGCAATCTCTTCGCCACCGTTCACGTATACATATACTGATGGGGGTAGTGACATGTGGGATACATCATCATCCTTAACCACTTCAGTCTTTCATGACAACCTTTCTCTTCACCACCGCTCTCCTCTCTCTCTCCCTCCTCCCTCTTTTCACACTGTCTCAAACTCTGCGTCTATCCTCTATCCGAAACATGCCTTTTTTGTTCCCGTAACTGCCGTTAAATCGCTGTATGTATGTCAGAAGGAATAGAGCCCCCCCCCCCCCAAAAGTAGTCCGATTCGTGTTTCAAGACTTTGCCATCCTCGCAGTAGTCTGACTGTTAACGATGACTTTCTCCTAAACGCATCTTGCCGCCACTACTGCCCCCAAACGGGACGAAGTCAGCGAGAGAGAATTCCTAAACTAGCCCCAACTCCGTTCCCAATCTACGGTAAATTTGCCTGACCAACGAGTTGGCTAAGTGGCCAAAGGAATTGTTGGGTATAAATACATACGGCCACATTTTTTGAGATGGCCTGTCATCTGTTCTGAATTGGAAACATTGCTTGATACGAGATAGTGTTTTCTCATTTCTCGAACACACTCTTTCTTCTACTTCATCTACGACTACACAGATGTGAGGGGACTAGATCTGACTGGGTGTATTCATTATTCATGCTTTTGAGTGATTTGTCTGAATGTCTGTTTAATATGATGTTCAAAAGTCTCGAAACGAAAAGAAACTGTGGCGAGAGAGTGTGTAAAACGAGGAGAGTTGGCTCTTCTTTTCATTTATTTTCATTTATAACTTTTTGAGCAGAGAAACTTTTGATCTATCTATCGATATATCTTTTGCCTATCTTGATTGAAAATCTGATCTTTTCATTGCACATCTGTGTCCGATCAATCAAAATCGATCATTGTCATTTATTTAATATGTGCGTTATTAATATTACAAGATATTAATTTTGGTTATTGATCATGATGAGTAAGAGGGGATGTCTACGTGACAATGGTAAGGTTTTGGTTTTCAATTTAAAGAGAGGGGGAAGATGGTTTGTTCATTTCGCACCATATTTCTTCTGTCCTCGACTCCGGTATTTTTGAATCGCGCCGTACGCTGTCTCAATCCCGTTGCGGAAGCAGCGGGGTGGACAGCAAACCCCGCGGCCTTCCCCCGCCGTGGTGCTCGACACGATGTGTGCCGCGGGTTCTCACACCGTTGTGTATTGCGTGATATTCTGTCAGTTTAAGCCTGTTTCATACTTTGATCACTTGTGGCTTTATCAACTATCTGCATAACTCTCTTTATGTCAATATCTATGATCATATTAGGGGGGGGTTATGAAAGGCAGAAGGGGATTATGATCTTAAGAATGATTGAATAATTGAATGAGATGTTGAGTGATCACTTATCATCCAAGCTCATACCATCGCTCTCTCCCTCTTCCCTCTACCTCTCCCTCTCCCTCTCCCTCTCCCTCTCCCTCTCCCTCTCCTTCTATCCTCTCCCCACTCCCCTCCCTCATTCATTCACCAGCGTTTCATACTGATAATGAATTAGAAAACGACGAGGAGAATTCTTTGGTATCTTTTTGTCTCTTATTCTCGCCTCTCCCTCTACCCCTCTCTCTACCTCTACCTCTCTATCTCTCCCTCTCCCTCTCTCTCACACTGATACTATTCATTATCATTCAATTCTCGACGCTTTTCGTGGATGCTTTCAGCGGCGTTTTTGGCATGTAGCAATTGCTGTACTTTGAACCCTACGTCTAATTTTTTGGACTTATTTTCTCCACGTGTCTTTCAACTTTTTTGAGACTAGCAAAGAGCCAGGAGTGGCCCTACGTGCACATCAGGGCCTACTGTTTTTTAATGTGTTCAAACTGTAAACTGTCTTTAGCGCTGATAGTGAGCGCATTAGATTTCCGACTCATTATGGTATTACGTTAGCTGGTGTTCAAGTTTAAGAGATTACGGTCGCTTTCTTGAGATAGATATGTTACGGTAATGAGGGGAAATGTGATCTTTGATCTCTCTCTCTGGTAGCTTCAAATCGATGTGGATCTTCTTAGTCCTGAGTCATGCACCACTTGTAAGCCCATTCATATTCTTAGACACGCTGAATTCGCTTACAAAGAAGCTTTTCCTCCCTCTCCCTCCCCATCTCTCTCTCTCTCCCTCCCCTCTCCCTCTCCTTCTATCATTACATGAGTCATTCCTCCATCTATCTATCTCTATCTATCTATCTATCTATCTATCTCATCGTCATGAATCTTCAATACAAAAAGGTCTTCATGTCTCTGTTTCTATCTCTGTCTCTGTCTCTCTCTATAGCCCCCAGTCTCTCTCGTTGACCCCGCCCAGTGATTTGTTAGCAGCATTTTTCTTCTTCTTCTCTACCTCTTGTTCTCCAGATACATCCTAGTGCATGTTATTCTCGCATTGCAAGTGATCTGGGGATATACGGGTCTAGTAGATCAAGGTTTTGGAATACTTTTGAGCACTTGCACTTTGGTTTGTACCGCACTTGAGGCTGGGTGTGACGATCCGTAGGGTAGTTCATAGTTTTTTTTTCCAATAAATGAGGAAAAAGTGTCGTGTAAGTTGCCTTCACGTTGAAATAATTCTTATTTTTGTTCCATCATATTTTAGCTAACAGTGAATACGATGACATGAGGGGATAGAAATAATGAAAAAACTTCTCAATATTTCCGAATCGTTCGATATCATACATTGCCATACCCTCGCAGTGCGAGGATTGACCCATTATATAAGGGCCATTTTAGGCCACTTGATAAAAAAGGAAGCTAAAAATGACGATTTTTAAGCGAAAATAACGTATTTTATGTATCAGCCCACCCTATTTCGAGAATTGACCCACTATATAAAAATAGGCGGCGAGGGTACCGAAAATGTATGGTTCGATATATTGTATTCTTGGTCGGATAGTTGATTGTATCCTCCTCCTGCCTTCATTCATTTTGTCTTCTATCTCCCTCCCCTCCCGTCTGCCCTCTGTTATTACATTTACGATAAACTATCCGTGAATTGTTTAATGTTGATTGTCATCACGTGATATTTGAATGATTTGAATGGCCATGTGTAATATTAAGCTATCGAAGCTCTCGTAGTTAGCTGAGATCATTAAAAAAATGAATTAGTTGAAATAGTTGTAGTGCCTATCTGTCTTATCATTCCTACAGTATCCATTGGACTTCAGCTTTACCAACTGCGATACCTGGCCGCATCATGATATCTGTAGCGTATTCAACTTATTCTTTGAATATTTTCGTTGCTGTTTGATTGATTCACTACCATTCCTCGTTGCGAGATTGATTTCGTTTCAATTTCTCATCGCCAATCAATACTACCATAATGCACAGTATATTGAGCCTACTGTACCCCCCTAATATTCCCAATTTTCCAGATGCGGTTGCTGATTCCGCTCGTCTGCGTGCTGTTGACGGTGACCGCGCGCAACCTGGTGAGTCCATCCATACCGTATCCTACCGTACCCGCGTCCTCGCCATAATCCATTGGCTACCGTATACCCATCAGCCGTATCCTCACCATAATCCATCTTTGCAGCCCCACAAGCGCCACATCGCACGCGCACCGAACGTCGCGGCGGATGAACAGGTGAGCTGGTGTGATTTACTTATTGCCTATGTAGACTGAACTTCTTTGTGTTCCATGTATTATGCACTGTTACATTTACCTTACGTGCCTACGCCGTCGGAGAGGCGACGGAGAGGGTTACGGCGTAGGCACGTAAGGCAAATGTAACAGTGCATTAGTCTAGTTTATGGCTGGTGAGGTGGTGTAAATTACAAATTGCCGTACATTAACTTTCCATTGTAGGCAATTCGTCAGCTACGGGATCAAGACCTTCAAGAATGGGAGGAGGAACAGAGAGTCAGGGTACGGTATTTTATTTACTACACAAAGATGGAAAACTACTCTGTGGTAACACATAATTGCCCAGAGGCAACATGTAAGCAGGGTTGTCAAATTGACTACCCATGGGTAACAAGAATCCACGGGGTATGCAACGGAAGTCCAATAAATTACACTGGGTTAACAAATAATAGCTCGATTCTCGAGAATATCATGAGCGTGATGTCTAGTGCACGCGTGCTGATGAGTCCGGGTAATGGGTTTTTTCCGAATGTGCTAAAAGTGTGTGTAATGTGAGTAGGGAGAGGGAGAGAGAGGTAAAGGGAGAGGGAGGGGAGAGGAGTGGTAGAGGGCGAGAGAGAGGGAGAGTAGGGTAGGGAGGTAGAGGTAGAGTGTTACAGAGGGAGAGAAGGAAGAAAGAGGTAGAGGTAGAGCGAGAGGGAGAGAATGGTGCTGGAAATAGATTGATTGAATGATTGCAAGATGAAAGACAGGGGTAAAAAAACGAAGAATCTCATCTCAATATATCAAAGATACTATCAATTGAGCCCATAGTGCACGTAGTGATAAGCGGTTGCAGACAAGTACGAATAATCATCAATTTTCATATTATTAAAATTTCAAATCATGAAATCATCGAATCGAAATTTTGTAATTTTGTCAGAAAAATTAGACATTGTTACTATTTAAGCAATAGCGGTGTGTTTTCGAGCAGATAATTAAGGCAGAAAATCTCGGGCTGCCTGATTTGTGGCAAAGGTGGAAAAGGTTGTCACTGGGTATACGGTAGATACGCTTGATTACGGTAGTTGCTGTTTACAGTAATCATAGTTTGGGTTCGCTTCAACTTTTCTGGGTATCCATCTCAAGGAAGTGAGCGGAAAAAAAGTGAAGAAAAAAAGTTGATTAATGATATTGGGTGGTAGGCAATCAGTCAGGATGAAATCATCTCTGACAGCCAGTCTCTCTTCATTTCCCATGCTCTCTCGCATTCGCACGCTCTCTCGTCGTTCTCTAATTGTAGTCGCATTGTGTGAATTATTGGGGGATTAGGGAGATAAGGACAGAGATCGGAGAAGCTTTCGATGACGAATTGGAAATATTGATTTATTGATTGATATTTACATAATCAATCAATCAATCAATTTATCAAATCAGGCAATATATGCTCAGATGAGGATGGGTCTATTCATCATAGGTTGCATTCCACCAGTGTCTTCCAATAGCTCGAGTCAGATCGTCTCTCCAGCGTACGCGAGGTTTTCCACACGGGCGGTTCCTGTTGTACGGCGTCCACACCGTAGTAGCACGACTCCACTGTTCCAACTTCATATTCCGGATCTTGAGGGCCCATTGAGCTTTTCGTTTTAAGCTTTCCTGTATCCAATCTCGTAGCTTGGTGGTCTCCCTTACACGTTCATTTCTCCAGCGATCTCGCAACGTAACTCCTATCATCTTCCGCTCCATCTTCCTCTGGGTGGCACTCAATCTCTCCTTATCACTCGATCGCAACGCCCACACCTCACATCCGTAAAGTACGGTGGAAGTGATGCAACTCTCAAATAACCTTCTCTTTGTTTTCATCGGTAGAAAACGTGACGAAAGCAGATGTGATAACTTGGTCCATGCGTACCATCCAAGCTTGATCCGATGCTCGATTTCGTCAGAATGGTCAAGGGGAATGGAGATCCTTCCTCCGAGATATGTCGTAGATTGAACGAAATTGAATGTCAGGTTTTCGATTTCAATTGGAGCTCGGGTTGTAGTGCACGAGGTGAGCAGTACTGTTTTAGAGGCATTCACCTCAAGTCCAACACGGCTGCAGGCATCCATCAGTTTCTTCAGCATACTTTCCAGTTCCGATCGAGACTTCGATAAGTAGATAAATAAATAGATGTGTTCGACTTTCGGTTGTTGTGAATTATACGAATTATTGTTATTCTATTTTAATTTCGATTCATTGTTTCCGATTCGTAAGTCGTGAAGTGTTTTTGGACTGAACTAATTTGAGGAAATATAGAGCTGTAAGACGCGAATTCAGCAACTTTCAAAATTTGTCGGCTACAAAATGAAACTGCGGAATTAACAATAATAATAATATTAAGATATAATATATTTATAATAAAATATTTCTTATATTATATATTGAGGAAAATAAGATAAACTCGAAGCGATGCTTTGGAAATAAATAAGATAAAAAAATAACTATTGTTCCTTCAGAGACAACTGAACTCACCCGAACTGTCCCGCGAGGAGAGACACCGTATCACGCAGGAACACTGGGTACGGTAGATTGAATCTCGATTGATTTTTTTTCATTTCGCATATCATCGTATTGTTTTAATGAGAAAAAAATCGATTTTAACGCGGAAACACTTTTCAGGACAAGCTCGGCCCTAAGGCGCTGCAGGTGAGGCCGCGTGGAGGATGTCGTGGTCGACGCCCCGTGCAGCCTCCCCCTAATGTACCGGTAAGTATAACTTATTAACGTACGTTCAAAAGTTGCGAAATGAAAAAAACACTCGCTTCACTAGTCTTTTTTTTTATCCATGAACGATGACAAACCGTTTGCCGGTAAATGTGTCGTCACAAGCGTAGGGGGAGTTTAAAGAAAATCATCCCAATACACTTGTGACATCGCGTTTGTCGGCAATAGTTCATGTATACGGCCTCTGGTATCGTTTTTCTTTTCGTGACTTTTGAATATCGTAGTACTTATAGTATGTATGTATCACTGAACGTTACCATTTGTATGCAATGTCCAGATCACGATTCCGGTAGATCACATGCGATTTGCACCGTAGTTTCGTGTATATGTATACCTGATCGTCCTTGCAATGAAATATAAATAAAAAAATAAACACAAAATACACGAATGAATAATCTATAAATGAAGCTTGAACTGAACTTAAATGAAGAAGAGCCCTCCTTCATCTAGTAATATACTTGATGTGAATAAATTGATTAATTGATTGATTGAAGTCTGTCGGGAGAGGCTAGTTGCTTTGACTTGGTGTGGGGAGTGGTGAAGGGGCAGGGTTTTATGAAGGGGGTAGGTATAAAGATATAGTGGTAAAGGTAAAGGTAAAGGTGCAACCCGTTATTCAAGGCACACGAAGTCCAGCGGGTGACTACTGCTAGGCCAGTGACAATTATAATGGTATGAATTATAAACACACAAAATCGCCTTTAATATGCCCCTGTCAATCGAATTGAGATAGAAGGATGAATTCGTGAGGAAAGTTGGACCAGGCTTTATGATCATTGCAAGAAACAAGGATCAGTGGAACCATCTCATACAGATCAATCCGCATAGTAGATCTAATTAAAGTGTTTAAATGTAATGTAAATGTAACAAAATATTAAGATTTAACAAAATTGTCCAACAAAATATGCATGCAACACATAACTTATGTTAGTTCAATGTGCTTAACAGTCCATTCAACACTCGGCGTTACTGTCATGTATATTAGCGTGTGTGCTGTGTTGTCTATCTGTGCACATTACTGTAACAGCGCCCAGCTATCGTAGCTCAGCACTCTGAGACCACTGCGTCCAAATTTTATGTCAACACACTGATACACACTGCGTGAATGTCGATATTGCGTGTCTGCATGTGTGTGTACCCACTACCGTATTAGACACCGTACCCAATACCGTATTAAACACCGTACTCACTACCGTATTAGATACCGTACCCACTACCGTATTAGGTACCGTACCCAATACCGTATCAGGTATCGTACCGGAGCCCATGCTCGAAACGCAGACTCACTACTACTCCTCCTCCTCAACCTCCTCCCGAACCACTAGTAAGTAACTGAGGTAAATAACCTGACCACCGTATTCTCTTGACTTTGAAAGCCAACATGACCGACACTTATACTAATTGTTGCATGGAGATTGTCAGAAAAGTGATTTCGGTGCACCAAATGAAGCCTGATTTATTCGAAAAATGTGAACTTTGAGAGATAAAGAAAACATCTTTGATCTACCTTTCCTAGTTAGTGCTGTTGTGGGAGGCTTGGATCGGAGTGACACGAGACCACCGCAATCTTGCCACGACATCGATCACAACCTTGCCACCTTACAATTTGCATGATTCGCGATCCTTATTATGTGTGTTAACAATTGCATTGCAAACGAAACGTGAGCATGATTAAAGAAGGAGCTCCTCGATCTTTCTTTCGTCGCTAATATGACCAGGTAGAACACAGCACCCTGAATACAGAAACCATTTTCCCGCGAAAAGTATTGATGCTCTGAAATTCCGTAAGCCGATCAAGTTTATTGCAGCACCAGGTAAACTAAGAATTTTCAAAAATGAAGGTGAATGAAAATAAATCAGAAAAGGAGTTTGATCCCGAGTTGCCCGGTTACAAGTTCTGACTACTAAAAACCCTAATGAAACCTCTAAAACACTGAAACGAGGGTTGAAAATAGTGGGAAATTTTAAAAAAATTAAAAGAATATTTAAAGTTTATAAATAAGTCTATGACAGGTATCGCTGCGTCGTCCCTGTCAGCCTCGCGGTATGAGTCCTCATGATGTACAAGCCAGACAGGTAATGCACATCCACACTCTTTATTTTTTTAAATAAAATAAATTTAAAGAAAAATCATGAAAGAAATCTTATCAAATTAAAGACACACCCCGAGTTGATTTGACACTCTCCGCTTTGGCAATTCCCTCTCGTTTTCACGTTAGTTCAAAATGCGAGAGAGATGGGAATGGGGGGGGGGCACAGGAGATGCTCAGGCGACTTTTGACATCATTGTGGTGTGCTGTTTGGTGTGTTTTTACAATCTCATAATAATGATACACTAGTTCATTAGTCAAAGCGGCGCACCTTAGACGGGTTTGATGACGAGGCGGAGAGTGTGACAGAGGGAATCATTTGATGCCATCTCGCACGCACACCCTCTAATGCAGCCCACCAAACCCGCCTGGCATCCGCCTCGCACTCTTTATAAGGTGGAAAACGTGATTCGCCCTACCTTGATTATTTCCCCGCTATTACAGAGGCTGAACTAGCGTCTTTTTTATCTGCGAGAGAGTGTTGCCAGAGCAAGGAGTTTCGAATGAGCTCAGAGTGTGCCTTTACATAAAATAGATAGCGAGCATTGCTTGTTGAAATTCCTACATGTAGGTATTTGACAGTTTTTTTTAATACAATGATCATTTATCGATGATTGCTCTTTTTTCAGGAAGAACAGAGACTTCGTGAGGAGGAAGCTGCGAGGTGATTGTTTTTTTGCTGCAAAAGATCAAAGATCAAACTACAAAGATCAAAGATCACTATGCAAAACTGTGAGTTTGCAGACACCGTGCCGAGTATGAGATTCGTCTTCGCGCTCACCAGGAGGCAATGGCTCGATGGGAAGAGGAGAATCAGCGTAGACTGCGAATGAGAGACGAAGTTGTGGTACGGTAGTTTGGACTTTGATCTTTGATCTTTAATCAGTAATTTGCATATCTTTTGCAGCCAGAGGAAGACGATCGTGTGCGTGAGGACGAGAGCGCTCGTGCCGAAGAAGAGGCCAGGTATACTGTAGTTTCGGGTTGTATCGTGCCGAGGAAAAGGGATAAATACTGTAATTTCTGTTTTTTTTTGTTGCTAAAGTATTATTTCGCAAAAAAAAGTATTCTATATTCTAGTAGTGATAATATATCCAGAGAAACGCCGGTTTTGTTTTTTTATGTTTGTTTATGCGTCGTTACATTTACCTTACGTGCCTACGCCGTAACCCCCTCCGCCGCGTCTCCGTCGTTGCGGCGGAGTGTACGGCGTACGCCCGTAAGGCAAATGTAACGATGCATTAGAAAGATCACAGATCGAAATACGAACACCATTTAGACGTCGTGAGACCGAGGAACGTCGCAATCGTGAGTACCAAGAGGCGCTGGCCAGGTGGGAGGAGGAGAATCAGCGAAGACAGCAGCAGCAACGACCCGAAGTTGATGTACGGTAGATTGATCTTTGATCTTTGATCTTTGGTCTCCATACCGTAGTCAACCGACCAATTGGCCTTTGCAGTCTGAGGCGGAAGAGGAGCGCAATCGCGAGTACAAAGAGGCCTTGGCCAGGTGGGAGGAGGAGAATCAGCGAAGACAACAGCAGGCCTACCAACAGCCCGATGTCAATGTACAGTGCTTTGATCTTTGATCTTTGGTGTTTTGATCTTTGATCTCTCTGTGTACAGTCGTTCGATAGTATTGATGCACATGCAATATGTGCATTTTTGCTTCTTTTTTTTGAAGGCACACCTCAATCTGATTTTACTCTCCGCTCTGGCCATACTCTCTCGCTGAGAAGAAAACGAGATAGTGTGGCCAGCGCGGGGACTTTCAAATCGGCTCGGAGTGTCACTTAAAATAAATTTTGTGTAATGTTGGTCAATTATCGATTATTGATTGATCCATTGCAGCCTGATGAGCAGCGAGTCCGTGATGATGAAGAGATGAGGTATGCTTGAATTTTAAGAAGTTCAAAGATCAAAGATCAACTCTTCAATCCTCAGACGCAAGGAGTTCAACGAGCAGCGCCGTCGCGAATACGACGATGCTCGCGCTAGATGGGAGGAGGAGAATGCGCGGAGACAGCAGGCGGAGAATTTCGAATCTGAGGTATACGGTGTTTTGATCTTTGATCTCTGATCTTTGATCTTTAGCGTCGCCGAGCTCCCTGCCCCGCTCTTCGCCAGGAAATTCTCGAGGGTCGCTCGTATGAAAACGTAAGCTGGATTGATCAATCAATAATGATTGGATTACGATAATTTCAAGGAGATTATTGATTGATTGTAGATTTTCATCTTCGCCCACAAGGCTGGCTGCTCTGAGGCCGAGACTCGCAGAGCCTTAGGTATAATCATGACTCACAGGATTTGAAAAAAAACTTCACATCTGTTGTATAAATTTTGGGTTTTCAAAGTGATGTTCAACAAAATCTGACTCGACCGGTTTATCGAAATATATGAAAGTATTGATCTATCGATTATTGATTGATTGATCGATTGATCTATCGATTGATTGATTTATCGATTGATTGATTGATTGATTGATTTATCGATTATCTAGAAATGGCTCGTCATCGACGCACGCAAATCGCCTCCACACAGTCATTCTCGTATCCCGTCCTCTTCTACTCGAGAACTCGCGGATGGGTCAAGGTGCACAATGAGGAGGAGCGAGACCGATTCGAGGAACAGGTATCATCAAAGATCAATTATTGATTGATCTGATGATCAATGTCATATTGTATTCCGGAAGATATATGTTCTGAAATCGGAGATCAAAGATCAAAGATCAATTATTGATTGATCTGATTTTCGATGTCATACTGTATTCCGGAAGATAAATATTATGAAATCAAAGGTCGGAGATCAGAGATCAAAGATCAATTACCGTATTCAGGAAGCCGAGCTCGACTTCCAGCGTCTGCGCGCGCAGTACGAATTCGTCGAAGCGATTGTGCGTTTGATTTACTCGCTTGATCTTTGATCTTTGATCTCTGATCCCATCTTGCAGGAATCCGAACGCACCCTCGCCGCTCGCGATCGCGTCAGGGACTACGAGATTGAGAGAAGAAGACCGGTGAGTGTTATTGATTGATTATTGATTGATTCGTGATTACAAAGGATTTTTTCGATCAATAGTCAATGATAAGTTGACCAATCAGTAACTTTTGACATTAACTTCTTCAGTTTCCTGACAATGATCTTTGGTCTGATCTGATTGATGAAAATTGACAAGATCTTTGCCTTATCCCGACACCCTACTTTCTCATTCTTCAATCTTCATGTTTTATACTATTATTACGTATTCAACATCAATTTATTTATTTATTATGTACCGTGTTTCTTGTAAACGTATAAATTATTATTATTACGATAAATGTGACAATCAATCAATAAATGATGATGACACTATTCTACAGTTATCGTTACAATTATTGATTGATCAACTAATCGATATTCGTTCAGCCCACATCCGAGGAGGGTCCATCATGGAAGCTCAACGGCGGCAACCAGCCATCGCAGCCAAGGATCGAGGAGAGAGAAGAGGAGGCCAAGGATGATAAGACGTTCGCGGTTATCGATAAGGTGAGAGCGCGGCGGAGGCAACACGGGTTTGGTGCTTATGGCACAGTAAAAGGTTACGGTAACGGTTGGAGTCGGTTCTAACTGCAATGATGGTCTTTGGACTGCGGTATATGCATGTCTTTGCATATTACCATAACCTAGCCCATGAACACTACACACAGCTCTTGTCCTACCGTAATCGATTCCTACTTACCGTAACCAGTTTCGTTTCAGGACAACATGCAGGCTGTCGTTTACTCTGACGGTGAAGTGGCCAAGGAGAGCGCCGAGGAGGAAGAGGTCGATGCGGCAGTGCTCGAACAGGACACTGATGGATTTGAGAGGGAGGAGCCCAAGGAGGAGGAGCAAGAGGAGAAGGTGGGACTTGGCCAAATATCGATTTATCGATTGAATTTGGTATTTGAAAACTTGAAGTGTGCTTGCAATTGCTTGAACACAGTGTACTAGCACGCCTAGTTAACGTGAAACGTGACGTCATGCTTTTAAGCAGACTTACAAGTATTCTTCGAATGAAAGCAGAAGTACACTTCAAGTTTTGGACTAGCAGTATATGGAATTTATTGATTGATTTCCAGCAAGACGAGGCAGCGGCAGAGGAGGCTAAGGAGGAAGAGAAGCAGGAAGAAGAGGAGAAGGCTGTCCAGGATGCGGTGGTGAGTTATCGATTGATTATGTTTACCGTAATCAAGATACTGTAGCTAATCGATAATTGTTGCAGGATTCGATCGTATCCGAGGTGGCTGACGAGATGGACAAGGAAGAGGAGGAGGAGAAGGTAGGGAGGAGTTGGCACGTTGCCAAATATTGATAGATTCATAGGTCGAAAAGTACGTTATAAACTTCGAAGTCTGACCGTATTATGAGCCTAAAATTCCAGAAAAATCGGAAAACCTGACCGCATTTTAAAAATGTATAACCTAGCTATTCGACCTACGAATAGATTATGAGCGTTATTGATTTATTTGAATATTATACAGAAAGAGGAGGCAGTAGTGGAAGAAGAGAAGGAAGAGGAGAAAAGGGAAGAGGAAGAGAAGGTTGAAGAAGAAGGAGATAAGCCTGCTGAACCAGAGCAAGTAGTGGAAGAGGAGGAACAACCAAAAGAGGAGCAGGTCATTTTTAAAATTTTTTTAAACTCGCTAAATGACAAATAAGCATTTTATTGTTGGGAAAACAATTAAGAAAACTTCCCACTACTAGGAAATGAATCAATAAATGCTTTACACTTGCCAACCGTCCTCGTGTTTTTCACTTCCGTATTCCTCGTGTCTACCTTTTCTAATATGTATAAATAATATTTGCAGGCAGAAGAGGAGAAGCCCGAGATCGCGGTAGAGGATGCAGCAGAGCCCGTGGAGGATAAGGGAGAAGCAGTGGAGGTAATCAATAATTGGAAGATTACTGTAGCTTCAGATTGAATTGAACAATGGCTCCTCTTGTTGTCAGAGGGAGCCATACTCATGTAGTTTGACAATTCGTTTTTACAAGCGTTTATTGAAATGGTAGTAGGCTCATATTGTCAAATTTCACGCTGTAAGCTTGTGATGTCAGATTTGACACTATCAAATTGCCACATTTGTCATTGTCAAATTGACATCATTCATTCATGTCAGGTGGAAGAGGCGGATCCTAATGCCGGTGAGCACATGGGCGATAGGATTGTGGTTGGAGAAGCTGAGGAGAAGAAGGCAGAGGGAACGGAAGAGGAGGAGAAGAAGGAAGAAGAAGTAGTGGAAGAGGAGACCAAGGAAGATGAGGTGAAGGCTGAGGTGGAAGAGGAGAAGGTACGCTTGGTCTTATTTAATTATTGTATTTCTTATTTTGTTTTATTTTATTATTTTAAATATTGCGTTGCCACACTGAAACATTGTGTGATTTCTTTTTTTTTCCACGGCCGAAACACTATAAAGATTCTGCCCTTTTACAGCATACATTTAAAAATTAATTTTTCGCGAATGATAACTAATCATTGTACAGTTTCTAACAAAACAATTTTTTGAAGTCTGAATTGGTATATTTAAAGGAGCCCGAGCCTGAACAGCAGAAGGAACCCGAGACGATCAACGCGATCAGTGCGCCATGGCAAAAGATGCTCGAAAAGGTAGATTATCGATCGATCCATCTAATTTATTGATTGATTATATCGATTTCAGGGCAAGTCAGAGGGTAGCAAGGCGGCTGGTGAGGTTACTGTAGAGAAGAATGCGGAGGAGAATGCAGAATCAGCGGTCAAGCCCAAATCTGCAGGACGAGCGCTCCCTGTTGATGACGATGAGGGCTTCTTCTTCTAGAAGAGTTCTGAGAATTATGAAACTCCGCCCCTTTTCTAATCAATAAATCGATAATTCCATTGATTTCTTTTTAGAAATCTCTTCCCCCAAGCATCTGTCTATGTTTGGGCCCTTGTGACTATTTCCTTGCTTCTTCCTCAACTTCCATGACCTACCGTATCTCTATCTCGATCATACTGTATCTCTAGTAGTACAATAGTTTGACTATCGCAAACTGACTATATATTTATCCACAAACTACTTTATCCAGAAATATTCCAATTTCTTCTCCGTCCACACTTTCCCTAGATTGCCAATTCTGAAGATTACTTAAGATTAAGCCCGAAGTTTGTATCATTTTTGTCCAATAACTGCCACTGCCTACGTTTGTAAATAGATTATTGATCGTCCACTCATCCATTTGTCACTCCCTTTCCAGTTTCCATGTTTGTTAATTTTCCCTAATTTTGAGAATCTGTGAGATATTTGTGTGCCTTTTTGTGTCCAATATTTGAATAAAATTTGTTCTCGTAAATATCTTTATATAAAACGTCAAAAATTGAAAACAACTATACAATCATAATTTCGATCTAATCATCCTATGGGATACAGTAATCGTGATGTGAGAAAGGACATGAGGTACGGTAATCAATCAATCAATACCGTAATCTACTGAATGGTCTTATTCCCTTTTGGAGTGACACTATATGCTTAGAATTATTTAGGCTTGAGCTTAACTATTTAGGCTTAGGCTTAGCACTATTTAGGCTTAGGCTTAGCACTATTTAGGCTTAGGCTTAGCACTATTTAGGCTTAGGCTTAGCACTATTTAGGCTTAGGCTTAGCACTATTTAGGCTTAGGCTTAGAATAATTTAGGTTTAGGCTTAGCACTATTTAGGCTTAGGCTTAGCACTATTTAGGCTTAGGCTTAGAATAATTTAGGCTTAGGCTTAGCACTATTTAGGCTTAGGCTTAGCACTATTTAGGCTTAGGCTTAGGCTTAGCACTATTTAGGCTTAGGCTTTGAATAATTTACGCTTAGGCTTAGCACTATTTAGGTTTAGGCTTAGCACTATTTAGACTTAGGCTTAGCACTATTTAGGCTTAGGCTTAGGCTTAGCACTATTTAGGCTTAGGCTTAGAATAATTTAGGCTTAGGCTTAGCACTATTTAGGCTTAGGCTTAGCACTATTTAGGCTTAGGCTTAGGCTTAGCACTATTTAGGCTTAGGCTTAGAATAATTTAGGCTTAGGCTTAGCACTATTTAGGCTTAGGCTTAGCACTATTTAGGCTTAGGCTTAGCACTATTTAGGCTTAGGCTTAGCACTATTTAGGCTTAGGCTTAGAATAATTTAGGTTTAGGCTTAGCACTATTTAGGCTTAGGCTTAGCACTATTTAGGCTTAGGCCTAGCACTATTTAGGCTTAGGCTTAGCACTGTTTAGGCTTAGGCTTAGAATAATTTAGGTTTAGGCTTAGCACTATTTAGGCTTAGGCTTAGCACTATTTAGGCTTAGGCTTAGAATAATTTAGGCTTAGACTTAGCACTATTTAGGCTTAGGCTTAGCACTATTTAGGCTTAGGCTTAGCACTATTTAGGCTTAGGCTTAGCACTATTTAGGCTTAGGCTTAGAACTATTTAGGCTTAGGCTTAGCACTATTTAGGCTTAGGCATAGGCGGAGTCTCAGAATCGTTAGAACTTCTTCCAGGAGTTCTAACGATTCTGAGACTCCGCCTCTTTTTAAAAAACAATAAATCGATTATTCCATTTATTTCTTTCTAGAAATCTCTTCCCCCAAGCATCTTCTGTCTATGTTTGGGTCCTTGTGACTATTTCCTTGCTTCTTCCTCAACTTCCATGTCTTACCGTATCTCTATCTCGATCATACCGTATCTCTAGTAGTACAATAGTTTGACAGTAGTACAATAGAAGGATGGACACTGATCGATGGGCCAAAATTGTCACCAATCGGATACCCTATCAATATGCTTCTCGAAGACCTGCTGGAAAGCCCCCTACTCGTTGGCGTGATGACCTAAGGAGGAGAAACGGAAAGGATGGTGGAATATGCCCTACTCCCAATGGCTAACAACCCAGCACACCACAGTGTGAACCTGATAAATATTGATTGACTATCGCAAACTGACTATATATTTATCCCCAAACTACCGTATTCAAAAATATACCAATTTCTCCTGTCCACACTTTCCCTAGATTGAAATTCCGAAGATTGCTATAAAAGTTTGTATCATTTTGTTCAATAACTGGCACTGCCTTCAGCGTTTGTAAATTGATTATTGATCCCGCTCGTCTTTCCCTTTTAATTTTCCATGTTTTTTTTTAAAAATTTTCTCTAATTTTTAGAATCTGTGAGATGTGCCTTTTTGTGTCTAATATTTGAATAAAATTTGTTCTCTTATTCATCTTTATATAAATCGGCAAAAATGAAATAACAAAAAATTGAAAACAACTATACAATCATAATTTCGATCTAATCATCCTATGGGATACAGTAATCGTGATGTGAGAAAGGACATGAGGTACGGTAATCAATCAATAGTCCGTATACCATAATCTACTGAATGGTCTTGTTCCCTTTAGGAGTGGGTCTACTTTGTTCTCGTTCCATTCGTTCTTGTTCATACTGTAGCCTGGCCTTCTCGTCAATCGATTTCATCTCAGCCATCTCTCCCAGTGCAGATACTATTGATTTCTGTAATGATCAATCGATAATCACATAACCATATTTTACACTGATCATGAAATCTAATCTAGTAGTTTAATTAATAATATGATTGAATTTAATAATATAGATATCGAATCAATCAATAATCATACTCACAGACAGTCTCAGTTGTTCCCTCTTCCAGTCCAGCTGCTCCTGAGATGTGATCGGGCATGGACGACCATCTACAATGAAATAAGTGTAAGTAAAGGATAAAAAAGATACATCCCGTTATTCAAGGCCAGGGTTGGGCGGAAAAGGGTGACCGGTAAAAAATTCGGTTACGGTAATTTACCGGTCAAAAGAACCGGTAAAACGGTAAAACTCTTAAAACCCTGTAAAATCGCTAAAAATTGCAAACTTTTTCTGCGAAGTTTGTCTCTGACCGAAGATACAACAAAAAATATTTATATTTCTTTTGTTGTGTTATTATATTTGACAAGAGTAATTTATGGAGAGAGGAAAAGTCTGTTAAGACATAAAATCACATTCATATACGGACAATTTCTCGAAATTTTTGAAGATAATATTACCAAAAAATACGCAGAATATCTAGTGTAAATTTCGGTAATTACCGTTGAGAAACCGTGAAATTTACCGGTCGGTAAATTTTACGGTCCGAGACCGGTAAAACCGACAAAAAATCGGTAACTGAAAATTTTTGCGCCCAACCCTGATTCAAGGCACACGAAGTCCTGCGCGAGATCACTTCTAGTGATAATTAAAGCCAATTCAGTCTGGAGAGCCTAATCTCTTCTTTTTTATCCAATTACTTACCTACTTGGAGATAGTAATTGGATAAAAAACAAGAATCAAGTTTTGAGAAATAACCGCACATTTCACAAACGTAAAATTCCTCAGTCAGTAACATTTTTATCGACTTTTATGGGAATTGGAACTATGAAAAAACAGTACATAGACCACCAAAACCGATCGTACCGAGAAAAGAGAAGTCGGGTCCCAGCGCGAGTGGCTTCGGGTCGGGTGAAACGTAGATACTGTAACACAGTAATAATTATCGATTTTATACGTTAGATCATGTCATATATAACAAAACGATAGTTTAAAAATCGATAACGTAAACGTACGGTGTGGTCCAGGTGCGGAATTTGCCTCGCACGGGTGATGGTTGTTTAGTCGAAGATGATGATGGAGAGGAAAAACGACGAGTTATACACAGAAGAGATCGATATGAGGACATACTGGAAATAGACAAAAATATATTTTTTTTAAACAAAGAATATATTTTAAATTTTAATGCTAGACAAGGAAAGTAGAAAGTAAAGTCAGTGCAGAGTAGCATTGTAAATTATTTTTTTCAATTGAATATATTATTGTAGACACCGGAATCCAGCAGGTGAGTCATGATTGCAAATGGCAATATCTTTTCGATATAGCATTTTAATAAATATAACAAAATATATTTTAAATAATGATACTCACGCGGTCATTAACCGTGTTACAGCAAAAGATTCACAAAATAACGAAGGGATGCATATATAAATATTTATTCTCGCGGGAGTTTCACGAAAAATAGATAAACAATGAGTGACAGAGGGGTAATAACTAAACATTTCTTAACTTACAACCATCTTTTTATTTGTAAAAGAATAAAATAATAAACGATAACACAACAGACTGCGGAGATTGTATAAATAAATGAGAAAAACGTTGTAAAATTCAAATTATCGATTAGCAATTATCGAACTGTTACTGGGTTTGACGAGGCAGAGATACAAGTTTGCGCCAATCAAGACGGGACTACCGTAATGAATCAAAGAGTGAATATGTGGGTATTAATCAATAAATCAATAAATCAAAATCAATCAATCTATAAATCAATTCCACATCTTGATAAGTCCATCCCATCCAGCCGTGATCACCTTGCTCTTCTCGTGAGGATGCCACAGTGCGTTGATGCACGTTTGCTCGTGAGCCTTCCATCTGCAAATCAATATATTATTTGATTATTATTACATTATTATTATAGTATTTATTTTATTATTATAGTATATAAAATATATTTGAACAAAGTTTACAGTTCGTCGGGACACATCACAAACATCGCATTCAAATTAGATAGAAAAATTTGAACAAATTCATATCTGTCTTCACTAATAGAGCGAAAGCAACCAGGTGATTTTGCGTTTCGTTAGTTCGTTATATGTTTCGTGTATTGAAGATATATCAATCAATCTCTGATACCTAGCAATGCACTTATGCGTCCTCCAATCCCACATGAAGACCTTGCCGTCGGCATCACCAGAGATCAGATAACTGAAATAAATTCAAATTGGTTCCTGGTTCCACCACGACAGCCAGATTACTGTACGCACCTCATATCCGGACTGAAGTCTACGGTGCACGCGTAACCGGCAGAGTTGTGGCCTCTGCAAATCAAGAGAACTTTAGAGAATTTAAAAAAAGTCAGTGTACGATAATCAATCAGGATGAGACTACCGTATACCTGAATGCCTTCTTCTTCGCGAATCTCAGCTTATCCTCAATCAGCTGGAAGAGCACGATACGATTGTCCATTGACTGACCCACGATCCATTTATCTGGAAACATCAGCATAAAAATAATTACTTTATGTATACCAAAAAATAAATAAATCAACTCCGGGTTTTGCAGGGTAATATTACAGTAAGTAGTGCGCAAAAAGTAACTTACTTTCTGCTTACTTTTTTGTTACTGTTTTGCTATTTCATGAGTATATAGCGAAAAAGTAAGTAAAAAGTAAGTTACTTTCTGCGCGTTACTTACTGTATTATTACTCCGCAAAACCGGAGAAATATACAGTAGTTCAATCAGAAAAATCAATACTTACCAGTCGGTGACTTGGTCATGGTTGGCACAGAGTGCATACCAGCATTCTGGATAAGCTTCGTGTCCACTGGGATCTCCCATTCCCAGATACGCAGGGACTTGTCCTCTGCAAAAAGGAAAATCAATAAAATATATGCAAATCAATCAATACTTCAGGCTTGAAATGGTACCATACCCGAAGTGGTGCAGAAACGTCGATTCTTGTCAAAGAACGTGATCGAGTTCACTCCTCCGAGATGTCGATCGTACTCCTGCAACGATCAATCGATAATTAATCAATAGTTACAGTAACGCCACCGCTCATTCGATGACTACGTGGACATCGCGGACATGTGTGTGAAATAGATATCAAAGCTGCCATGAAATTTATCAGAGGTAAATATAGGATCTCAAATTTAAAACCTCACTACTTTCGCCCCTATATCACTCATAATGGTCTAAATTTCAACAATCCAGGCTCACGATTTCATTACAGGCATAATAGCTTCTTTCCTAGAGCGGCAAGGCTCCTCGTACAACCGAAAAACCGAATTACTTTCAGTTTCCCTGAGTTAAATTGACAAGATATTTGCCCTATCCCCATAGACCTATGTCCATTATTCAACCTCCACGTTTGTTCTGTTGTTGTGTGTTCATCATTCTTTTAAATTTATTTATCTATTATTATTTACCGTGTTTTCTTGTAAAACGCATAAATTTATTATTATTATTATTATTTATGTGAAGGAACACTACACAACAGTACAAACACATTTTTTTCGAGGAAAAATCGTTTTTGAATTGCTCACAGTCAAAAGTACAGTCTCAGAAAACATGGTGCATCCATGTTTCTGGACTACTTGATACAAAGAAAAATACAGTGGTAGGGCAATAACATCCAAACGTTCGTTCTATTATACCTGAACGATATCACCGCTCCTCACATCCCACTGCACTATCTTCTTGTTGCTCATACCTGTAAGTGAGATATTATGAATATATAAAACCACATAAGATAACAATAACAACAACAACAACAACAATAATAATAATGATAATAATATCTGACCAGCACACAGCATATGATTCTTATCCTCATCGGGATGAAACTTGACACAATTTGGAATATGGCCAGTGTGGAAGCGCTGCTTCACCTAAACAATTATCGATTGGTAACTCTATCAACTACCGTAATCGAATAACTCGAGAAATCAATAACTGTTTTAAATGCGATTGGTTAATATGCCACCAACGACAACCCAATCAATAAATCAAAAAAACCTGTTTCACGTACAAGTATCGATTGCTTACTGAGCCCCCTACAGTCATAGGTGGGCACGCTGGAGGAAAGGCTGTGCGCAAACCGGGGAAGGGGGATGCAAGGCTGTGCGCATTTCTTTTTTTTTGACGAATTCGACTGGAATTTTTCCAATTCTTGCGAGGCAAGGCTATGCGCATAGGTCGAAAAGTATGTTACAAAGTACCAAGCCTGACCGGATTTTGAGCCAAAATTTCACAGAAATCGAAAAACCTGATCGAATTCTGAGCAAAATTTGCCAAAAATTGAAAAACCTGATCGAATTCTGAGCAAAATTTGCCAAAAATTGAAAAACCTGATCGAATTCTGAGCAAAATTTGCCAAAAATTGAAAAACCTGACCGGATTTTGAAAACCAATAACCTAGCTAATCGACCTATGGCTATGCGCAAGGCCCATATAGGAAAGCAAGGCTATGCGCAAAAAAATTTTCGTTTTCGCGCGCCCACCTATGGCTACAGTACTCAAATAAATCAATAAATCAATAACCTGTCCAGTCTCTGTGTCCCACAGCTTGATGTACTTGTCGTAAGAGGCGGAGACAAACTCGGCACCGTGATAGTTGAAGGCGATATCCCTGAAAGAAACATTTACAGTAACCCTGAGCTACAGTATCCATTCATCAATCGATAATTTAAAACGCCAATACCGTACCTCACGGGCAGCTTGTGACCCTCGTAAGTGCGAATGATAGCGTGATTGTTGTACACCTCCCAGAGCTTGACCTGCAAACGATAAATCGATAATCACAGGATACCGTAATGCAACTAGTGTTGACAAAACAAGTTCAGGTTAGAATCTCTGTCCAATTTATATGAATCTTCGTATTCTTATATATTATACATTATTATTTACATTTTGTTTATATAATCAATCTTTGTCTACTTGATATGAATATATTGATTGATTGGGAATCTCTGCCCCCAAGCTACAGTATACCTTGGCATCCATAGATGCAGACAGCAGGAGATGGCCGCTCTTTGGGAAAAGTCGGATGGCATTGACACCACGAGAGTGACCACGATAGGTGTACACCTGAACAATTATATGAATTATTTTAACTATAAGGAACGGTAGGCTCAACGGAGATAAACGGACTTCCAACAGCTTTAGTAAGAAGGTGAAACTAGAAACCAAACAGTTTGCCGCATGGCGATTTGCATTAACTAGTAAAGCTTTCTAAATCTCGCTTATGAGGGAATGATTGAAAAAAACGAATGGTCTGGGCTGTCGCATAGCCATTATCACTAATTAATGGAACTTAGGAAATCTCGCTTATAATAAACCAAAAAGCATTAAAGAGAAATGTTTATGAAAGAAGAAAAATGCCTTTAAATGAAAATCAACTGACCAATTTCTTGGGTATGTAGCATCTCTCGGGCACAGCATCCTCACGCAGATTGACACCAGTGAACGAGGGAACGGCCATGAAGGAACGACCCTGGTAGTCCACTGCCTCTTTCACTGAAACACAAGTGTAATATTTAAAATATTTTTTAATATTAAAAAATATTAAAATATGCGAATATATGTGATATATAAATATATATGATGGATGACGACGCTTATCAAGACCGATGAGCTAATTTATTTGAGGAAATGTAAAACTTGTTTGGAACATAAATTCACCGAGCGAGTGTAAGCAACGATTTTGAAAGTAAAAAAATATTCAAAGAAAAAAATTTTCTGACCGCGCTTTCGCATATAGTAATACAATGAACTCATCAGTTTCCTTATTGATTTTTGGAGGGGATCAAATTTAAAGGCCCATCTCGAGTTAATTTTACTCTCCGCTCTGGCAACTCAATCTCGTGGGCAAGGGAATCGAGAGTGTTCTCAGAGCGGAGTTTCGAATTAGCTCGTGCCGATAAAATGAATCAATAACCTCGAATTTGTGCGTGCACTTATATCACTATATCAAGTTTCCATTTTTTGGCCCGCATAATGTGTATTAAATATTATTATTATCATCAACATACAGTGTAAGGTAGTCTTCTCTTCGGCCGAATGTTTATCCTGCTCTTGCTGTTTCTTGAAACGACGAGAGTTCTTCTTGCGCTTCTCTGTGATCGCATCCATTTCCTTTAAAAATATCACAATTTAAATCTTATTATTTATTATTATTTTATAATTAAATTATTATTTTTAAATCGAAAAACAGGTAAAAAAAGAAACAGTACGAGCACTAAATAATCGCTTAAATTATGCGAATGAATACAAATATAATGATAATAATAATAATAATAATAATATAATAAAAAATTGCCTTCTGCAGTTCAGGATCGGGACATGCTATCGTCTTCTCGTCCTTGTATTTTGCCCATGGACCTAGAATTTTGAACATTATTGGTTATAACAAGAAAAAGGGAGAGTATGCAAAAAAATTTAAATTTTAAATACGACAAATTCGCAGATTATGCGTTTCACACATTCTATCGAAAAGCGAATCTGTGGCCGTATGCAAAAACCATTTTCCAGGAAAATGTGACGTCATTGGCGTAAATGACGTCTCATTTTCCTGGAAAACTGTTCTTGCATACGGCCACTGGACAAAATAGGCACGAAACGATTTTTAAGATATCACTTATGGTGAATAAATATTACAATATTATATAAATTGCACCTTCATATCCCTCAACATCTCCAGCATCGTCATTTCTCGCTCTCTTTCTCTTCTCTCCTCCAGTCTTTATCGAATCAAACATCGATCCTCCCTTGTTGTCGACTGCTTTGTCCTTGTCACCGATGAATTCGTCGCCTGAATTACTTGTTTTTAAATATATTTTAATAAAATGTAGAGTGCATAACATTACAATTCCACTAGTGGGCGCACCAATACTTAGATGAAAGGTAAAGGTAAATCCAGTTATTCAAGAGTCCTACGAGACATTACTGCTAGACCAGTGATAATTCAAGGAGAAGTCCGGATTAATCATCATAGATAAACCAAAAAATTAAGAAAATTCAATAACAACGTAAAGGAGAAAGTATAATACATGAACCTGCACTTACCATTATCAGCAGTAGGATTGCGAGCGTATCCGAGTGTGTCGAATGATCGAATTTCTCTATCAAAGTGGAATTTGTTGATGTGAGCTGATTCAACGAATCCTGTGAGTGTGTTCTTCGTAGCCTTTTGCCGATCCGTTTTGAACGGATTTGAAGGACCAGCCTAAAATATTGCTTTATAGGTTAATTACTTGTTGTTTATTTTATCTCAAGCCACTAAGACATACTAATAATAGTGTTAGACGGATAAACATAAGCAAAGGCGGGAAAAAGGCGAACTTCTGGCAGGAACAATTCATTGTATTTGGGATTGTGCTGGAGTTGTTTAGTTTCCGGGTCGAATATGGCGACGACGTTCTTCTTCGGTTCAGCAACTACCAATGGAGCTGCCTGTAACAAAAACGGGATAAATATAGAGAAAATGTGCAGAGAATTAAGTCAAACCTGAATCTCAAGTCCGAGCGATGTGCTGGAGGGAACGGAAGGGAGGTCGTTATGATCGTCACCATCACTGTCTTCTGCTGTGTAAGCCTTCAGGAGGTCCATGACCTATAATTTAACAATCAATACAATTTAAAAATAAAATAATTAAGCAAATTAATTTCGAAAACGAAAGCGTTCTTAAAATTTGGCAACGTGCCAAATACACTGAGTATCAGCGTGAGCAATGTTATTTCAAACTTGGCTGCGTAGATGAGCCAAAGGGGACTCCACGTATTACGTTGCGGCTTTTGTTCTCTCCTTTGCCGCGATATAACTGTATCATGCTGTTTCTACTGTTTTTATCATTTCTGTGACAATCCCAATCAATACAAGTGTTTTAAACCATTCTGATGTCGATTAATTCCCTTTACATGTTTTTTAAAGGCTAAAAATGTAAATAACTTGTACTATTTAGCTAGAATGGGAGCCAGCGAAAGCGTTCCTATACCCGGTGGAGGGTCCGAAGGATATCATGTTCTCCGAGTAAGTTCAATCATCTTTCGTTCCTTTCTTCCCATATCATGATCACATACTCTGGAGTTGAAATCCTTGCATGATCACGAATACTAGTATAATCATGCATGATTCGACATTCCATGCATGATCATGCATGGAATATCCATCGTTCGTGATCATGCATGGATCTTCCGTGATCATGCACGAATTTTCTGTGATCATCCATGCATGATTCGAGTATTTTCCATGCATGATCATGCCACTAATTGCACGAATTTTACTTGGATCATGCAAGGATTCAAACACCTGAGTATCATTGCTCTGTTCATTTGTCTATACTTTGGTCTACTCACAAGGAACCTCTTTTACATTAATCCGGCGATAAGAGATGAGTTATAGCTCATTTGAAAGCCCTTCTTCTGTAGATTAAGACTATGTACTTTAAAAATGCAACCGAGGTCTGTGCACGGACTTAAAATTGGAGGAGTGTCTAAAACGCAATGATGCACTAGTTCTCCGCGTGATCTCTGCGCACTAGTGGTTGTACAGCTAGCGAACGATCCTCGTCCTCCATTTCAGAGTTACAATTGTGAATTGCTAGAGTCGACGATGATGTACTTGAACCGGCTGTGGAGAACCATCTTCATACTTATAAAAAACTTTTTCAGTAGTTTCCAATTAATGTTTAGCATCTTTCGCGAGTCTAACCTAACCGAAGTTCGTTAGACATACCGCAATTACTCATCTTTACCTTTGTGATACCACTGGCTCGCAGAGATAACGCGGAGAACTAGTGCATCATTGCGCGCATCGTTGCGTTTTAGACACTCCTCCAATTTTAAGTCCATGCACGGACCTCGGTTGCATTTTTAAAGTACATAGTCTTAATCTACAGAAGAAGGGCTTTCAAATGAGCTATAACTCATCTCTTATCGCCGGATTAATGTAAAAGAGGTTCCTTGTCAGTTTACAGTAATATCTAAGATACACATTTTCACTTCTTGCTAATATCAAGCAATTCTTAATGGTTGGTTTAATTTCAGGTTCAAGAGAACTCTCCCGGTCAGTTTGCAGGACTCGAGCCATTCTTCGACTTTATCGTATGTATCGGCCAAACCCGCTTGGTATGTTAGCTCATGTTCACCTTCAATTGATGCAGTCGAATTGAAAGCGAAAGTCGTGCTAAACAATGTTGTTTTCGCCTAATTTTGGCGTATTTTCTTGTTTTTGAGATTAATCTTTTCAGGATAAGGACAATGATACGATGCGTGAAATTCTCAAGCAGCATGTCGAACGTCCGATTGAACTTACCGTATACAACAGGTACGGCCACTAATATTTTGTGTGATATCGATTTTTTTTGAAATATTGATTGATTACAGTAAGACTCAGACGATCCGTCAGACGCAAGTGACTCCCTCGCAGAACTGGGGAGGACAGGGACTGCTCGGAGTATCGATTAGGTATAGATCAATCAATATTTTTAATCTTTCAAATGAAATCAAATCATTTTATTCCTGTATAAGAAAGGTACGGGATGGTATTCAGTGGTATTTATTCTTTATGTAATTATCGATCAATATGTTCTATCTTGTACGTTTCGTATTTTAAAATATATATTTATTTTAATTGTATAATTATTATAGTTATTATGAATATAATTGATTTAAGATTCTGCTCCTTCGACGGTGCATCTCAGCACGTATGGCACGTGATCTCAGTTCAGCCGAACTCTCCCGCCTCCATCGCTGGACTCAACTCGGATACGGACTACATATTGGGCGCCGAGTAAGTGTGCTTGTTAATTCCCAGTGGGACCCCTGTAAAAAATGAGGTTTAGGTGAAATTGTTGAAAAAAAGTGAAGCCCCCCTGCAAAATTAACCATTTTTCGTTCGCATGCCCCTGTAGATTAGTGCTCCAGGTATCCTGCCCATGTATTATTCCTACGCACAAACCTTACTATGATCTTTCTTATCTTATAATATAATTGCTATACAATACTATATTCTTTATCAAGCATATAAGTATTTGGATTGAATGGTGGCCACAAAAGACTGATTAGTTTCTTGAGTTTTGGATTTTGTGCACGTTTTGAAGATTGTATTATCTTTTTCTATGTCTTTAAACGTATTAGATGAATTCCAGAAACCACCCTTTTGATTTGAAACTTTAATTCTTATTTTATAAAGTTTATTAAATTATGCGCGCCTCGGGTGTTGAAAAATAAATAAATGAATAATGTATTTAACTATTTTCAGGTCCGTTCTGAACCAGGCTGACGATCTCATCGCTCTCGTACAAGCCAATGAGGGAAAACCACTCAAGTTGTACGTATACAATGTTGATTCGGATGTAGTCAGAGAGGTTTGTCCGGTTAAATAATTTATTATTACTATCAGACATGGTCTATGGTTATCCCATGGGATAGACCCACCCGCAAAAATTCACCTTTCATGGGTACCCACCCGCAAAATTGGACCATAAATTGGCGGTTTTCTTGAAAAAAAAAAAGATTTTGGGATACCCACATGCGTTTTTATCTCAAAATCGCGTTACCCACACGCATTTGAAGGGTCTGGGATATTGATAGACCATCACTGATTACTATTGAAATCATACATTTTCATACCCTCGCAATGTGAGGATCGACCCACTATATTCGGCTCATTTTCAGCATCAACCCACTATATTATGCTCACTTTTCACTTTTTTCTACAATTTAAGCGAAAAAAACCCAAATCGACCCACTATATAAAAAAAATTAGTGAGAGCGCCGAAAATGTATGATTGAAATTGATGTTTTTGTGTCTTGATCATTGGCATTCCCGAGAAATTTATAATGATTTTTTTGTAAGTTTTTTTATTGACAATTGTCTTTTTAAGGTCTCGCTCACCCCGAACTCTGCTTGGGGCGGTGAAGGATGTCTAGGATGCGATATCGGTATGTTAAAAAAAGTGTTTCGAGTGTCGTTTGAAAATCCTTAAAAACAGAGCAATTATTTGAATTATTTCACTGGGATGATTATCGATCAATCGATGTTTATTATTAGTTGTCGCGAAGGGATACTTATTGTTAGTGCCATTTAAATGATAATAAATACGAGTATTTTAATTTATCCTGTTGTTGTTGTTGAAATGATTACTTCGAAAGACTATACTGTAGTAAATGAAATGATTCACAGCGCAATGTTCTCAATGAAAAGGTCCGAATCCTAATTCACGGTCCCATTTCCAGGCTACGGTTACCTGCATCGTATCCCGATCTCGGTTGATCGCTCACAGAGTGCGGCTCCCAATGTCGCGTCCTCAGCTCCACTTCTCCAGCAGCCAACCTCCATCTCAGCTACCCCAGGAGCTTACGTAGCTCCTCCCGGCAAGACTGGCATCCCTCAAGTTGATCAGGTTGGTTTATGTTTGTGATAATATTTAGTTCTGCTACCACGTGATTCGATGTTTCGCAGTGTGCATAGATTGCGACTTGATCAGTTGAATACAATCAAATCGACTTTTGGGGTCTATTGCTGATCATGTGAAACAACTGGTGGAAACTACCCTTGATTGGTTACAATCGTGGGTAATAACTGCAACCTTACAGAATTTCTAAATTCAACCATGTTCTGAAAGAAAATCCATCTAATTAGGTCATGTTTCGTAGTTTGTAACGTACTTTTGGACCTATAGTAACTATGAAAAAAAGTGAGAGGCAACGAGAGTTGCCTGAATCAATTATTATTGTCTGCTTTATGTGCTTAAACCCATTATTAGTTACAGCGAAGGAATACTTACTGTTATTTAAATTCCCATATTCGCTTGTTCGGCCTAATTCACATTATTATTTCATTTTTCTGATTGCGAGCCATAGGTCGAAAAGTATGTTACAAAGTACCAAGCCTGACCGGATTTTGAGCCAAAATTTCCCCAAAAATCCAAAAACCTGACAGGATTTTGAGCCAAAATTTGCCAAAAATCGAAAAAGCTGACCGTATTTTGAGCCAAATTTGCCAAAAATTGAAACACCTGACCGTATTTTGAAAACCGATAACCTAGCTATTCGACCTATGTTGCGAGCCAAGTGGTTCGAGGTTTCATGATGCGCATAGATATCGAAGCGATGAATTGGACATGATTCTATCATGGTTTCCACAGAAAATCATTATTTCTTTAGGTTCTGGCTCCTCCGGCGCCACTATCGTTCCCCGACCCGAACCAGCTTGCCTCTCAGCTGGCAGCCACCGGCATCTCGGTGAGCGTTATTATTAAAATCAATTATTTATTTCATTTATGTATTCATTACTATTATTTTTTGACTCGAAAACATGATCGCATTGTTGTTTCTATGACTGCCTTCCATATAAAACTATTATGAAACCCGTACCTCGCAGGCGCCTCCTCAGGCGTATAACGGCTACTCCCCTGCTGCCCCTCCTGCTCCTCCGACCACCAATGGTCACGGACACTCGCACGAGCACGGAGGACACGGACATTCGCACGATCATGACGATCATGGTATGTGATCGGGTACCATACATTTTCGGTGCCCTCACCAAATTATTTTTATATAGTGGGTCAATATAGAAAAATCGTTATTTTCGCTTAAATTGTAATCTTTCACATAAAAAATGAACTTTATATAGTGGGTCAACTCTGAAAATGAACCGAATATAGTGGGTGAATCCTCACACTGTGAGGGTATGAAAATGTATGATCGGGTACGGTAGTCTGCCGAGGTTACTGTAGAGTTGTTGGATTACTGTGGGATTCTAAGACAGACTAGTGTAGTCTTTGGAATTTCTTTAGGTGGTTTCAGTAGCAATTGCGGTTTGGTGTGTTATTTGTTTATCTTACATTCAGTAAATATGACAAGTGAGAGAAAATCTGGCGAAATGAGGTATCAAAATAATCAATCGATAGTTGAGAATCTGCAAACACTATGTCACTATTGGCAGTAATGTAAACTAATCATCTCCCATTATCCTCCAGGTCACGGTCATTCTCACTCACATGATGATGGCCATGGTCACTCTCACGATCATCACGATGACCATGGCAGCCACGGTCACTCGCACGAGGCGTCGCCCGCGCCCGTGGCTCCGCCAGTGGCCGCTGCCTATCAGCCACCGGCCAGCCAGCCCCCTGCTGCCTATGCTCGTGAGTGGAGTTCTTTGATTTTAAACAGGTTGAAAAGTATGTTATAAAGTACCAAGTCTGACCGCATTTTGAGCCAAATTTTGCCAAAAATTGGAAAACCTATCCGCATTTTGAAAACCGATAACCTATTCGACCTATGCTTCAAAAAATAAAAATAAAAGTATTCAAATTCTCATTTATTTCTCGTTTTGTGCAGTTTTTGGGGAAAATATTTTGCTGGATCGTAGAATGTTTATTTCTATATTTTTTTAAACAAGAACTTTTCCAGCACCCCAGTACGACTACTCGTCTCAGTACGCTCCTCCTCCTCCGGCTGCCGCTGTGAATCCGTACGCCCCGCCCACTAGCGCTGCCTATGCCCCGCCCACTTCGACCTTTGCTCCGCCTCCTCTTGCTCCTCCCACCTCCAATCCCTACGCTCCGCCCACATCGTACGCGGCGCCACCGTTCGTGCCCCACTCTGCGCCCACTCCCACGCCTCCAGTCACGAGCTACGCTCCGCCTCCGCCTGCTGGCGCCTTTGCTCCGCCCCCGCAGATGCCCAACTACGCTCCGAGGTACTGTATTCTTAGTTGTCTGATTATTGATTACCTATTGATTTTACATTTTATTAAATTACATTGAAACAATATTAGTAGCAGATAAGGGTTCTCCAAAGATACCGATGAAAGAGAACTATTGGATTACCAAGTATTATTGGTTGATTTAAAAAAAACTGATTTTTTTCAGTGTACCATCGAACGCGTACAACTTTGCCCCACCCGCTCCCCCTGTCTTCAATCGTGAGAATTTAAAATTTAAAAATAAATAAATAAGTAAAATACAAGAAGCAAATCTAAAGATCAGTGAAAAGAGTGCATGCTTTCGATACATACAATGTTTTTTTCTATTATACAGTGAACTTGAACTTTGTGGTATAATTATCGATTGATTTCAGCTCCTGCCGGCAGTGACATTCCTTCAGTGCTTCCTCCCATGTTCTCCCAACAGCAGCAGTACAACATGCCACCCGCGCCCATTCAGGTTTGAATATTGATTTTTCCAATCAATTATTGATTTTTTTCCGATCAATAATTGATTGATTTCAGTTCCCGATGCCTTCTCTCTCATCGATCGGCATCACCAATCTGGCTCACGCACCGATCCCACCACCCAGCGCGTTCCCGCCTGTGACAGGTACTGTAGATTTGATTTAATAATAATAATAATAATAATAATAATAATAAATTTATCGTTTCTTAGACAAGAAAATATTTTACAATCACCTAGTTGTTTTGTGTTTCACTGTCAAAGTATAATTTGTGTTTGGCTCAATCCGTGATGCTTCACATGAATTGTTTGTGATGAACAAATTTACAGGATCCGCTCCACTTCCACCTCCGCCCACGGGACACTACAGTAATTGAGCCGAGCGGATTACGGTAGCCGAGAATATTCCCGTAGATGAATCGTGAACTGATTTTATTGCCAAATGAGAATCACAGTGTGATATGCATCTTCCATCATCATCATCATCATTATCGTGTTGTATTCGGTTTGATAATGCACTTATTTATTATTCGCTGATTTTTAGTTTAAAATAATATTTCTCTCTATAGTATTTATTTGCTGAAATAGTTTTGGTTAGCTCCGGCTTCTTTTTTTTGTTGTAGCTAATGTAATATGCCCCCTTGAGAAGTCTCCATAGCTCCATAGTACTCGAACATCGTTCACTTCGGAGAGGGCGTCTTAATATTGTAGCTCATTCTTATATGTACAGTACGGTACATTACAGTAATGTAAGTGTACGGTAGCTTCCTACCGTAATCACAATGTATCTGCTGTGTACGGTAGCGCACCCAGCCAATCCATCCTAGTCTGTTTTAATTTGCACTTCCTTTTCTTGCTTCATCCTTGTTTTCCACTTATGATTTATATACACTCATATATAAATGAATATAGAATAGCTTGTTGAGAGTATATATATTGTCGTTTGCTTGTATTATTTTCTTTGTACTTCTTCATCTTTTCTTCTTATTTATTTATATTCATGGGTGGTCTTCCTTATCTGGAACCTATCACACTTTTATTGTATACAAGAACAACATATACATTATTCGTTTAATTCTCATATAATTAATGAATGAATAAATGATTATTGGAGACGTGGATGGTGTTCGAGTACCAGTTGAGTTTCATTTGAGTATCGGTTAATGCGCACCACTGAAGATATCTAATGATTGGCGAGAGTGGATGATTAAAAATAATATTTTATATATTAATAATTCGAATGTAAAATTATATTTTGTTACCAGGAAGCCATGACGTCGATTGAGATCGAGTCTGCGGAGTAAGTTATTTAAACTTAAATTGACTATAGTTTGAAGTGGGTACACTGACAAGTGACAGGGTATAAAAAAGGTAAAGTAGTCCCGTCTTCAACGTATTTTTCAACGAGCGGAACATTCGAAAGCTTCCTTTTATACTATACAGGGTATACTTGTATAGTATAGTAATTGTATAGGGTATGGTATACAATGACAGGGTGCTCTTGTGAGTTATCTACACAGTGTGGATTGTATGATAGCGTTGGTCACAGTTATGTCATAGTTTGTGAAGAGTTGGGTTATCTAGTTTGTTAGGTTACGTTACTATTGTACATGCTCGTATTAGAGAACAAAGCTGTCTGTCCGCTGACGAATTCATACAAAATAAATTTGTTATATTATTATTATTATTATTATTTGTAGTGTGGTCCGGCTGATTGAGCAGTATCTCAAAGAGAACAATCTCATGCGAACACTTGCCGTGCTACAGGTAACGAGATCATAATATCGATTTGCAAAGATCAATCAGTTTACGATCAATTTATTCTAATTGTAGGAAGAGACGAACATCACTCTGAATACGGTCGACAGTATCGATGCGTTCAACAGCGAAATCACTTCCGGTATCGATTTATTGATTGGTTTATTTTTTTCAACGATTCTTCCGTTAAAATGGTGTAGAACAGTAGTATGAAAAGATGAGGATCTGTGCCGGACAGATTTTTATTATTGATTTTTATTGATTATCAATTACTCATTTTTATTATTGATTTTTTTAAAATTATGAATTATCGATTTGTTGATGTGTTGAAAGTTAATTTCCGAATGCTTGAAGGTCACTGGGATACTGTACTCAAGATTATCCAACCACTCAAGCTGCCGACTAAGAAGCTGATTGATCTATATGAGCAGGTGATTTGACGTTTCACACCCGTTTCTTCTGTCCCTGATTACTGTGCTTACATGAGTAGAAGTAACAGTATCACTCAGCGTTGACTGATATGTTACTTCTACTTGCACAGGGTCGGATGTCGGATCATCAGTTATGTTAGTTATTAATTTTGAACGTGTAGCCTGGTTTTCAAAAGAAAATTCCAAAATGCGACCAGGTTTCGTAGTTTGTAACTTACTTTGCAGCTTATGAGTCGTATGATATTAATAATAAGCCGATTAGATGATATGATTGTTAATAAAACGAATGCTATAGGAAATACTATAATGATATGATTGGTGATTGATTAAAAATATAGCCAATATTGATTTTTTTCATGTGAATTATCGATTGATTGTAGATCATTCTTGAATTGATTGAACTGCGTGAGACTGGCACAGCTCGACTCGTTCTCCGTCAGTCCGACCCCATGCAGTTGCTCAAACAGATTGATCCTGAAAGGTATTGATTACTGTAGATTGATTATTGATTGATTGATTACTGCCGTGCTATTGATTGGTTTTGGTTGATTTATTGTGGAACATGCTAATTTGAAACTCTCCGCGCTGGCCACATTCTCTAGTAGACACAGAAAGCGAGAGAGTATGGTCAGAGCGAACAGTTTCAAATTTGCTCTGGTATTTAATGTACTGAGATGGAAAATAGAGCAAAAAAACACGGCAAGCAAAAAAATTGCCAGATCGTGAAAATGTTGAGGCCCCGTGCACATTCATTGAGATGATCATGACGTGGTCTTGCTAAACCAGACATACATTTTCGCCCCACCCACAATCAGTTGTTTTTGCGAATTATAAACTGACCCGAAATTAGAACAAAACTGACCCGATCTACATCTCAAGTACTCGAAACTGACCCGATCTTAGGTGATTCTTACTAATCTCGATCTCCCGCATATTCCTAGATGGGTCTCGAGTTTCAAAACTGACCGCATCGACAAAAAGTGCTCACTCACAATGTGGGTGCTCGAAAATGTATGAAACCAGATGATTTTGCGTTTCGGTGCTTACACATGACCTAATCTTTTCTGCTCTTTCCTGTATACGTATCCATGAACGTCGGCAAACCGTTGGCCGGCAAACTTGACGTCACAAGCGTAGGCGGAGGCGTTTGCCAGAGATGCTCCCCCTACGCGTGTGACGTCACGTTTGCCGGTAAACGGTTTGCCGACGTTCATGGATACGGCCTCTGATGTTTTCTTCGCAGTTAGCCTTCGAATAGATAGGTTACACATTTTGAAAATGCGGTCAAGTTTTACGATTTTTTCGGGAATTTTCGGCTCAAAATGCGGTCTGGCTTCGTAGTTTATAACGTACTTTTCGACTTACGGACAGTTGTACACGGCTCATATTATGATCTAATGCAGAATTGTAGACATGCTATTGCGTGTGTATAGTGACGATTGATTTATTGATTTATTGATTGACTATTGATTTATTGATCCATCTTTCCAGATATGGTCGCCTCGAGAACCTGCTCGCCCGTCCCTACATCGAGCCTCGCGATCTCTACGGAGAACTGAACAAGGACAAGCGGCGACAGGCGATCGGAGCGGTGAGTGGCGAGGGGATTCTGTGGAATGCTGTAGGGGGGAGCTCAATACTGTACACTGGGTTATACTGTATACTGTGGGGGGATACTGTGGCATACTGTAGGGGGATCACAATTTATTGATTAGTATTGATCGAGCAAGCCCAGGATGGATAGGGCTGTAGGGTAGTTAGGATTTGTTTTTTTTTCTGGAAGTATTTATTGATTGTAATGTTATCGATGTTGTTCATAGGCGGGCGCGTAAAAACTTTTTTTTTCTGCACACAGCCTTGCCTTTCCATAGGGGTCTTGCGCATAGCCTTGCCTGCGCAAAATTGGAAACTTTTCAGTCGAATCTGCAAAAAATAGCCATGCACTGCCTCCCCCCCTCCCTGCGTGCACGCCTATGGATGAAGATCACTGTATTCGTCTAATTTGATCGTGATGTAGTGTGGCTTTGTATTTGTGTACAAATGTTCTTTGCTTTGAAATTATTACAATTTTATCACAAATGTCCAGGAAAGCAAAAACAAACAATGAAAGTATGAATGCGTGAGATGATTAAAGAGATGGTAACCATCTCGTGGAACAGACGCACTCGCAGAATTGTGAACCATGCACAATAGAACTAGAGTTAAAGTAATGAAATAGTTTTAAAGTAGGTTGTGTTAGAAAATAAACTATGCAAAGACTTAATATCGAGAGATAAAACGATCCAGTGTTTCGGCCAATTAGAAATTGTAGGTATTTTTGCAATGGTCGTTCAAAAAGTGCGCACCTACATTTGAGGCGACGGGAATGCTCACAGACCATCACACTGGATGGTTAGTGGACACACGGGTGGTGGGGAGATACTAAATAAGTAAATAATAAAAAATACAAAATAAATAGACGGATCGGAGTTAGGAATAGTGACGAGCGATGAATTGGTGAATGTGTGCGTTAAGCAAGTCGGGGTGGATGTTGGATGAGGGACTGGAGTGGCCGCTGTCATGCGACATTGGCTGCATTTGGTCGAATCGTTCCTGTTCGCATGGCGGTGTCGTGTCGTCTTCGTCCATGTGTTGATTAGGGCTCGTGCAGCCTAGCAATTCACGAAACACGGCGTCGGCTCTGGCGTTCTCGGTAACGATGAAACGGGCCTGTCGCAGAACCGCTGGTCGAAATCTGGCCAGGTACGATCGTACGCGGTTCTGCAATGATAATTATTATTATTATTATTATTATTATTATTATTATTATTATTATTATTATTATTATTATAGTAAGCGCATGGTTAAAGTATGGCATAGAATGGTTTATCCCACTACCTTGACAGCGGGTGCTCGATAGTCGAACACGACCGTGCAGCTGTTCTTTGTGATGATATCAGACACGGGACTCGATCGTGTAGAGAATTTCTGTGATGAGGGTTTTTGATTAATATTTCGATTAAGAGGATATTGATTTAGGCTTTTTTTCACCAAGTCACCAAGGGAAAGAGAAGCCAACGCTTCTCTTTATAGCCATTTTAAAACATTCTTTTTTGAATTAACCACATTACCTGAGAAGAGCAGAATCCTTGATCGTGGTAATCTTTGGAGAAGCGAGACGTCTTGCGATTCCTCCTCTTCGTCCTCTTGTTGTTGAATGACGAGGATGGAGCAGATGATGACATCGTCGCCGTCGAAGGAACGAAGGCTGCGGCGTTGACGTTGAATACGAAACCGGTCATGGCTATGGTGGCTATGTTGCTAGTGCCAACAACTGTTGAGAGTGAACTGAATGTTGGTTATGGCGCGATGACCCCGGCTTATATGGGCGCGATCTTGGGATAGGATGGATGGGCGGGTCGAGTGGTCATCCTCGCTTCCATGCCCACTGGGTCCAATAGGGGATGCATAGTAGCGGATATGGTTAAGGCAATATGCGCCAGTGGGAACGGGAAACGGTTCGAGTGGTGAGAGAACGCGCTGTAAAGAGAAAAGAGATGGGGACTTACCGTATACCGTGGAAAGATAAATGTACGGATTTAAAGAAATTGCATTAAATGTATACTTTTTGAATTATTGGTATTGTGTACAGACAGAAGGAAACATCATGGGCACAGGAATTAGATCAATCATACATTTTCTGAGCCCTCACAGGATATTTTTATTTAGTGGCTGGATTTTCGATATATGGTGGGTTGTTTTAGAAAAATCTTTATTTTTCGAGCCTAATATAGTGGGTTGATACTGAAAAATGAGCCGTATATAGTAGGTCGTTCCTCGCTTTTTCAGAGTATGAAGATGTATCATTAGGCCTGCTTGACAGTTGGAAGTACACCTCCAGGCATTCCAAAGCCTTCTAGGAGGGGATTCGTCTGTTGTTCCTTTTCTGTTGATGGAGTGGGCGAGAGAGGGACGGAGAGCTTAGTCGAACCGACCGCACCGCAGACAGAAAGGGAGAATGTCAAGCAGGCCTAATGGACGATAGCGGAACGTTTTCGTGGGTTTACTACTTCGATCAACAAGTTTCAGTTCGATCGTTTTCTTGAATGGAGAATAACATCTCTCAGAGACGGAAGAATAAGAACTTGCAAGAAAATTCCCCCTGCCCCTGACTTACTCTTCTGCACTTAGTGCTGATAAGATAAATGTATTGTATTGAAAATGTATTGTATTGAAGATGTATCATCTGAAAGTTGTACCTTTTTTGACATATCCTTGTTGACCTGTGGGGACAATGTTTCACTTTATTCTCTTGTCTTTTTATTCCATCAAGAGATTAATAGATGAAGATCCTATCACAGTAATAGTAGAATTCTACCGTGATGTAGTGCATAGTAGGGTTCCGCATTCGTGCAGTAAGTCGTTCAATGTGTGCAATCGTGCCGAGTCGTGCATCATTTTCATTCATCAGCGACATTTAGCGGTCGCTATTTGCAATGCTTTATTGGCATTTTCTTTGTTATATAAATGCAAATTCCACTAAAGCATTGCAAATAGCGACCACTAAACGTCGCTGATGAATGAAAATGATGCACGACTCGGCACGATTGCACACATTGAACGACTTAGTGCACGAATGCGGAACCCTAGTGCATAGGTGGGCGCATGAAAACGAATATTTTTTGCACAGCCTTGCATCTCAAAAATTTAAAATGTCGTGTCGAATTGGCCAAAAATAAATTTCCGCATAGCCATGCGCACAGCCTTGCCTCTGCCTTCCCCGCTTTGCGCATAGCCTTTCACCCAGCGTGCCCACCTGTGATGTTGTTAAGATAGATGTGTTTGATGTGTAAATCTCTAAGATATAGCTAATTTATCGTCTTTAATATCCAGCTTATAGACTTTGAAATCTGATCTTTGATCTTTGATCTCATGATCTCTCCAATTCAGTCATTGTCATCGGAGGTCAACGTGGTTCCGCCGGCTCGTCTGCTCGCTCTCCTCGCTCAGTCACTCAAATGGCAGCAACATCAGGGACTCCTGCCACCTGGTAATGATATTATGCTGTTCAAAAGTTGCCAAAAGAAAAAGAAAATGCACTTTTAAACATACGATATCGATCACACATATAATGGCTATGCTCGAAAAGTTTTGAGCACAATGCAGGAAAAGTTTGACTGGTACGGCAAACAGCAACCTTAATCCGATAAGTTATTTGAAGAGAGTTATTGGCAATAACTCTCTTCAAATCGGTTAGAAGATTGGCTCCTCCAGAACACCAGTCGGTTGCATGTTTCACTGTCTACATCAATGACATTGCATTTCGAGTTTAATTGATTTCAAAAACACATTTATTTGATGGAGTAAAAAAATAAATATATGAATTGCAGGCACCCAGATCGATTTGTTCCGTGGTAAGGCGGCCATCAGAGAGCAGATTGATGAGACGTACCCCGCACAGATGGCACGACACATCAAGTTCTCATCTAGTGAGTTGGAATAATAATAATAATAATAATAATAGTAATAATGTTCTTCCTTCAATCGAACCATTGGTCGAAAAGTACGTTGCAAACTACGACGCCTGACTGCACTCTGGATTTTTTTGTTAAAATGTCTCTCATCTAGTCAGTAGTTATTGGATTTTATTCATCCTCTTTTTGATGTGTACGTTCAAAGATATCTTTTGACAACAAAGACATTTTGGAGTTTCTTTTCATACTACAGGGTGCGCCATAATTACCCGAACTGTTGTCTCCATATGATTCTCCCCTTGGGAATGTGACTTGAGTGATATGATTCATGGTAAAGCTTATCAAGAATATGGGCAGCAGTAGTGTACTAGCGAATCTCGCCGTCGTCTCTTTTAGCTCTGACACAAGCCTTGAGTCTCTTCTCATATGCGACTGCCGATTCCCGCAAGTAATTGTCATCGAGTTCGACCCATGCCTTGAGAAGGGGAGCACTGAGGGAGTCGAGGGTCTGGTGCTTGATAGATGACATCTTGGCCTACAACACCTCCAAGCACTGCAGTCGAGGAGGTTGAGATTGGGGGAGTTCGGAAGTAATTCAGTGTGATGGATTTTGTCGAGATCATGGGTGAAAAACCACGACTGGGTCAACTTTGTCATGTCATTGACGACAGAATCTTGCCGAAAGGTCTAGTGGTCCTGACCGATGTGGGTATGGTATCGGAGTAGAAGCGCGTCTTCGATGATGTGCTTGGTATAATATGCCTTATTGATCTAGACGCATGAAGTGGCAAAACAAGAATGGACTTTCCAGTTGGGCAAACAGCAGCTAAAACCTTGGCGTATTGTGGAAGACTGATATGACCCATGACTCCAGCCGTCTTGTAGGATTCTTTAAGATCAGAGGCAATGATTCTGTTGTTCTCGATATTCAGGTTGTCTTTGAAGGTAAGATATTCTCTTCGCTGAACATCGTGCTGAAGTGCGCGGACCTAGCACAACGCATAAAAAGTTGAGGTCTCCGTTCTCAGCGGAGCTTGATCTGTCGATCATTCGGTTCTAACAGTTTACTGTACTTATAAGGCAGAAAAGTCAGCTGAGACCTGAGGAGACGAAGAATGGAAGTGTTCGAGATATCGAGTCTCCACATCATAAACTTGTGATTTCGAAACACCATCTTTCGGATGGGATCTCGGTTTGTAGCGGTGGAAATTGAAATCGGTCTACCTCTGCCCAGACGTTCCTTATCAGTACCAAGATCTTGATGCACGATATCGGATACAGCCGACTCGTGAAAGCCGAGCTGATGAACTATGACAATCTACCTTGTACACTTGAGAATGAGGGGTCGCAGTCGACTTGACTTCTCCATTACTAGAAGGCTTGACTAACTGACTTGAAACCTTGAATAGGGAGTGGTCAATGATCCCTCGTCATGATGCTGCAATAGGGGTTGCGCATTTGCATTGGGGGCCTGGGAATCATAATGGTGAAATCAGTTCGGGTAATTTTGGCGCACCCTGTACATACTCGTTCCAGATTCCTATCCAATGACGTCGATCTTCTCGCCCGACGGCCAATTCCTCGTCTCAGGCAGCAAGGACGGATTCATCGAGGTTGGTAGGATTATCGGTTGGTTCAACGGATACCGTAGCCGTCATACGCTATCTTCATCGTTCCTGATTATATGGTGTCCTCATTTAGGTGTGGAACTTTATGAACGGCAAGCTGCGCAAGGATCTCAAGTACCAGGTTTGTCTGTTTTTAATGTATTTTCCTAGTTTTTTTCTTTTTTCTTTGATCGTTCAATCTATAAATCAATAAATCACTAATCGGTCAATAAGTCGATCAATATCAGGCTCAAGACAATATGATGATGATGGAGCACACGGTACTCTGTCTGACATTCTCGCGAGACTCGGAAATGCTGGCAGCTGGATCGATCAATGGCGCCATCAAGGTATACTGTAGCGCACCTACCGTAACCAACACATGGTCTACAGTATCTTACTGTAACCTATTTACGGTTGTGTATTTACCGTATTCTAACTTAACTCTCGCTTGTTCCAACACATGTTCTACAGTATCTTAGTGTGACATACATACATATTTGCGGTCTTCCGAGTTACCGTAATCTACCGTAACCCCTCGCTTGTACAGGTGTACAAGGTACAGACGGGCGAGTGTCTTCGTCGGTTCGAGAAGGCGCACACGACCGCCATCACAGCCATCCGATTCTCACGCGACAATGCACAAGTGCTCACGGCAGGAAATGACAATGTAGTACGGTAAGTAAAGGTGTATATGTGGTTGTGGGTGTACGGTATGCTAGGGGTACGGTGGATATGTCTTTGTAGGTGTACGGTAAGCACGGGGTACGGTAGATATGTAATTGTGGGTCTACGGTAGATTGCGTGTCTTATATTTAAGATGTGTAAGATATATTTAAAATTTATTTGTAGCGCCATTGGCGTTGTTGTCATAATGGTGATTCATTTTTTATTGATTAAAATTGATTATTAATAGATATTAGATTTCGCGATTTTTATAGTAGAGTTATTGACGCGTACTATTTGATCAAATTTGATCTTTGATCTTTGATCTAAATTCAGTGTTCACGGTCTGAAGAGTGGCAAGTGTCTGAAGGAGCTGCGTGGTCACACTTCCTTCATCTCTGACGTCATCTACAGTGAGGATTGCCATCAGGCGGTAAGACACTTTATTGATTTATTGATTTTTTTTCCTTTATCCTTGACTAGTGAAAAAGGTTAAAATAAGTGTAATATAGTGTAATAAGTGTGTAAAAGAGATTTTAATTCCTTCGAGTGTATGTATAGATTTGTTATCTACACGACCGCTTGCTACGGAAATAATCAGTTTATCCCGTAGTGCAATGGGTCCAAGTGGCAATAATATACACAAACACAATTAACATACTGCTCTTTGCAATCATCAGAGATTTGCATATATGCATTGCATACATGATATACATGATTGATATTAGACAAGATTATCGATTGGGTCACGCGTAGCTCCGCATCGATCTACTTGTGGTCGCGGGCTGTACACGGCGACTTGGCCTCCATCTTGGCCTTTCCCGGACTCGGCTTACTGGAGCGTCTCTGTAATGGTTCAACCATTATGGCTACGGTAATTAGGATATGGTAGTAGTATATGGAGTGCAGAACTTGAACTAGAACTAGTACGAGAGGGTTACGTTAGGAAAAGAAGAACTAGGGTTACGTTAGGGTTACGGTAGGGTTACGGTAATCGATCTCGTAATACGGATGCGCTAATAAGATACGAAGTATTCAGTACCCCAGTACCTTACCTCGCTTCCATATTCAATGGTATCCTTCAAAATGGTATCATTCCATCTGGGTTTGGGGATAGTCGTACCATACTTCTGCATAAGGGAGGGGATAAAACTACACCCAAAAACTATCGGCCTATATCCCTTCTCCCGGTGGTACAAAAAACCCTTACATCTGTCATAAATAATAGAATTGGGAGTTGTCTTGATGATAATAGATCTCGAGAACAACTGGGTTTCCGCTCAGGGCATTCTACGGTGGATGGGATTTTTATTCTTAACAAACTTATTACATCATCAAGGGAATACCACTTTCCCCTTTATCTCCTATTTCTTGATGTAAGTAAAGCTTTCGATTCAGTTCAGTGTGATTCAGTGTTATCTGCACTTGAGCGTGATGGAGTTCACTCCACTTACGTTCGCTTTATGCAGTCGCTCACTGTTCAGAGTAGAAGCAAGGTCATAGTAAATGGAAAGGGAGTTGAGGTTTCAATCGGGAGGGGTGTACGCCAGGAGGATGGATTAAGCCCTCGCCTATTCACATCGGTACTAGATACAGTTTTCAATAATCTCAATTGGGAAGAGAAGGGAGTTAGGGTCAATGGGGAATATCTCTCACATTTACTATACGCAGATGACTGTGTCCTCATAGCGCATAATGCCCGTCAAGCCCAAACCATGGTTGTTCAATTGGAAGGGGAGTTGCAAAAGGTGGGGCTGCGTCTCAACGGGAATAAAACTGTGGCGCTATCCACCAATCCAAGAAGTGAACCGGTTACTGTTGCAGGAGATCAGGTAAAGGTTATGGAAAGGGTTGTGTATTTGGGGCAGGAAATTACTCTGGGAATAAAACGGTTTGAGGGTGAAATTCACCGAAGAATTCGAAGTGGGAACTGGGCATTCTTCAAATATTCGGAATTCTTCCGAAAAAGGGGTTGTCCAATGTATTTGAAAAAACGGCTGTTCGATGGGGTGGTCCTCCCTGCATTCCTTTATGGCGCCGAAACATGGTATCTCAGTAAACGTGAAAAGCAAAGGCTGTCAGTTGCCCAGCGTAGACTCGAACGTAAAACTCTCGGGGTTTCAATTCTGGACCGAATATCCAATGAGCGAATCCGTGACATTACAAATTTCAAGGACGTTGTTAGGGAAGCGGAGAGACGGAGGTGGTTGTGGGTGGAGAGGCTCTCGAGACTGCGACATGATCGATGGTCGCTGAGTGTGCTCAATTGGACCCCCAGTTGCAAGAGGAAACAGGGACGCCCAGTCAAGAGATGGAGGGACGATTTCGTGAAGGCTGCTGGTCCTCAATTCATGCAAATTGCGAGGCACAATCGTTCAGAATGGAGAAATTTCATGGCAACCCAGCTACGTAACACCCATTAGCTGATAAAGTTGTTCAATGTCAAAAATGTCAGTACCCCAGGTGTGACAGGCGGTGGTGTAGCACCGGGAGCATCTTCGGCCTTCCTATCCACGGATGCGGGCGGAGTGTTGGTGGGCGTGACCAGTCGAACCTTTCTTCTATCACTCCTCTCCGATTGCTTCACTTTACGAGCACTCACGATTCTGGCAATAATCAATATTCCATTGATTGATTTCTCGGAAATACTCACGAGTCTTCCCGGTCATCGGTCGCGTCCAGGACGAACGCCTGGGGGCGTGGTCGGGCAATCTGAATATTGATTACTGAATAATGATTTTTTTTAATTTAAAACTCTGAACATGGTATACCTCCGGATACTGTTCTTCAGAGTCGCACAGCATCTGGTAGATCATGTCTTCAATCGATGGATCGATATGCTCTAGAGTATCCTGTGTGCATATTGATTGGTGATTTTATTTGATTATTGATTGGTCGTGTTCTATTGTAGTCGGTGAATACATAGGTAGAATAGCTACGTTAGAGATTTGCAAAATGCTGTCTGGTTTTAAAAAGATTTCAAAATGCGATCAGGCTTCGTAATTTGCAACGTTCCTTTCGACTGAGTGAATACCGCTTCCTTTGAAGAGTAGATCATGGCAATACTCGAGGATTGCTTACCTGATTGACAATATCGGTGGGCACCTTGCTCTGGTTGGTGGGCGGATTCGCCGTGTCGATGCAGATCTGGGTCACGTTGACACAGTGCAAGGAGACCGCCTGGGCGTGGTTCTCGAACACCTCCGGGGCATCGCTGCGAGACGGAGATTATTATTATTATCATTATTATTATTATTATTATTAGTATTATTATTATTATTAGTATTATTATTATTATTATTATTATTATTATTATTGTTATTATTTTTAGTATTATTATTATTATTATTATTAGTATATTATTATTATTATTATTATTATTATTATTAAGCTAGCTGTGTTCTTCAAGTCTGGCTAGATTACTGGATAGGTATATATTGATAGGTATATATTGAACACATCAGAAAATGGTCATCAGAAAATCATACATACATCATTTGAGGCTCTTCTTTCGCCTTGTCCTCTTTGCTCTCTTTTGACTCTGCAGGAATACAAATATTAATATTATTATTTACGTGTTTACGAAAACACGGAGATGTGCGAGGGTCCGATATCCCACGGGATATAATTTTTTTTAAATTTTAGTCTCAAAATTTGATCCTGCTTTATAACTCGGGATGCCACTTGTGCGAGCGAGCTTCCTGTACTGAACACTTACTGTAGATAGAAATCTGCATGCTCTGATCCGTCCTGCACGTCTTCTCTATCATCATCTCGCCTTCCTTGGAAAAGCATTAGTTTAAAAAATATCAAACTTTGAATTTTGAACTTTTATTCCATTATTGAAACCGTAGCAAAACTACACCAAAAAATCTACTTATAGTTTTACATTCGCGAGGCTGATTCGTTTACAACGGTATGAAATGAACGAGAGCGCTGCGAAAGGTTTCCTCAATTGTAAAGAGCGAATCAAACATCACACAACCGTTTCTTCATGTGCCTCTGAGGCTGTTTGCATTAACGGATTGCCGACAAACGAGACATCACAAGCGTGGATGGAGGATGTTTGGCAAACGCCCAAGCGTGTGACGTCACGTTGGCCGGCCAACGGTTTGCCACCGTTTACAGATACACCCACTGGTTGTCACAGATCGGAGCAATTGAGTAGTAATTTAAGCTGACAGCTGATATGTTATGCGCAAATAATGGTGGCTTATTGCCGTTATCGGTGTTTTAAAGGCACGCCCTGGGCTAATTTTGCTCTCCGCTCTGGCAACACTGTCTCGCAGGCAAAGAAAGCCATTGCCAGAGCGGAGAGTGAAATTAGCTCGGATGTGCCGTTAAAGCCATACATGGGCGGGCATTGCCGCTATAAATGAAAATCGGGTGGGCCGGGTGCCAAAATCGGGTACGTTTGCACAAAAATTTCATTTTCGAGTGAATTTTTCCGAAATAGTTTTCAATTTTTCAGTGAATTTTGGCTTAATCGGGTGGGTATTGCCACTAGCGGCAATGCAGCCCACGTACCGTTAAAGCGTTGAACGCACATACCGGTTGTTCCACTGTTCTGGCAGCCGGCACTTTCGGTGCTTCTACTTTCACTTTCACCGCCTCCTGTACAGCAGGCTCCACTTGTTGTTGCTCATTGGGTGCGACATTCTTTGACTGTCGGGCTGCGGATTTCGAAGCTGCAGGGGCTCTAGCGACGCTGGCTGGTTTCGCCGCAGCCGTTTTGGTGCTGTTGGGCGGCTTCACTGCATCGGAGTCAGCGGCGCTCGTGGTCGACGAGGCCTTTTTGCTCTTGATAGAGACACCCTGGATGTTCAGCTGGAATATTATTATTATTATTATTATTATTATTATTATTATTATTATTATTATATAACATGGCGTGATGCACTCACGTTCTTTTCTGCTTTCCTTCTCTGAAAGCACATTCCGGGACGGGTTGAGGAATGGCTGGACTCGAAGGGTGACCGGCTCTGAGTGAGCCAATGACTGCAAATGAAACGGAGAATGATCGAAATGTGATGTGAATGAAAAAAATTGTTTATTATGCAGATTTATAGATTTGATTAGCCTTGTTAAGTTGATTTTGGAATATTCATAGCTTGGTCATTAAATGTGAAGCATATTATAATAAAAGCATGCAAGTGTACTCTAGTAGTGCTATATAAGATGCAATAAGATAAGGCCCCGCTGTCTCGGCCAGGGGTTCTAGACAGCGGAACCCTACTCATGTAAGATGTTAAAATAAATAAATGTTAGATTAAAAAATCGATATTCTATTAAAGGGAGAGTAACCCCCTTGAAAAAAACAAAGTCCGGAAATTCAGTTTTAAATTCCCGCGAATTTGAATTTTACTAAATCTCACGTCTCACAACGAGAACACTGCCACGCCTGAAATTGATTGAATAAATAGGGAATTTGCGTACCGTCGGAACGGATAATTCGCCTCGTTTTACTTTTCACTTTTCCACCTTTATTACTGTTTTATGTGCGTGTTTTGTATTGTATTTTATTAATAACGCGTTCTAAGTCACGTTTGTGTTAGATGCCGACCCAATCACCATGAACTTTGCTCTCAATTTCCTTGTTAATCGATTTGATGAGCGCAACACGCTTTAGTATTTACAAGAGAGGTCAGACACCGCTCTCTCTGTACCACACACTGTCTCACCTTACTCTATTTCTCTCTCTATGCTCTCTCGCTTATGAAATGCACCATATCTATGTTCTTTGTGTAACTAATCAGTCTCGTCCACGCGCCTATTCGACCATCTCGAGATCTCCTCTATCATAGCGTCTCTTTTATTCGTTCCCAATAGCAATCCTCGTATTTCTATACTTTGCACTGTTCTCCTTACACAACATTCTTTGTGTTCATGTTTATAATACAAGCACGGAGATTGTTTTATTCAACGCAATCAAAATCTGGAAAACATGAAAGTATTCGGTAAAGATGACGAGGGAGTTTTCGCTTTCTTCTTCATTTGCATCCCTTTCTTGTCATCGTGGTAGAGGGGTCTTCTATTTGATCCTCCTGTTTTGTTTCCAGATTCCTGAGATATTATCCCCTCTTTTCTGTAGGCTTCATGAACAATTCCTACGTCCACTCGTGCTCATCACCGCCGTGAACCTATATTCAACCACTTTATGCCGTTATTATTCGCTATGTTACGTTGTTTGATATATTCCCTTTATCCTTCCTGCCAATATTCTCCGAATATATAATGATCTTTCGTCTTTGTAGTCGTACGGAGATGAGCCATTGGTTGTATATCGGATAGAAGGAGCGGTTCTGGCGAAGGAGGAGTCCTGTCAGTTTGTAACTATACGTTTAAATTTTCGTTTATTATGAATTATATTTATACATACCTTAATTCTTTTGCTCAAATTGTTCATGATATAGTAGGGACTGTAGCACCGTGTGGCCTAATATAATGAGATGATGTTGTGGTAGGATGTACGTGATACGGTTCATCGTGCTGAACATGTATCTTTAGTACGATAGACTTGAGTATAGATTGTTCAAGAGTCTTTGTCACTTTTGTTAGCAAATGAATCATCAACAAATATTGAATTATACAATATTTATTTTCTTATTTGCAGAAGAAACCACTTTGCTACAAGCTGATCTATGTCGAACAGATGGAACAGTTGGAAGAAAAGGAGGAGGATTTAGAAGATAGATAGGATATACTGTGGTATTCAAAACTTAAAGTCTACTTAAAATACGTCACTGACCACTTTTAGCCTTCTTCAAGTAAAAGAACATTTGACGAAATGTCTTACATTATATAAAGTAGACTCCACTTGAAGTATATTTACTTGAAGTAGGCTTGAAGTAGAAATGGACTTACAAGTCTACTTCAAGTTAGACGTATGATGATGATAAGTAGACTTTCAGTTTTGAAATACCTGAGTAGGTGATTTGGGGTTACTGTAGACTGACTGGGTACGGATACGGTTGCATGAGAGCAATGTAGGGCTAGGACAATCAATGTAATTGTTGAATAGCGATATCACAGTGACATAATCCTAAGTAATTTCAGCAGTTTCTTTACCTCTTTCTAATAGTACTTACATCATCATATTTTGTATTTTGTTATTCGAATAAAACTCTTGCATTGTATCACTGTCCTTGATAATATCTCTGCACATTCATATATTCCTGACACAGAACCGAAAAGGCTACTCAGACACCTGAAATGACACGTTAAAGCGAGATAATGTACATAAAACACAGAGAAGCAACTCAAAATGTGAGAAAAGAATGAGAAAAAGAAGCGAAAAGCCGCTCGAATCTGTACATCGATTTGTTCTTGTCTAAATCTGAGGAAAGGTACGTTGTAAAATGAAGATCATACATTTTCGAGCACTCACATTGTGAGTGAGCACTTTTTGTCGATGCGGTCAGTTTTGAAACTCGAGACCCATCTAGGAATATGCGGGAGATCGAGATTAGTAAGAATCACCTAAGATCGGGTCAGTTTTGAGTACTTGAGATGTAGATCGGGTCAGTTTTGTTCTAATTTCGGGTCAGTTTATAATTCGCAAAAACAACTGATTGTGAGTGGGGCGAAAATGTATGATGAAGATCGGCCAAAGTACAAATGCTCTCACGTTTATCCTCAACTTTAACTCTCATATGTCAAGCAACACCTGTAGCCTAATGGTAAGTGCTCTGTTCTCAGAGGAAGAATCTCGATGGTTCGAGTCCTCCCCCTGTCGGCAATTTTTGCACATTATTTCGGATATCTGTGGCAGTGTTATCGTGCTGGGGAACAAATGCGGGAATTCAAACACTGAAAAGTAGAGGGGTTACTGTCCCTTTAATTGTTACTCGATTACAGATCTCGTGCTCGGCCGATGGCTACATTCGCGTGTGGTCCCTGAAGACAACCGAGTGCATGTCGGCGTTCCGCGTTTCTGGAGGTTGATCTTTGATCTTTGAACTTTGCATGTTTTGAACAGCAATAGATCAGCGTTATTTTAGTCTAATCTGTTGGATAACAGTAGTGGTGTAACTAGTGCTTGTCTGATCTCTTGATTTTTGATCTTCATTTGATCTTTGATCTCTACAGATACGGCAGTGCTGTCGATCCATTCGATTCCGAAGACGGATCAGTACGTGGTCTGCAATCGATCGCCCATCCTCTTCGTCGTCAATCTACAGGGACAGGTGAGGGACATTTAAAGTGAAACAGTACCCCGAGCTCATTTGAAACTCTCCGCTCTGGCCATCCTCTCTCGCTTTCTTTGTCTGTCTTCGAGAAAGTGTTGCCAATGCGGAGGGTAAAATTAGCTTGGGATATGCCTTTAAGAAATGGTTTGGTTTGCAACCATGAAGCTGTGATTAATCTTTTTTTTAGCCGACTCAATTTTTCCAACATAGTACACGGACGGTGATAGAGATATTAGGAGCGTGAAACTCAAAAGTGGCTGGCATTTTGATCGTCACTTCGGGGGCGTGCAATGAAATCACTAAATACGTGAATTGTTAAAGTGAAATAGGGAATACGAAACGCAGAAGTGGCTGATCGTCAGTTTGGGGCATAGGTCGAATAGCTAGGTTATCGGTTTTCAAAATGCGGTCAGGTTTTTCGATTTTTGGCAAATTTGGCTCAAAATGCGGTCAGGTTTTTCGATTTTTGTGAAATTTTGGCTCAAAATGCGGTCAGGTTTTACGATTTTTTGGGAAATTTTGGCTCAAAATGCGATCAGGCTTTGTAACATACTTTTCGATCTATGGTTTGGGGTGCTCGGGCGTTGTAGCTTAAGAGTCCGGATCTGTAAGACTCGACCATTTCGGACAAATTTCGGACATCGCGCCAAGAATTTTGATTCAGGCCACTCCACTTTATGGGTGTAGGGTACCAGAGAGAACGCCTGCTGCCACATCCGTTCGACAAATTGCCAGGGAAAGAGGCAAACACATTTTGAGGGAAACTACTATCCGAGGAGTAATTTGAGTGCCTACTTTCACGGAAAATTTCTGAAAAATTGCAGTTTTTCGACTCGAATGCTGCGAGAATGGGCAATATGTGAAATTTCATGATGAGTAAAACATAGTAGAACTGAAATCCCGGCATTCGGCTCACTTTTGAAAAATCAATTTCCATGACCCCGGGGTCATGGTAAAAAAAAATAATTTTCGAAATTTGACGATTGATTATGTACATTGCAAAGCACTTAGACAGAATGTTACAGAAAGCTAGTTGGAAACTGATTCAAGCATAATTCTGATTTTTTCGCACGCATTCAACATGAATCTTTTCGAAAAATGGTTGAAAGGAGAGACCGGCCATTGAGCATTGGCTGAATATTATTCACATCATTAGTACTTCACAATAAGATTCATAAATGAAAACATTTCAAACTTGAGAAATTTTGAAATTTTCGACCATGACCCCTGGGTCGTGAAAATCGAAATTTTCAAATTGATCCAAGTTATGGGCTTCTTGTGTCATTTTACTTGTCTCACCTCTGAACTTTGAGTATACCACAATTCCGCACTAATCGTTTGGAAAATACATTTAAAAAACACGAAATAACGATTCTGAGTCAAGTTGGAGACACTCAACCGATTTTTTCCGAAACGCGCAATCCAAGATCGATTTCAGCCTGGCAGGGTTACATGCAATGGTAGTTGGGCTCCATGAATATACTAGAGAACTTGTGCGGAATTGACATTGAGATGCCGAGAAATCAAAAAAAACCTAAAAATCGAGTAAAAAAATTAGTCTAGGAATTGCTTAAAATTAATCTCAATAGTGTTTCTGTGCACATTCGGCATGCCTAACACAATGCCGAAGAAATTTGGTCTCTAGCTTGTTCGGTTGAAAAAATATAAAAATCGAGTTTTCAAACTTGGCGCCCACCTGACGCGCCGCTTTCCACTGCTAGGGCCACTTTGAGTACCATTTTGTAATCAGGGCCCAAGGTACCCTACACCCATAAAGTGGAGTGGCCTGAATCAAAATTCTTGGCGCGATGTCCGGAACATGGTCGAGTCTTACAGATCCGGACTCTTAACTAAATCTATCTGGATAGATGAGAGTCATGTTGAGTATTCGAAACTGAGAAGTGGTGTTTCAAAGCGTTTCAAGCGCGGACATTTATAGAGAATGAAGGATTAGTTCCCTACAGTCAGTCCAATTGAGTCAAATGCCCTCATCGTTTTTATAATTATTAATCGATAATTCAATATCTTATTCTTATTCTTTATTCCATGATAGTATACGTAACAAGAAAATAAGGACATAAAGGGATTGATGGATGTCCGTCGCTAATGTAGCGATATCGGTGAGGGTTCTTGGGTACAGTGGCAGTTTGGGAGCTTTGGGCGAATCTTAGAAGAAGGTATAATTATATCTGGGGAGATCTTAACTAGCCCTGCACGGAAAGGGGATGGTGGGGATTTAACTAATTCGATGGGTAAAGAGTTCCGTTTATCAAGGCACACGAAGTCCTACTGTGTGTACTCTAGATGCACAGGTAGATAATGTAGATTGGATCATACATTTTCGGTACCCTCGCCGTTTATTTTTATATAGTGGGTCAATTATCGAAATAGGGTGGGTTCATTCACAAAATTTGTTATTTTCGCTTAAAAATCGTCATTTTTAGCTCCCTTTTTTATCAAGTGGCCTAAAATAGGCCTTGCATAGTGGGTCAATCCTCGCACTGCGAGGGTATGGCAATGTATGGATTGGATACGATAAGATTTATAATATTTCGATGTATTTTCGATGTATGATTGATATTATATTGATATATAATATCTATCAATACATCGATTTATTTCTTCTATTCCAGATGATTTTAAATTAATCTTGAATAGTATTAATAATAATAATAATAATAATAATAATAATAATAATAATAATAATAGTAATATTAATTAATTTTAAATTTTAAACCAATATTCCAGATGATTCGTACCCTGTCATCGGGTAAGCGAGTGGGCGGAGACTTTGTCGCGTGCGCCCTGTCCCCGCGGGGAGAGTGGGCGTACGCCGTGGGCGAGGATCACGTCCTCTACTGCTTCTCCATGCTCAGCGGACAACTGGAGAGCACACTGCCGGTGGGTTTTTGGTCTTTGAGCCTTGATCTCTGATCTTTATTTATTTATTTATTCCATCAAATGCAATAAGAAAGGGTATGTATAAGGGCAGAAAGGGGATAGATGGATATGACCTGACCAAATAGGACCTTTGAGCTTGAATTGCATCTCTTGAAACGACCATGTATTATTCTATGGGGTGTGCTTCTCATGATGCGCTCACTACGTGGCGCAAACTCACCAGGCTTATTGAATTCAAATGTGATTCAAGAAATGAAAATGAAAAGTAGAACAAAGGAGAGGCGATTTACCAATAGCCTCCCTCATTTAAATATCACTTTCAATATGCATTTGGCGGTCTCTGTGATTAGTGCGGCTCGATATTGTTTTCATGTATATTTATTTCAATATTCGGTTTTATGGTTATATCTAAGTGCTAGTTTTGACTGCGAATTTCGCGAATGTGAGCGGTAGAATGGACAGATTCATTGAACTAATTGTACGTGAGAGAGGCATCTGATTGCATGGATAGATAGGGTTGCATGTAGTATGTGAGAAAGCGCGCCGGGAATGGGGGTAGGTGCAGAGGAGATGAATGAGGATGATAGCGAGATGGTGGTGCACTTTCGAGATTTATAGATTAATCGAGGTCTATGCGTGTAGGAATGCTACATTTTCAGTGCTATTGAAAGTTTTGAACTCCGATTCCAGATAATTATCAGTTGTTCTACCATTGTTAACGTGTAAAGTAAGCGAGATGGTGCTATTCAAATCTACCTAATTCATTTATTAGACCTGTCATGTCTTATTCATAGTGTAAAATGTAAAATGTGTTCACTTTGACGCCAGCTGAATTGGCGTAGCAGCTAGGCTACAATGAGTAATGCAAATTGGTTAGTGTTTGCTTTTCTATTTCTTCTTCAACATAATAGCAATAATAATAACATAATAATAATAACAATAGTTTACACGGGTGTAATAATCGTGAGATGGCGGCGCACTTACGTTGGAGAATACATTTTTTTCGATTTTGAGAAATTTTGGCTCAAAATCCGGTCAGCCGTGGTATTTTGTAACATACTTTTCGCCCTATGATGAGGAAGTTCTGACGTTAGCTTGTACCGCCTGCTTAGACTAGTATTGATAGTGGTGGTGAACCCAGTGCGGCACCTGGTGGATCGGCGTAGCTGTGTGCAATTAATAAGTGTCTCACCATTGTGAGGACGATATGTAGACCTTCCTCGTTCAAGTTGATGATGATAATAATAATAATAATAATAATATTATTATTATTATTATTATTATTCCTTCTCTTGAACTTTTGGACATTTTCAGCTCCTCACTTATTATTTTTATTTAGCGGATATTTTTATGTTTTCGCATTAAAATAAGCCTCATATAGTATATATGCCTTATATATGGGTCGATCCTCATATTATAAGGGTATGAAAAAAGAAAAGAAATACGTGTGAAATGCATACTCATCAATGGCTTATTCACTAAAGTTCACATAACTATTGCGTAGTCTACCACACGCACAAATGACGAATCTAACCAGGTACAACCCGGTGTATTGACGTAGCAACTGGCGATTAAGTTGAACCTAGAATATTGGTAGATGCTTCTTGGGTCGTTGTTAGAATATAATATTAATTGGAGTAACAATAGTTCTTTCCAGCCTACCGTGCGTAAATTAAAATATTTCTATGTGACATGTTTCTGTACACGTTGCCCTGCATTAAAACACATTTTACATTTTGTGGTGATCTCGAAAAATTCGAAAGGAATGTAAAAAGAAATAAGAATGAGAGAGTAGGGTAAACGAGGAGAGTTTGTCCGCTTTTCTGACAATTCTTTATTTATTTATTTATCACATGCGCACGTTTGAACGATTCAGTCGAAAAATGGTTCGAATAATCATTGAAATAATGTGCTCTAGAGACGGAAAAATAAAAATGATAGAATTAAGAAAAGATATGATTCATCACAAGATATAAATCATAGGTGGGCGCGTGAAAACGAATTCTTTTTGCGCACAGCCTTGCCTTCCCTTGCGGGGCCTTGCGCATAGCCTTGCCTCGATAAAATTGGACAATATCCAGTCAAATCTGCCAAAAAATGGCAATTCGCATAGCCTTGCCCTGCAATTCCCCGGTTTGCGCACAGCCTTTCCCCAAGCCTGCCCACCTATGATATAAATAGGTGACGAGGAGGATATGTTTCTTTTCTTTTCCTGACCTTTGAACATTGATGATTAATAGTTGCTAATTATTCTGAATTTAATAATAATAATAATAATAATAATAATAATTTCAGTTATCCGACCAGCCCGTTATCGGTATCGCTCATCACCCTCATCAGAATCTGATCGCCACCTACGGAGAGGACGCCCTGCTTAAGCTGTGGAAGGAGTGATCTTTGATCTTTGATCTCTGATCTATCCATTAAATTGATCTTTGATCTCTGGTATGGAGACAGATGGTATCGCACATTCGCTGTCTCCACGATTTCTCTTTTTCTTCACCCTTTCTCCTCTGTTTCTATCCCCTTCCTCCTCCTCTCCTCAATCCTCTCTCACTCTCGAGCGCTCTTTCCTATTATAGAGCAGCCAGCCACGTTTGCAATCCGTAGAAACGATGTGATGCGTCCCACCCAATTTCCTAGTATCATTGAAAATACCCTTTATTTATGTTTGTGTTACTACTATCGTTGTTATCCCTTTGTGTAAGTTATGAACTGCTTTTACTTCTACTTTTGATTGTTTCTCCTTTTTCCAGTTTCCATCCCTCTATTGTTAAGTCTGAATGATCTCGTTCCGTATTGACGTTTGACAATATAATACCAATATATGCCGATTACAATTGTTCATCTACTTTGTTCGATTTCGTTTTCAACAACTATCTCTCTATCAGCCCCTTCCTCCCTTCCTCTGCCTCTCATCTCGCACCCTCTGCACTCTCTCATCATAGTACACTCTCTCGCACTCTGTCCCACTCTCTCCTATTCGCACACTCTCTCGCGCACACCAAAGGAGCGCGCTAGCGACCACCACCCTTCTTCACCTATTTGTACACGTGTAAGCAGTCACTATTATTATTACTTTACTGATTATCGATTTATTGTTGTGTAACTTCCGTATACTGTATGTTTGTGTGCGTGTGCGGCATAAAGTTGACGTATCCCAATCGTCGCCTTCAAGAGTGTTTTGTGTGCATATGATGTGTGTTGGCTCTATCGCAACGAACGGTTTTCGTGCCACATACCGTACCTCTATACATATTGATTGATTGATTGATTGATTGGAAATAATATCATATTTGTGAATTGTGTAGGCGAGAGGTTCTCGGCCAGCAGGCTCTCGGTCGGAAGTTGGATTGCCGGCTACGATTTTTTTACAGGTACGGTAGTTTTTGCTCTTTGATTTCGGTATAATCGATTGATCTGCGAAGAAAAAGTCATTAAATAGATTGCAAAACAACGGAAAAGAGGTTGAATTGAACGGCTGAATAGGCAATAGAGGCTAGACACTGCAAATGTTATGCGTTTCACGAAAATTACTCGAGGCTATAAAGGTGAATAGGCAACTCACGTGGGAGTCAAGGAGAAGGTGGAGTTTTCACTGATATTTTTCTAGTATTTCATGCTTATTCTACCTTCCCTCCTTTTTTTCAAATATTGTAAATGGCCTTTATATGTAATTGCTTATTTCCTTTTTTAAATAGAAGTTGTCTATGTCTTTCTAATTTCTTTTTGGATAGTAGACTATGTTTGGTCAACGTTCTCCATTTATCTTTTTTATATATAAAATACGCTGATAGGATCATCCTAAAAATTCGCGCACTCATTACGTAAACGATTAGAAACGTCGATGTTCCGGCTCCGAAAATCACAGGTTGCCTATGGTCTCCTTCATTTGTCTAACTTCTCCAAGGCTACCACACAACTCCTCCAGCGCTCTCGCATAGCCTACTTCCGTATATGCTTGTTTTCTCAATTATGTATTTCTTTATTCCATCAAATACATATTCTTCATGTTTTTACTGTTTTAAATTATCACTTTTAGTATATATATACACACTGATAAAAAAGTGTGGCCCAAAGAACGTAAGATATGTGGAGTGTTATATTTAACACTTTGTAGTTGAAAAAGTGTTGAATATAACACTTCACAGGTCTTATGTGCTGTGGGTTACGCCGCTTTTCTCTATGTGTAATACATGTACTTGAGAGGCACGCGCTTGGTTTTGTATCTAGACCCAACAGCACCATTGACCACATTACTACTTACTCTCATGTTTGTTCGGCATTCTTTCTACTGATAATAATAATCTGTGTCGCCTTATCACACTGATTATTACTTGTTATCAGGTATCACTGTTGTTACCAGTATTTTATGATTGCCATTATTACCCCTGAGGGGTAGTAATAACACGCAGGATTATCTTTCCGCGTTATATGTTGTGGCGTATGATGCATTTCCTAGACTATGTCTACGTTTTGGGGGCACATCATCGACTACGTACACGTTAACATGTTTGTTTGTGGAGTAGCTTTGACTTATACAATCGTGGTACTTTAGTGACGTTAATGACGATCGTGAATTCGGGTCTTGGAGCTCCCGGTTTTCTAAACTCTGCTAGTCGTTATCCTGGTCAACCCGTTATCATTAAGAACAGCTGAGAAATTGAAAAAAAACGGCCGTTCCTTCATCTAGCGTGATCAGCCGATATGAATAAGTTGTGTTATGTTATATTACGTGCTACCTAGGCTACTACTACTACTACTACTAAATCTACTTAATCTTTTGCTTCTTGACTCTTGAGTCGTTCCCTTCCACTCGGTTTGGTTGTCGTTCCTTATGTGTTCTCCCGTACAACCTATGGGTTGTACTTCCGTGAAAGAGCAGGAGGAGGGGGAGTTCTTACGATGTGTAAAGTAGATGAGTTTTTTTGTGCCCGATCGGAATAGAGGAGCGGTGTAGTGGTGGTCGAGAATAGGTAATGGGATTGCGAGAACAGCAGCTGAATGTGTGGAATGAGGAATGCTAGCTATGTTTAGAGGCCGAGCTAATTTTACCCTCCACTCTGGCTACGCTTCTTGTAGGCAAAGAAAGCGAGACTTTAGAATGATTATTCATCAATGCCATGGAGTTGGTTATTAACGAATTAAAATGATGTATTAACAGACGCAAACTAAATTTTGATTGTTCAAATTTGGGTCCACTTCATTTTCGTTTCATGTTTCGATTCCAAGCCCTTTTCCATGCCCTAGGCAAACATCATCATGACTGGGATATATGGCGTGTTTTCAAGTGAATGACTACCAGGAGCAGATGAAATGTCATACTCGCAGTGGTTAGGGTGCTTGAGTAGAGTGCGGTAGTATGCCCCCGCGCTAGTTCGGTACCCACTCCGAGCAAAATCTTTTGCCAATATACGCTCTTACTCTAGTTAAAAGAGTAGGTGAGTCTCTCAAATATGAGGCACCAATTGTCTCAATTGCTCTCTACCCTCGCTCACGGCCTTAGCCACTCCAATTGTCTCATATGTGAGTCACTCAGTCGCGAATCAAGCTTACTTCGTCGCTGAGTGTCTCATATATGAGACAGTTCGCTGTGAGTGTATTGTCGTTCGTTGGGTCCATTGCAAAACGAGAATAACAATAAAAAATAGCCGTGGAACTCGAACGCTTATATACAGTAAACACATAAGTTCACATAGACTAAAGTGAAACCAAATATAGAGGAAGCTATAATTGTACTGATCTTGACCAACAAACGATATGTAATCGTCTAGTGCATGAAAAAAAACCAAAAAACAGATATCGCACTAGTTGATAATTACTCTCTCCGCTCCGGCAACGATCTTTGCTTTCAATTCAAGCCCCAGAATGACGCCGACCTTTTGAGTGCTACCGGAAGAAGTCGTTGAATGAATGAAGAAGAAGATGGGGATGAAGGTTGGTGGGCGGGGCTTGGGTCCACGAGTAGAAGGAACTGGAAGGATGTAAAAAGAGTGAAGACAGCAAGCGGCATGATGGGAAATTATTGTTTCGTTGGGGGTATTGCAAAACGAGAATAACAATAAAAAAATAGCCAACGTAGAACTCGAACGCCTATATAATATCCTTTTACCAGGTCATCAAGGATATCAGTCCATTTGTGATTTCCTTGATGAGTAAACATTTTCCACATTTTCTCTTTCAAAGTTCTATTGAATCTCTCAACAATTGATGCTTTTTTATGTCTATTTCACCTCCTATCTTTGAATTAATGAATTTACATTTCTTTGAGTTGCATTCAATGCAAACTCCTTTCAATATTTTTCTTTGACTTTTTGTTTCACATTCTGTAGTTTCTGATGTATCAGTGTGTTTTCTACATTTGAAACAATATACTTTATTCAATCCTCTATTCATTTATACCAACAAAAATGATGTAACAATTATGAAACAATTATGATGCAATAGAGAATTGATGAATTACTTCTTCTCTTGAATAGTTAGTTTCTTCAATTGCTCCGAAAGTCTCAATTTTTGAATATCATTCTTCTTTTTCTCTACCTTTGCTAGTTTTGCTTTCTTTTCAGCGCGTTTCTTACGTCTATATTCAACTATTTTTTCCTCCATATGATATCTAACCTTTGTTTCATAAAATTTTCTATATTTCTTACTAATATGAGCCCGTTTGCGTAAGAGTCGGACAATCAGCAACGGGATCCCGTACAGCAAAAAAAATAATTTTTGAGATAATAACATTTTTGAGTACCTCTCGATATGATAGAATACTAGGCAAACCCTCGTGGTATGCAAAAATTTTTTGAGATCTCATGTAATAATAAAAATAATCGATTCTTGGATATCAACATTCATTGTCAAAGAGATAACAATCATATCCAATGTAACCGTACCTCCTCCGCGTGAATCAGCTTGTAGACATCGCCAAACTGCCAGTTCGTCGCCGTAGAGATCACGATTCCCTGGAAAGATCAAAGATCAGAGATCAAAGATCAAAGATCACCTTGCCGTGTAGATTATATGGTTAGATCATCGAATCGTGTTAAGTTGTGTTTGATGGCTCTTATGTACTGTTCGAGCTCTTCTGTAGGACTGCCTTTGAAGCCAATTTCCTGATTTTTCATGCTGTTCTTCACAAGCACCATTTGCTGATAGGCCAGATCGACTTTCGGCAACAAATCCCATTTTGACAGACTTCTTTTCGCTATTGCCAAACGAGTTGTTTCATCACATTGTTCTAGCGCTTCAATCTGCTGTCTTTCCCAATACGTGTAGGAAATGTTGTTTAGGAACGCTTTCACGGGATCAGGGTACAGAATGCTCGGCCTCGGCAGGAAATCGACGATGGCCACTTCCTTAGTGTCTCCCCACATCCCTAAAATAAAAATAACTTTTTTCTAAGGTTTTAAAATTTATATTTAAAGGCAGCTGGCATCCAAAAAATTCGAATCGAAATAGTTAAAATAGTTGATCTCATGTTGATAAGCTCCAAGAACTATTCAGAAATATGTATTTTAAAGTTTGAAACGACGCTCTGGTAAGAAGTTGGATTACTGTAGCCTGCTCCACACCACGGGCGAGGTTTCCGAACTACAGTATGCTAACTCCATCGAAAAGCTCAAAAAGCATATTATTGAGTTTTATTCTTCATAATTCACCACTGCGGATAGCATTGTCATCAAAACATTCAATTTCGAGTTATCCCCAAAGAGTTGGTGTATCAATTAGGAAAAGGCTCCCGCTCTCTGGAGCAGACTGTAGTTTTTTGATTGCGCCGTTCTTCTTACCAGAAAGTTCTTAGGAAATAAGATGTATATATTTCGAAACAGAATTTCAAGCTCTTTTATATGAGATTAACTTGTTTTTCGTTTCCCGGTCCCTTTAGAGAAACTGACCGCAGTTATCGGAATGCAAGTCGTTGATTTGCAATACTGTTCCCAGCAACAGAATTTGCACAAGAACTTCAGCGGAAACTTCTTCTTCACCCATTCTGGAGATCGGCATAAAACTTTCGTTCCACTTTGTGGCAATATACCTAAAAATTTAACATTTAAATCGGAGAAAGATTCAATACTATTACATTGAAGTTGTACTGCCCGTAAGTTCGTTAGGCAGTACGAATTCCACATGAGGACCGACTTGAATTAGCTCCAGCAACTTGTAACCATACAACTCCTTGATATCTGGATATCCTTTTGCCGAGCCGCTCGAACTTCCATAGTGATGACACCTAAATAAATTTTGAATTGTTATGAATTAGAGAAAACTTGATTGACTTCAGGTTGTATTTCGTCTCCATCTCCTCGTTGTGAAGTTGTACAAATGCCAGCGTGTTTTTTCTAGAGCCTCCGAGATCTTGTGGTCGAGCTTCGAATCGACAAATGAAGTCAGACTCATCATCGGCGCCGAGTTGGAAATGCTTGGCACGAAAATGGTTTGTTGCAGCTTCTTTCATTAGTGATGGGCTTCCGTCAGTCCATGATGCAATCATGTGATGATATTCCATGCGGAAACTGTTGAAGGTGCTGTACACGTCAAAAAATCCTTTGTCCATCAGCCTCTTGTGCAGTTTGACGGCTTCATGAGCATTTGAGATCCTTTCACGGCCGGGCTTCAATGCAATATGGACTGATTTTTTATATTGAACCCACCATGGAAGATCTGCATGTTTCTGAAAAAAAAGCTTGAGAGCAATTTTACAGAATTTACTATCTGTATAATAATTGTTTTATACAATTTTGGCTTAGTGGTGCAAAATAAACAAAAATAATAATAAAAACACTTACGATGACTATCACATCGTCATCTTTCACACCAATTTGACGGAGAGTTGACTTCAACGATAAAATCTGATTGCCCTTGTAATAGAGTTCTTGTTGATCCACATGAATGCTCCAAAAAGAATTTATCGACTTGCTGACCTCCATAATAGTCGTCTAAAACAAAACCTTTAAATTAGTTAGAATAGAATTAAAAACCTCGATAGGTAATATTGCTGGCCTCTGTCGATGTGATACACCGTCTTGATCATGAAGAACAAAAACCAAACTTATTTCCATTATTGGAACTGAAAAATAAAATAAACAACAATGATTAGCATGGATGGGAAATCACGAAATCAATGCAAACTACAGAAGACAAGGAAGTCTCTTTTCTATTCACAAAAATTAATGGAAGATTGCGGCGATGTTGGCAGTTTCTCTCCTTACTCTGGGTCTCCGCTCATGCGTCACTCTCATCACCCTTCCTCTCTAGCCCAACGCGTTGTCGCGCCGAGTGCGACTAGTTCAACTGGGGCAAATGTGTGATTATGATCAGCCACAGTGAGGAAGAGAAAAGAAGGTAACACAAAAAGAATGAGAAATGGAGAAGGAAAAAGAGAGAGTGGTGAAAAAATTTTTGTGAGAAAAAACCTCCCGCAAAGCAAGTTATGATTTATTTTTTGTGGGTGTCGATTTATAAATTCGCGAGGTCTCCACACAACAAATCCCAATGGGTTCGTTAACTCATCTATCAAACATCAAATCAGCGGCCTGTGTGTAGTGGATAAGGTGTCTGCATTTAGTTTTGACTGTCATGGGTTCGATCCCCCTTGCGGCACTTTTCTTTTGCTGATTTTGTTGCCGTAGAAAGATTGGCATGTTTTACTGTGATTAGGAAATCGGTAAATAGAACACACTTTATTTTATCCGCAAGTGTGAACTTTAACTACAAAAGGAGTGAAACAAAGACGATTTTTTACGTCATCTCCATATTCTTATCCATCCCATGTCGCATCCGAATCCCCCCCCCCAATCCGAATCCACTTCTACATACAACTCGTTATCCTCGTCGAAGAATATTTGATCATCTGTTGCAGCTTGAAGCTTGGAGATGACTTGAGCGAGCTTCCTATCTTCTTGAGTGTCGTCAGAAGGATCCAATGATGGAGGGTAGACTTCTGCGAGAAGGGCAACGAGGATTGGAGGTGTGATTGAATAAGAAGCATAAAAGCCTTTTAACGGCATGGAAGAGAGCGCCAGCAAGGATCAAGGAGAGAATAAAGTAAATCGATAGTGATCTACACCGACAAACAAGCTTGAACGTTTGATCTTAACAACTACAAAATCAGCAAAAGAAAAGTGCCGCAAGGGGGATCGAACCCATGACAGTCAAAAGAAATGCAGACACCTTATCCACTACACTACACAGGCCGCTGATTTGATGTTTGATAGATGAGTTAACGAACCCATTGGGATTAGTTGTGTGGAGACCTCGCGAATTTATAAATCGACCCCCAGAAAAAATAAATCATAACTTGCTTTGCGGGAGGTTTTTTCTCACAAAAATTTTTTTGCAAGTCTATCATGACCGGATCCACGCTCCCTATTCGTCTCCGCTCGCACTTTTTTGGTTGAATTAAAATAATATTTGTATCTCTCGACTAACACGTCTTTTTTATATTACCCTAATCATCATTATGATCCTCATACAAATTGAGCAAGGGTTGCTCTTGAGACTTTTCTGTTTCCTTCAACGGATCTCCAGCTATAGTCGAAAAACTCTGAAAAAGGGCCATCTTTGGAGCTCCATACCGAGCTCAAAAAATTTTTGCATATCACGAGGGTTTGCCTAGTATTCTATCACATCGAGAGGTACTCAAAAATGTTATTATCTCAAAAATTATTTTTTTTGCTGTACGGGATCCCGTTGCTGATTGTCCGACTCTTACGCAAACGGGCTCATATTAGTAAGAAATATAGAAAATTTTATGAAGCAAAGGTTTTTTTTTAGTGATGGTAGTGAAAGTGAAAGCTTTCTAGACTCCTATTGAAGTCATTGGGTGGTTATTATGACTTATGAATGATATGAGACAGGAAAGTGCCGGGTGGAGAATTTGATTGGAAAGCTAGGAGAAAGTGAATGCTTCATCGTGATGCGTGAGAGGGAACTGATTGACATAGAAAATAGTAGATCGAAATAGACAGACAAAGAGAGAGCTTGCCAAGCTTTCAATCTGTTACGGGGAAAAACGCTGTGTGACAATGGTCGTTCTTCCAGATCTCAGGTACGAGTTATTCGACGGCCGAGGGTGAGTGCATCTGCAGAGGAGAACGTGCCATCGGCATCTCCCATTCAGCCATCGCCCATATCATTGAGGTAGGCGTACTGTAGATATGGGGTACTATAGTCTTGGATTACTGTGTGGATTACGGTATATCCTCAAGGCCGATTTCTTGTTCTCTTCAGGTCGGCTGCGTGTGCAACAACGCCAAAGTAGACGGTGACATGGTGATTGGACAACCGACAGAGGGCGCTCTGGTGGTACTGGCACGAAAGGTACTGTATACTGTGATATTGATTTATTGGTCTATTATAATATGATAAGATACTATTGATTAATGGTATTCATTAAATTGGTTAACATTTTATTTATTTATTCATTTTATTTCCATCAAATATAATGAAAAGGAGTGAGAGGCATAAGTGTGAAAAGGGGGTAGATGAATTTCCGTTGACAATTCGTAAATTTTCACGTCTCAAATTGACTGATTTTATCGATTGATTGATATTGATTGACATGCAGTGAAGTCGAGTGGAGTCGATGTCAAACTCATCACCGGTGATTCCATGGAGACTGCACATAGTATAGGTACGGTAGATTTGATGATTACGGTATATGATACAAGTACGATACAGCATGGAGATGTCTCAACAGCGCATAATCGATTTTTAAAATCTTTATTCTGTTTGTACCACTTAGGAGTCGTAGTCAGAAGTTCTGAGCACTTTGGGGAGTTTACTGTAGTTGAATGATGTAGGGTTACTGTAGGTACTCGTTACCAAAATGGTTGCTATTAAATTAATAATATTAATAGATGTGCAAGAATAAGTGTGCATGCACTTTAAATGTAAATTTTAAAATAAATAAGTTCTTTGCAGTCTGGGAGTAAAGAGGATTGTGGAAGTGTTACTGTAGTGTTAGCATATGATGAGTACTATAGGGTGTCTACTGTAGTTGAGTGTTGTAGGGTTACGGTAGGTGCTGGTTCGCCTAAAATGGTAGCCTATTTGCAGTCTGGGAGTGGAGCCAGTGGACGGGGATATCATTCGTCAGCCTCCTCGTAACACCCGTCAACCATTGTTGAATGTGAAACTTATCGTGAATATCATCTCCTCTGCTGCCATCATTGTGGTCGGAACACTATGGGTATTCTATAAGGAGGTCAGATTTTATATTTTTTAAATAGTTTCTTTTTTAACTTTCTCCGCTTTTTGGACAAGATCATTGGTGATTATTAATGGACAATCATTATAAATTTAAAAAAAATAATTTCAGTTATCCGACCAGCCCGTCATCGGTATCGCCCATCATCCCCATCAGAACCTTATCGCCACCTACGGAGAGGACGCCCTGCTTAAGCTGTGGAAGTAGTGATCTTTGATCTTTGCTCTCTGATCTTTCCCATAATTTGATCCTTGATTTATCCATTAAATTGATCTTTGATCTCTGATCTATCCACTTACTTGATCTTTGATCTATCCATTTACTTGATCTTTGATCTCTGGTATGGAGACAGATGGTATCGCACATTCGCTGTCTCCACGATTTGTCTCTTTTTGTTCACCCTTTCTCCTCTGTTTCTATCCCCTTCCTTCTCCTCTCCTCAATCCTCTCTCACTCTCGAGCGCTCTTTCCTATTATAGAGCACCCAGCCACGTTTGCAATCCGTAGAAACGATGTGATGCGTCCCACCCAATTTCCTAGTATCATTGAAAATACCCTTTATTTATGTTTGTGTTACTACTATCGTTGTTATCCTTTTGTGTAAGTTATGAACTACTTTTACTTTTACTTTTGATTGTTCCTCCTTTTTCTAGTTTCCATCCCTCTATTGTTAAGTCTGAATGATCTCGTTTCGTATTGACGTTTGACAATATAATACCAATATATGCCGATTACAATTGTTCATCTACTTTGTTCGATTTCGTTTTCAACAACTATCTCTATGAGCCCCTTCCTCCCTTCCTCTGTTTCTCGTCTCTCTTCCTCTGCACTCTCTCATCATAGTACACTCTCGCACTCTGTCCCACTCTCTCCTATTCGCACACTCTCTCGCGCGCACCAAAGGAGCGCGCTAGCGACCACCACCCTTCTTCACCTATTGGTACACGTGTAAGCAGTCACTATTATTATTACTTTACTGATTATTGATCGATTGTTGTGCAACTACCGTATACTGTATGTTTGTGTGCGTGTGCGGCATAAAGTCGACGTATCCCAATCGTCGCCTTCAAGAGTGTTTTGTGTGCATATGATGTGTGTTGGCTCTATCGCAACGAACGGTTTTCGTGCCACATAGCGTACCTCTATACATATTGATTGATTGATTGGAAATAATATGATATTTGTGAATTGAAATGTGACTTGTGTAGGCGAGAGGTTCTCGGCCAGCAGGCTCTCTTGGTCGGAAGGTGGATTGCCAGCTACGGTCTCTTGACAGGTACGGTAGTTTTTGGTCTTTGATTACGGTATTATCGATTGGTCAGCGAAGAAAAAGTCATTAAATAGATTGCAAAACAATAAAAAGGGCAGAATTGAATGACTGAATAGGCAATGGAGGCTAGTCACTGGAAAGGTTATGCGTTTCACGAAAATTACTCCTCGAGGCTGTAAAGGTGAATAGACAACTCACGTGGGAGTCAAGGGGAGGGTGGAGTTAGCTGATAAATTTCTAGTAGTTCATGTTTATTCTTCCTTCTTTCTTTATGGTCTTGATTTTTATTATAGATGTATATGTATGTAATTGCATATTTATTTTTTTAAATAGAAGTTGCCTGTGTCTTGCTAGTTTCTTTGTGGACAGTAGACTGTGTTTTGTTTACTTTCTTCATTTATCCTATTTTTTTCTATAACAAAAATAGAGCATCGATCCCAGCATCGTTAAAATTCGCGCACTCATTACGTAAACGATTAGAAACGTGGATGTTGCGGCTCCGAAATTAATAGGTTGCCTATGGTCTCCTTCATTTGTCTAACTTCTCCAAGGCTACCGCATAACTCCTCCAGCGCTCTCGCATAGCCTACTTCCGTATATGCTTGTTTTCTCAATTATTTATTTCTTTATTCCATCAAATACATATTCTTCATGTTTTTACTGTTTTAAATTATCACTTTTAGTATATATATACACACTGATAAAAAAGTGTGGCCCAAAGCACGTAAGATATGTGGAGTGTTATATTTAACACTTTGTAGTTGAAAAAGTGTTGAATATAACACTTCACAGGTCTTATGTGCTGTGGGTTACGCCGCTTTTCTCTATGTGTAATACATGTACTTGAGAGGCACGCGCTTGGTTTTGTATCTAGACCCAACAGCACCATTGACCACATTACTACTTACTCTCATGTTTGTTCGGCATTCTTTCTACTGATAATAATAATCTGTGTCGCCTTATCACACTGATTATTACTTGTTATCAGGTATCACTGTTGTTACCAGTATTTTATGATTACCATTATTACCCCCTGAGGGGTATCATTAACACATGCAGGATTATCTTTCCGCGTTATATGTTGTTGCGTATGATGCATTTCCTAGACTATGTCTACGTTTTTGGGTGCTAAAGTTCACATCATTGACTACGTACACGTTAACATGTTTGTTTGTGGAGTACCTTTGACATATAATCGGGTACTTTAGTAACGTTAATTTAATTTATTTTATCATACATCCAACGATGTGACAACATTTGAAACGGCTTTGAATAAATAAGTGATTAAATAAATCAGATAAATGGGTTGTAGGAATTGGGGAGAGAAGAGGGAAGATAGGTTCGCAAGACCTAGCGGGGGGGGGGGGGGGGGGGCGAGTCCGCATTGATTCAATAATATCCTATTGAAAATCATAATGACGCGTAAGTGTACTGTGATCCTGAATTCGGGCCTTGTGTGATTTGGCCCCCTGGATTTCTTAAACTCTGTATGTTGTTATCCTGGTAAATCCGTTATGATGAAGAATAGGAGCTGATGGTATACGCCAACTGAGAAACTGAAGAAACGGCCGTACCTTCTTCTAATGCGATCAGCCGATATGAATAAGTTATGTTACGTGCTACGTAGGATACTACTACTACGTCTACTTAATCTTTCGCTTCTTGACTCTTGAGCCGTTCCCTTCCACTCGGTTTGGTTGTCGTTCCTTATGCGTTCTCCCATACAACCTATGGGTTGTTTGTACTTCCGTGAAGGAGCAGGAGGAGGGGGTAGGGGAGTTTTACGATGCGTAAACGAGTTTTTGCCCCCCCCCCCCCCCGATCGGAATAGAGGAGCCATGTAGAGGTGGTCGAGAATAGGTAATGGGATTGTGAGAACAGCAGCTGAATGTGTTTTATGTGGAATGTGAGCTATGTTATATAGCCCTGAATGAAAATGGTGTATCTACGGACGCAATGCACTCAAATAAAATATGACTGTTCCAATTTGGGCCAACTCATTTAATGTTACATTCTTCGATTTCAAGCCCTTTTCCATGCGCTATTGAAACATCATCGTGTACGTATTGTAGTTCGTTGGGTGAATTGCAATACGTGACTAACAATATGTGATATTACTATACCGTAGGAGTTGGGGGAATTCGGGGCGTATGCTGGGTCAGACAAATGAGTTGGATCGTCGCTACACTGTAGTTTACCCATGCGCAGTTCAACAGGTACCCACAGGTCGAAAAGTATGTTACAAAGTACCAAGCCTGGCCGGATTTTGAGCCAAAAATTTAACAAAAATCGAAAAACCTGACCGGATTTTGAGCCAAAATTTCACAAAAATCGAAAAAACCTGACCGGATTTTGAGCCAAATTTGCCAAAAACCGAAAAATCTGACCGGATTTTGAAAACCGATGACCTAGCTATTCGACCTATGCAGGTACCTAGCACAGAACATAAGGAAGCGACATTACAACTAATAACAAACAGTGAACAAACACTTGGTAGTGCGAAGAGAAAGCGTTTCTCAATTGCTCTTTTCAATCAGTGGTTTTCTCTCCCCTCCCGTTCTTTACCCCCGTCATCCATTCAATCTGTGCATATTGACCCACATAAGGACCCGATCTACACTTCGTTTTTCTTTCCATAATGGAAATTCCACTCGACGTATACGTTCTTTCCCCTGTCGGCCCCTCGTTGCTCTCTATGGTAATTTCTACTAGTGTGGGTGGATGATGTTGTTGTTTCTATAATTCGTTGTCATCAAGAGGTTTTTCTATGATCTCTAGCGCTAAGCGTTTATGCGATCTATGGAATGCTATAAGGTGGTAGAGACAGAGAAAGCGAAAGTAATAGGAGCACATTTTGATCTACTCGACGAGATAACATGAGAAATGGACGATTTGAGACAAATTATTCTTATTCTTATTCTTTATTCCCTCATATTATGTGCACCATGTAATGGGATCACATGGGGGGGGGGGATTGATGAGTGTCCGTCGCTAAGGTAGCGATATCGGTGTGGGTTTTGGGTAGAGTGGTAGTTTGGAGCTAAGGACGAATCTTGAAGAAAGGGATAATTTTGTCTGGAGATGGGGGTCTTAAATAGCCCTGCGCGGAAGGAATTATGGGAATTATAAGGAGGTGAATGAGACAGATTAGCCAAAGACGTCATGGTGCTTTCAGATTTATATTAATGACATTTATATAAATGGTAGGGATTAAAATATAAAAAAAATGATGTGGCGGTGAAGATTATGGCTACTGTAGCTGTATTTATTACGTATTCAAATTCATGCGGTGATTCATGCCGTAGGTACTTCATAAGTGGTGATCCCTACGTGATTTGGTGGCTCACCCGTGCAGGCTCCTTATAGCAAAATTTCGGGCCGCTGCTATTTCCTTTTGTTAAATTTATCTTTTTTTTCCGCAATTTTCTGTCGGTAGATGCAGCGCAGTCGATTTTCATCATCATTATTATTATTATTATTATTATTATTATTATTATTATTATTATTATTATTATTATTATTATTACTTCGAAAGCGAAAATGAGCGATCATTAAATTCGTTTTTTATACTGTGCCCTCAACCCAGTCTGGCTTTAAAAACAGAACTAAGACCAAGAGACTGTGTTCTTCTTTTATAGATGTGTATTATGCATAACATGATGACGATGCTCGAACTATGATTCGTCTTCTTCTTCTTCTTCCCCTTTATTTCCTTCGACGTCACAGCTTTTTGAGCAAACACAGCAGGTCTCCGTCTATAGAGAGGAGTTACTCAAGTCACCATGGACCCTTCGTGAAAACCAATTCTTTTCATAGTCCACCACTTTGTACCTTAGCCTCACAATCGACCTCAGCCTGGCTATTCATTCATCCATGGGACCAATTGAGCGTTTTCTTGTTGCTCCTGCTTTTTCTCTATCAATGGAGCGTTGGTTGCTTTCAATCCAAACCCCGGAATGACGCCGACCTTTTGAGTGCTACCGGAAGAAGTCGTTGAATGAATGAAGAAGAAGATGGGGATGGAGGTAGGTGGGCGGGGCGTGGGCCCACGAGTAGAAGGAGGGAAAAAAGTGAAGACAGCAAGAGACATGATGGGAAATTATTGTCTGAGCGAACTCTCTGGCAATGCGCTCTCACTTTCCCTGTCTACGAAAGATCGTTGCCAGAGCGGAGAGAGTAATTATTAACTAGTGCGAGATGTGTTTTTTATATTTATGCACTAGGCGATTACATATCGGTTGTTGGTCAAGATCACTACAATTATAGCTTCCTCTATTTGGCTTCTCGTTAGTCTATGTGAACTTGTGTGTTTACTGTATTTTGCCGTTCGAGTAATACGATGACTATTTTTTTAAAATTCTACATCGCGCCTCGGGTAACCGTGTGTGTTATTTATGACTGTTCGTCTTATTCTTGGATGCGTGTGCCTAGTTATTATGCTATTATTACATGCGCATATATCATCACATTGGGGGATATTTATAGTTGTAGCCTCATATCCGCTGTCTGCTTGTCGCTAATGGATTCATACGTGAGGAATTCGCGCCTGAATAAGGGAACACCCCGAGTTAATTTGAAACCCACCGCGCTGACAATGCTCTCTGGCTTACTTTGTCTACGAGAGAGCGTTGTTAGAGCGGAGAGTTTCAAATTAGCTCGGGGTGTGCCTTTAATGGGTAGAATACACGCTGTGTAGTTCTCGTCATCTTCCTCTCTCGGAATGCCTCCATCTATCTATTTATGTCTCTTCCTGGAATAACGATAGTTGCTTTTGTTTGATCCGGATTGGGAAAAGCTTAGCGATCTTTGATCTTTGCTTATTCTGAGTCTCGAGAGATTGACTTACGGATGTTGTGTTATGGAGAGCTTTTGCACTGAAACGGAGGGATTTAGGGACTTGTTCGGAAAGGGCGCGCAGAGACATCTAATTACTTTATTTTTTCTCAGTGTTATCTTTCTTTATTCTACAAAGGCTTTAGATATTAGAGGGCTGAATGAGCGAAAGAGAGAGAAATAGAGACAGAGAAAAGAGAAAGGGGTATACTGTACATGTCATCTTTTTCATTAATCTTATTCTATTTGTTTTGTTCATTCTTGTCCAGAAGAATGTTCATGCGTGCATTAGCGCCACAGTAATTGAGTTATTGCTACATATTGATCTTTAGTAAATACGCCAAATAGCTGCGTTGCAGCTTTTCAAAATGTGGCCGGGTTTCATAAAAAATCAAAAAATGCGGTCATGCTTCGTAGTTTGTAACATTCGTTTAGACCCATGTTTATGTCTATGAGGATGATGCGATATTTCATCTTTTATTAAATGTTCTCCATTTCCTTCCTGCATGCTTCTATATTTGTATGATTGATCTCTCTCATGTACATGCTTCAATGTTCACGTTGGCCATTTGTGACATCATCATCATGATCCCTTCTAAATATTAATAATACTTCTTGTCTTCGATGTCTCAGTCTTTCTCCCTTTCTATCCATTATGAATATGTCGCGCGCTCGAGATTAATTCAATTGAGCGTGTGTGCGTGAGCACAGATTGATTACTCGCCTTTTACGGAGACGACGTCCCCATATCTCCAATATCTATCTCTATCCTTGAGAGTAGAGTCTATTTTGTTGCATTTCGTTTTGTATCTGTCCACTCATTGGTTGATTTCTTACGTTTTTGAAGGCATGAAAATAGATGATGGATGGCGAATTTTCCCATGCCCCTGGACTTACTCTTCTGCACTTATTTTAGTGCCGAAAATAAATATAAATGTACTGTATTGCATTGCATTGCAATTTATGGATAGTTGAATACGCTGAATCTCGTTCGTGACATTTGTATCGATCGATAGCATCTCCTCGTCGTATGCGCTTTTATTGGCTCTAAGAAGATTCATCGTATCAAGCATTGAGATCTCCGCGCATTCAAAGCTCCAGTCAAGCTTGAATAATGTGTGCCCTTTGGTTATTGAAAGCCGATCTTCTTCCTACAGTCGGTTACGTGTACTCTCGCCCTTTTTTCCTCGCAAATAACATGTAATTTTCCCGGTTATGCGTTCCCTAGCTTCACAGATTTTTTTCTGCGCCTATTGTGAGCGGTTAGTAGACTGCATGATATAGTGTGTTTGGCTCATTTACATTTTATTATTAGCACATTTCTGTCTATATTGAGGTTACGCCTTTGTCGCATAGTATGACAGTGTTTAATTTAATTTAATTTAATTATCAATCATTGAATTAATGTGGCAACGAGTGAGGGAAATAAATCGGATATTATGACTGTTTGGTGACAGTGGGCACGCCTAGATCTCCTCCATTGTTTGTCCAAAATTCTGTCGCCTCTGCTGCTCCATTTCAACGTTTCATGTCCTTTTCTGTGTATGTTTTCTTTCCGCCTACACCCTTATTTGTGGCGCTTATCATGTCGTTCATGGGTGCTTACGTACTCTGCGCTGTTCATGCGCGATCCTGAGCCTAACAAGATGCGGCTTCGGGTTTCCAAGCTCTCTTAGCTCTGTCAGTTGATTAGCAAGCTCTTTTGGCTATGTTTAACCGAGCTTATAGGAGCTCCTCCTCTTTGTTCAATAATCACGAACTAATTCTTTGTAGTCTCTCCAACTGTTCTTGCTCTTCCTTTCTCCTTGGCTGCTCGTCTCTCTCTTCTCTTACTATTCTACTCACATTTGCAAATTGAGGGGACACGAATTCGCGAATTCCGACAACGGCTAATACTCAATGAATTTCCCTCTCTTCCTCTCGCCTCTTCTATCTCTCTATCTCTGCCTCCATCTTTTTCATTCTTCCTATCTCTATCGCTGTGTGCTGCTTAATTACAGCAGGAACTATAAAGCGAGGGAAGGGCATGGGGACTTCTGGAGCGAAGTGATCGCATTAGGGATATCCCTCCTCGACCCTGTAACTCTCTTTCCCTTTGCCAGCAATGTAATTTTTATCGAAGAAACATATAATTCAATTCAATATAGTATACATAGTATAGCAATTGAGAGTAGACAAGCGCAGTACGGTAGATGATACTGTAGAGAGAATGAATGAGTAACACTGCTAGATTAACAGGTTCTATGTGCAAGTACGTGCAAGATAGATGTGCTAATTTTATGAGACCTCATCACGCCCAGACTTTTCTGTCATGTAGTGGCAACCATTCCCGCCCCGGTGGTTCCGTGCTTCATAAAGGTGTTGTATGCGCAAGTCTATACATACACAACAGTTGTTTGTTGCATAATCCACAAAAACCACTATTACGACTGCGGGTTTTGATAGAACGTTTGTCGATTTGACACATCTCTCAATTGCTACACTATTTACTTATTTATTATTTGTTTACTCCATAAAATATATATTACATTTCAGGTAAGGGGGGGGGGGGGGAGGGTTACCGGATTGACGAGGGATATCCCATACACGATCACATCTTTTACCTTCCTCGTTATACTGGATATTTCTTATAATTTCTTGTTCCTCCTTTCTATCCATCTCCCGAGTACTTCACTCGCGGATGCCGTCAACGACGTGAGAGTTAATTCGACATCGACGTCTTCGTCTAATTCGATAATTCGAAGGAATAGTGAATGACTGAGTGAGTGACACTCTCGCAACTTCCTCATTGAGCTCCCTCTTCTCACCCTTGTCTTGCCGATATCCCGTGGAGCTCCAGCTCTCTCGAGTCATTAAGTAACTGAATTTTCCGCGATAAACGAGAAAGTTAGCGGAGATGTGTGTACGTGTAGCAGAGTGCTGTTAGTCGCACTGAATGCAAGCTAGATTCACTCGGAATGAATTAGCAACTAGCATGATTCGATGCTTCGGTGCAAGCCAAATAATAATAATAATAATAATAATAATTTATTATTATTATTATTGCTATGTATGCTCCAAAGTCTATTATTATAACCAAACTGCATCTTAGCATACACATTTGCATTTGACCACATTACCCTATTCTATGCTAATGACACGTCATCGTAGTTGACGTGCTGTCTATATTGGTTATTCCTTCATTCTTATCTAGTTCGTTCTTTTGTACCGGTGGTACCTGTTTCTTCTCTACAATAAAGTCTCTAGTATACTACGTGTTGTGTCCAAATACATAACATTATTGGCGACCAGAATTGTTTGACGAGCTAACGCGACCAGGATTGTTTGACGAGCTAACGCGACCAGGATTGACGAGCTCATTTCTTCTCTTCTTCTTCTTGTTGTCCCTCCTCGTAGTTGCGATTACGAGTCCAGGAAGATCTATATTGCGATATAGATATAGTTCATCGGATTATATTACCAACCTGTAGTTGCGATTGCACGGTTTGAAGATCTATACTTGCGAGTATAGATATAGTTACTGCACTTGCGAGTGTCAGGTAGACTTGTAGTTGCGATTACAAGTAGGTTGAATTGCAAGAAGTTCGCCGAAGGCTATCGCGAATTTGTTTTGTTGAGCTAAGTGTACTCAAATAATTCGTAGTAAGGATGCCTGAAGTGGAGAAGCCTGAAGCTGAAGCTGAAGCAACTACGTTAGCATCGGTAGTGGAGATGATAGCGAACATGCAACAGCAGTTCATGAACGTGCAGAGTGAACAAAACAAGAAGAATAATGAGATACTTGAGAAGTTAGCGAGTAAAGAGAATGTTGTTAGAGAAGACAGCAAAAGTCACTTGACTAATGGACCATCTATTGATGCGATGGAAGCTCGCATTGTGAATTTCGATTATGATGCTGAAGAATGTACATTCGAGAATTGGTATGAACAATATCGAGATTTCTTCGAATATGATGCTAAACATTTGGATGATGGCAATAAGGTCCGAATACTATTGCGTCAACTGAGTGTGAAGTGCAATGCACTATATCGAGATCACAAAGCACCAGAAGATGTGATGAAGATATCCTTCGAGGATACGGTAAAGGCACTCAAGGCTCTGTTTGGAAAGAAGGAGACAGATTTCGAACTTCGAATTCGATTCTTCAAACTGAGCATGGCTATGAATGGTAGTACAGATGTGATGGAATTCGCATCTGAAGTGAATCGTCTGTATCAGAAAGGCAATCTGAAGGATGCTAAGGAGGATCAAATGAAGATCACTATCTTCCTTGCTGGATTGGATTTACCTAATCAGAAGACGATACGTACTCAACTATTGCATACCGTCAACCAGAAGCCTGATATCACATACAAGGAGCTTCTAGAAAGATATTCGTCGTTGAGAGCACTTGAACGCGAAGTCTCAGCAGTGCAGACGAATGTAGCCAATATGGTGAGAGTACCTGAAGATGACAATGAAAAGAATGGTAAGAAGCCAAAGACCGAGAGATCAAAGGCCAATGTGAAATGTACACATTGTAGCAAGAATGGTCATACTGATGAGAGATGCTGGTTGAAGCATCCTGAAATGAGGCCGAAGAAGAATAACTTCCGGAAGAATAATTCAATACAAATGAAGGATTGCAATCAGACTGAAGGCAATCGTGTGTATGTGAATGTTTCCATGGATGGAAAACAGATGGAGTGTCAACTTGACACAGGATCTGATCTGACGCTCATCTCGGAGGTTGACTGGAAGGAGATGAAGAATCCAAAGTTGATTCCCGCTCCATGTACCGTATCATGTGCAAATGGACAAGGTATGAAGATCCTCGGCAAGTTCCGCAGTACAATGGAATACTGTGGCAAGAAGTGTGACGCATGGATCCACGTCACCCCAAGACCGATTCGACTAGTCGGCAATGATGTATTCTTCAAGCTCGACTTGAAGCGAGCATTCTCGGATGAGAATGATGAAACGGTGATTACACACATCAAGTCAGGAGACTACACAACCTGGGTAAAGGATGTCTTCCCAGAAGTTTGTGAGCCTGGACTGGGGAAGTACAACAAGTCTGCAGCTAAGTTGTACCTGAAACCGGGCGTGAAGCCGGTGTTCCGTAACAAGCGGCCAGTGCCGTATGCCAGCCAGCAGGTGTGTGATAAGGAAATCGATCGATTATGTGATATGGGAGTGATCTCTAAGGTAGAACACTCGGAGTGGGCGGCTCCGTTCTTGCTAGTCGCAAAGAAGAATGGTGCAAAGAGATTGTGTGCTGATTTCAAGACAGGTCTGAATGACTGTCTGGAGGATTGTACTAATCCGCTCAAGCTGCCGGAAGACATATTCGCTTCATTGAATGGTGGAACAGTCTTCTCCATGATCAATTTCTCGGATGCGTATCTCCAAGTTGAAGTAGACGAGGAAGCTAAGAAGCTGCTCGTGATCAATACGCATCGTGGACTGTATCAGTACCACAGATTACCGTTCAATGTGAAACCTGCTCGAGGTATATTCCAGTCAATAATGGACCAGATGCTGACAGGAATGAGCAGGACAGTGGCATACTTGGATGATGTCATTGTAAGTGGAAGGACGAAGGAAGAGCACGACGAGAATCTGATGAGAGTTCTCGAGAGGATTCGTGATTCTGGATTCAGAATCCGACTAGAGAAGTGTGCGTTCGGACAGAAAGAAGTCCACTTCCTTAGATTCATCGTGAATGAATCTGGACGTCATCCAGATCCAAAGAAGGTGCATGTACTCAAGGAGATGCAAGTACCCAAGGAAGAAACTCAACCGAGATCGTTACTTGGTGGAGTTAACTACTATGGAACTTTCGATCAGAATATCGAGAGCCATGTAAGATGTTATGAAGGTTGTGAAAGTGCTGCCAAGAATCCTTCGAAAGCTGAACCAATCAAGTGGCCAGAAACGAGTAGACCAATGGAGCGAGTCCATATGGATTTCGCCGGCCCAATGAATGGACGTCACTACTTGATCATTGTGGATGTTCATAGTACATGGCCAGAGGTCGTTACAATGGAGAGGATTACGGCTGATGCAACCGTCAAAGCATTGAGAGACTTCGTATCGAGATACGGTAGTCCGGAGACCATAGTGTCTGATAATAGAACACAATTCAAATCTGAGAAGATGAGAGCATTATGTATGGAGTATGGAATCAAGCACATGTTCTCGCCGCCATATCATCCGCAGAGTGATGGACAGGCTGAATGCTTCGTGGATACGTTCAAGCGGTCACTGTTGAAGATGAGAGGAGAATGTCCAGAGGATGAGAATGTGCAGAAGTTCTTGATGATGTACAGATGCACTCTAAATAATCAATCGAAGATGTGTACTCCAGCTGAGATCTTCCTCGGAAGGAAGATGCGATGTTGTCTCACTCTCATGTCTCCCAGGGAGGGAGAGGAGAGAGTAGTGAATGAGAAGGTGACACGAGAGTTCCCTGAAGGAGACACTGTGTATTATCGTGATCGGGATGGTCCGAATCACGAGAAGTGGACTGAAGCCGTAGTGCTCAGAAGGAAAGGAAATGTGATCTATGAGATCCAGAGATTGGATGGTAGTCATGTGACTGCTCATGTGAACCAATTGAGGAGGAGATGGATTGAGGATTGCGATCCTCTGAGTGTCTTGTTGGAGAGTTTCAACGTTCCTGCCGACAACGTGGTCGAGAGCAACGTCCAGGTCGAGCCCGCCAAGTGCAACGTCACGCCGTCTGCCGCTGCTGCCGTCGTTACTGATGCTGATGCCGATGCCGTCGTCGTGCCCACGAACAATGTGGAGAACAACAACAAGAAGACTAATCCTAAGGCAACCGTGGTTAGACCCAGTTCTACAAGGCCTTCCCGTAGTAGACAACCACCATCTCGTTTAAACATTTCATCCACTAGTGGTCAAACCTACCATTGATTCGTGATTATTAATTTCCCTATTATTGATCGTTGACCCTAATATCATTCCATCACATTATTAATACTGTACTATATGATTATATCCATATTATTGTTTGTCAGATATGCCGTAGTTCATATCTTGGGGCGGAGGTGCTATGTATGCTCCAAAGTCTATTATTATAACCAAACTGCATCTTAGCATACACATTTGCATTTGACCACATTACCCTATTCTATGCTAATGACACGTCATCGTAGTTGACGTGCTGTCTATATTGGTTATTCCTTCATTCTTATCTAGTTCGTTCTTTTGTACCGGTGGTACCTGTTTCTTCTCTACAATAAAGTCTCTAGTATACTACGTGTTGTGTCCAAATACATAACAATTATTATTATTATTATCAATATTATTATTCCAAGAAATCAAATCAGTGCAGTGGACAACTGTTTCAAGAACGGAAGGATGACTGACAACATGATGACTTTTGAACCAACTTTTGGGCATCCCTCACCTACCCGACATGCCCATGTGGAATCTCCTCCGTACACTTTGGTACTTCCCTTGAACCAAGGACGGAGAGGCGTTAGCCAGCAGTGATAACAGTAGTGGTGATTCAGCGAGGGTGTGACGCAATTGGAAGATTGCAATCTGTCGAATCTTGAACTTTCATCCGTAGTATCTGTCGTTAAATGATAACGCATGATGCAATATTTTGATATCGATGCCGATCTTGCGGGCTTTATGCCTATCCCGATAGTTTCAGCTACGTTTATCGTCTCCCTCTCCCCCTGTCTCTCCCTCTCCCTCTCCCTCTGCCTATTCTCCCCTCCTCACGCGCACACACCCAAATAGGGTGAGAGGCACTCTGTCACTTCTCATGAATGGAATATGACTGCAGTAGACGATGGAAAGAGAGGAGGAAGTGGAGAAGGGGTGATGGAGAGTCACGGATAAATATGGAACCCGAAGCGGTGAGCATGAAAGAGGATGTTAAAAAAATATTTTTTTTAATGCTAAAGGACGAGCCTGGTGTCAATTGTGTGACCTTATCTGTCTATCGAAATCAAGTGAATCGAGATGATACTGTGTGTATTGATTTGCACCAGTGTTTCAAACTAGAGAGATGGGAAGAATGGAGGAAAGAAAGGAGCTGGAGATAGAGATAGACATAGATAGACAGAGAGAGAGAGAGAGAGAGTTGGAGAAGTGAATATGAATCGTGGATAATAACGCGCGTTCGGATTGACACACCTGCTCACTTTTCGCTAGCTCTTTAACTATCTCCATTTCTCTTATTGTCTTTGCTACTGCAATGACGCTTCTTTGCACATTTTGAACCCGATGCACAAACACATATAACTGCGGATCAGTGTATGGGATAAGCATCTTCGTGGCTCCACTTTAGCTACTGCAAGGTACTCAACACTACGTAGATAAACATAAAATTTAAAAAAAATCGGCGATCGCCAGCACTTATGAATCTCACAGTATTCCAATTTTGGTGAGTTAGATAGCCGCACGCCATGAAGGCTGTTGCCTGAACTGAAGCATCCATGTAGTCGTCTGTGGTTTTGAAATGAAACGTTTGGTCTTAATCTCCTTGCACATCAATTATCATCTATAATTCTTTGGTTCAAGATTGGTATTGGTCTGGAGAGATCAACGTTTAATTTGATGACTGACTGTGTACGTGATTAACTGTATCATAGATGTCGGCGTTATGACGGATGATGATTATGAGAAAGAAGGTGTTTACTGTGGCTACTTTTCTTTTAATCTTGTCTTGGGATTTCTTGATTAGACTCCCCTATCCGTCTGTTTCTCTGACTCTCCCTATACCCCCCTCTACATAGTCCCCCTTGTTGCCGTCGTAGACTGACTTCTATTATGTACTCTCTCTCTCTCTCTCTCTCTCTCTCTCTCTCTCTCTCTCTCTCTCTCTCTCTCCCCTCTCCCTCTCCCTCTCCCTCTCCCTCTCCCTCCCTCTCTACCCCCTCTCTCTCCAATTGCTTCTTCTTCGACTTCATTTATTCATTCATTCACGGCTCCTTACGTCTTTTTCAATGTCTTTCTCAATCCAGTCAACCGGGACTCGATGTCTGTCGTTTTCTCCTTGCCTCTCTTACTCTATTCTTTCTAATATTGAGCCCCTTTCCAACTTAAGTTCTGCCCCTAATCCCGCATCCACTCCCTGTGAGGAGTGATTACCATCATACCTATCTTTTCCTCTCTGATTTTGTCTGAATGATTTTGATGATTCTGATCATCATAGATATTTATGCAATGCAATTTGGGCACTTTGATGTCTACATTAGCCCATTATCTTCCCTTTTTTATGGCTTGCTTCGATTCACTGGAATGATAAAGTATGTTGGACGATGTGACAACCACGTTGACAGTTGGATAGATGCTCGCGTCCTACTCGTCAACACATAATTCATCCAGGATAGATGAATGATTAACACGGGTGTAATATTATCCTACCATGGATACTGTATCTTGCACACTGGGATACTGTTTCTCGAGCCATCCCTCTTACTAGAGAGGATATGACGATGATAACATTTGACTAGTACTATGAACTGCATACTGTAATCTATATAGTAGGCATACTGTAAACTGAGCATATTTAGAATGTTGCAAAAGGTTCTATTATTATGTCATATGACGATCTTCGCGCTTCCCTATCTTTGTTTTGTTTTGTCTATCGTCAGAGAGATGACGCCTTATTTGAATATAGTGACGATATAAGGTGCTATGAGCGCTTTGGGCACATTATGCGAGCTTCATACGTGGGCACCAACCCTTCGTCTCAATTGTCCGCATTGGCACTTTCTGGTTGCCTATTAAGGCAAAAAGAAGCCGTCCTTGTGAGGAATTCTTTACGATCTGCAGCAGCTTTTGCCCATGCAGCTAGGCATAGTCGCGCCTTTGCAGCCAGGCATTGTGCATTGTACTTGCTCTAGGGGAATATTCACGCCCAATGGCCCTACTCGCGCAGCGAAAATTGAAGAATCTCAAGCAGGCGTTGTCTCATTCATATTTAATAATAATATGCTTAAAATTAACGTATCATTGTGTGAAAGCCCTTTCTATTTTTTTCTATTCGCTATTTTCATTATCGATTTTAATAAAAATCGATTGATTGCGTGGTAGGTAGTGGAGAGGAGAGTAATAGATATGAAACCCAACTTTTCTTCATCATCTTCATCTCCCATTTGTCTTCATTCTTCTACTCCGTAATTTGGAGTCTCCAAATATGCCCCCATCACCCCCCCCCCCTTCCATACTGCCATCTCGAATTTCAATCATCATTGACGTTATAGTCATCTTTTCCTATCTTTCATTCATTCACTTGCTCTATTTTGGGTCCATAAGCACTTGTGTCTTGCATCGATCACTTTTTCTATCTCAATATTTTATCGTAACATTTAAGATCAATCTTTCTCGCTTCGTTTTTATAGCTCATATCTGTGAATATTCTTTGTCATTTTTATAGTCATAAATAATCCTCCTACACTTCTCTTTCTCTAGTTCCATCGGAATTTGTGCATTTATCAAGCCTTTTTATCCGTCTTAAACTGCCATTAAGGTCAATCTTCCGGTCGCTTCTCTTTATAGATTCATCTAGATCGCTATTTGATTTGAAATTGTGATTCGTGTTTTCGCTGGTACATTGTGATGATTTTCCCCGCTCGAAGGTGACGTCATGGACGCCTGACTTGGGCCCTAAAGCTTGCACATCGATAATCAAGAATATTATTGATTAGTGGATCGGTCGATACCGTAATCAACAATGACTGATCCGTCCACACACCACAGTACCGGCAATGGGAACGTTCCGCCAGCGAGGGTTACGGTAGTGCGTTTTGGTTGTCGGGTTACTGTAGTCATGGTATTGGGAACTGATGAGAATGCGTGCCGTACAGTAGAAAAATGATGTAGTAAGCTGATCAATCGATAATGGGGGATCAGGCTTACAGTATGCCAACATATTCCGTTCAGGATCGCGACGCAGCTCGTCCTCTCACATCGCTCTTTCGTGTGGCCGGTGGCGGAGGCCTCTCACTAGGCGGCGCTGGTAGCGTAGCTTCTGACGAGAAAAGTGAGGATTACGAGGATTTATTGATTGATTGATTGATAGATTCATTGATTTATTTATTTATTTACTGGTTTATTGATTTATTGATTGATTGATTTTAGAAGACAAGACTCGTCTGGTGAACGGAGGAGGTCGTGAGCAGGCGAACGATATCATGATCGAGTCCCTGAGAGGAGAACATGCGGCTGAGAGGAGTGTTGAGGTGGGTTACTGTATGATTGGGTTACTGTATAATTGTATTGTTTCGACGTCACAGTGTTCACTGTGTTTCCATTTTGATGCCCGTCCAATGTCTTCCGACTGAAACGTGAAAACATCGGGTTGGATTTTGGAGGGTAGGATAGGAACTATCGCTACGGATCCGATGTCCCACCGCATAGTTGATCTCGATAAAGTGTGAAAATAAAAATGCTTGCATATTGGAACTAGAGTGTGTCCTATAGGGAGACGATTGCATTGATATTAAATAAATAAATAAAAAAGAAGGTGCCTTTTGACGTGTCTGACGTTACTTTACATCAACATCTACCTTACCCTATTCTAACAATAAGATATCTACGCTGACTGTCAACGGTGTCTCGTTCAGTCTGTTGAATTATGTATGAGATGAAGAATGGAGAGGACGGAGTGAAGAGCTTAGAGAGGAGTTGATTAAGATGAGGAAGGAGAGAGAGATAGAGAGAGAGATATGGAGAGAGAGAGAGAGTTAAAGGGAGAGGGATAGAGAAGGAGAGGGGTAGAGAGAGCGGGACTTGAGAGAGCCAGATATGGTAGATAGAAAGATTTACATTGGACAAGGGGAGTCTTGGGAGAAGCAAATAAAGAAGTGTGAGAATTATGTGTAGTTTGGAATCTCCCTTTCCTTATATCATCTTCCTCTTCTCCCTCTCTATACATTATTAAGTGCAGCTCCGCGGAAATGTTAGTGCATCATGAAGTGATGGGATTTGCATGATAAGGAAGGGGTTGGTGTGATGAACCTGGTAGTTTGAAGTTTCGCCATCTTTAGATATCCAATTTTGGCAATGTATTTCGTTAGTTGAAAAGTTCTATCCGAAAAAAATAGTAACAATAATAATATTATCATTATTAATATTAATATTAATTATTTTTCATATTCTCATTCTATTCATATTCATATATTTATATTCATATTATATCCTATTCATGTGTTATTCATTCACAGGAAGTGTGTTCCATCCTCCGTGCCGACCCCACCTCTGGTCTCTCATCGGCCGAATCTGCTCGACGTCGACAGTACCACGGCTACAATGAGTTTGAGGCGCCCGAGGATGAACCGCTGTGGAAGAAGTACGCCGAACAGGTACGGTACCGGGTAAGATACGGTAGTATTTAGTGGATATCGATTGATCATATATTTTCGGGGCCCTCATAGGATTTTTTATGTAATGTGTAGATTTAGAAAAGTTGTATTTTTCGCCTAAATTGTAATCTTTCACATAAAAATTCTAAAAAAAATGAGCCATATATAATGGGTCGATCCTCACATTGTGAGGGTATGAAAATATATGTCGATTGATTGATTCTTCATGTGGTACAATTCGTCTATTTTCCAGTTCAAGAACCCCCTCATCGCTCTCCTTCTCGCATCAGCTCTCGTCTCCATTCTCATGAAGCAATTTGACGATGCCGTGTCGATTACGGTAGCAGGTACGGTATTATGATCTCGGACTGACTACCGTGACCTCGCTTGATTAAATCGTTCCAGTCGTGATCGTGGTGACGGTGGGCTTCGTGCAGGAGTACCGAAGTGAGAAGACACTGGAGCAGTTGGGAAAGCTCGTACCTCCCTCGTGCACCGTGTTAGTGCGATTTTACTGTAGCACCAGAAAATACGTTGGCCTGTTGTTTACCGTAAAATATATTCGTTCGACCGAACTTTACTACGAAGTTTCGGAAAATTTTATAGAATTATTAAAATTATAGCCCTAAATGCAGACATTTCATGATATATAGCATAGTAAAGTATCCCTCATCTTACAGTACTCTTGCATCCTACAGTACCCCTTCCCCCATTACAGTATCCGTGATGGTCGTGAGTGTCATATGCTCGCCCGTGAGCTCATCCCGGGCGATCTCGTACAGTTGCACACCGGAGATCGAGTGCCCGCTGATCTACGATTAGTACAGGTAATATTAATAATATTGATAATAATAATAATAATAATAATAATAATAATAATATTGTCATTACTTTTAACAGTAGTCATTACGATGGCTTTAATGTATGGACTCACTAGATGAGCATGGAAAAATCAAAATGAGCTTTGTTATGATATGAACCCGCATGTTTCTTGTGGCAGTTAGATATGAAAGCACATGTCGTGCTTTGGTTGCCGTTTTAGTTTTAAAGCTCTCAAAATAATTAATAATATTATTATAGTTTTATTTATTATAGTGAATATTTTTTCGTAAGTTAGTTATTATTATTATTATTATTATATTATTTTAATCGATAATATTTGCAGGCAGTGGACCTTCAACTGGACGAGTCCTCACTGACGGGAGAGACGGAGCCGAAACTGAAACAGACTGAGGCCATTCCAGTGGGAAGTGGACGGGTGATTGGAGTGGATGGAGGAAAGGGTGCAGATGGTTGGTTGCGCATTATGCTTTCGTTGATTAGTAGCTTTTTAATTAGAATATATTTGATGAAATAAATAAATAATGCGAAAGTGGACTAAAGCTAATATAAAGTATGGCAATCGGGAGTAAATCAGCTGTGATGGATGCTTCTTCATTTGTTATATATTGTGATGTCTCCGTTTTCTCCTTTTCTACTATTATCCTCGTCTTTTGCCTTTACGATCAGTGGCCGTATGCAAGAACAACAGGAAAACTGTTTTCCGGGAAAATGTGGGATTTTTGGAAAAAAAAGGGATTTTTGGAAAACGCCTCCGCCTACGCTAATGACGTCACATTTTCCCGGAAAACGGTTCTTGCATACGGCCACAGCTTATCTCCTAGTAATTTCTGTCTACAGTCTAATTATCTTTCTCATCTTCAAGGTTCCTCATCTCCCCATTCTCCCCTGGGCGGAGGTCACGTCGATCATCTGCACTCTGTCGTCTTCATGGGCACTCTCGTGTGCTCTGGACATGGAAAGGTGATCTTTGATCTTTGGTCTCTGATCTCTGATCTTTGATCTTTCCAGGGAATCGTAATCTCTACGGCGACCAACTCGCAGTTTGGCGACGTCTACAAGCTGATTCAGGCGGAAGAGGTACGGTTGCACTGGCTGTGATTGTGGGCACTTTGATGATGAGTGTTGTTTATACTACCTTAGCACTACCGATACGACCTCATGAAAGCATGGCGAGACATGAATTCACCGAGTTTAAGCAAATTGACGAGTTCGCAATCTTTTTTATGAAAAACCCCTTGTTCGATTGCGTAATAGTAATAAAAATGACTGGTGAATAAAAAATATTTGTTAAATATATAACTAAATAAATAAAAAAAATAATAATTATGGTGTTTGCAGTCACCGAAGACTCCCCTTCAACGGTCGATGGACCAACTCGGCACCCAACTCTCTATCTACTCGTTCGGTATCATCGCCTTCATCTTCATCGTGGGACTGATTCAGGGACGAGCTGTAATGGACATGTTCACTATTGGAGTCAGGTACTGTAGATTATCGATTAGTGATTGTACTGTAGTTGAGATGTTATTGATTCGTAGATGGGAGAAATTTGGCGTGTTCTTATTCGAGGAGTTCAAAGATCAAAGATCATCTACTTTAAAAAAACGTTGTTTTAATTTAATTTAATTTATCCTACATTGATTAAATGTGACAACAAGTGATAAATAAATAGTGTGAATTATGTCGAGTTTGAATTGTGTTTAAACTTGCTTAATGCATATAAACGGGCTATAATATTTCCGAAATACACTATCCATCTATCAATAATTTCAGTTTGGCGGTGGCCGCGATCCCCGAGGGTCTTCCCATCGTCGTCGCTGTCACATTGGCCATTGGAGTCATTCGAATGGCTGGACGGAGAGCGGTTGTGAAGAAGATGCCTGCTGTCGAGACGCTTGGTTAGTGTGGAACCTGTAACGACTCCCGACGGGAGTGTTGTTTGACTTATGGTATACAACGGAGGATAGCTACCCTTGCCCTTATTTGGTACAATGGTAGTGTAATACAAAGGATTATATTTAAATATATTTATTTATAATACAATTGGGGGATCGTACTGGTTGGTGTGGGGTTTAACCACTTGAGGGATTGAGGTGTGGGGTTTAACCACTGATATTGAAGTGTGGGGTTTAACCACTTGAGGGATTGAATATGAGATTGACGACTCTCTGGATCGGACCGATAAGGTGAAGTGGTTGATGATGGAATGGTCTTATATACCAGTGAAATGATCATATGAATGATCAGTAATTGATTTATATCAATTTGAATATTATTGTTGCCAAGTGAACTAATTATGAATGAAGGTAGCGACAAGTCGCTACACTCCGGGCGTAGCAAGAGGAATTGGGGACTTAGGGAATCATTGTAGATGTAGATGTAAATGGCGTATCTTCTTATAACGAGGAGATTGGCATCGGATGGATTCTTCACCTTTGAAATAGGCTGAAATATAAATAAGAATATGTAGAGAGATTGAGGGAATAGGAGTAGAATTGATGTACAAGTAATCAGGTACAATAGCATGAGATATGAGAGTCTTGTAATTGGGGGGAGATTGATATTTGATGGATTTTTCACATTTGTAATTGGTTGGAATATGAACAGGAAGAATTGATCATAATCTGGATGATCTATATTGATTGAATAAGTGGGATGTAGATAATTGCTTGACTGATTGATTAAATTGAAGGAAGAATGACTTCCTCCCGCCTCAACGAGAACAGAGAGGGTATGTTGATAGAATAATGACATGTCTGTATTTGAAAGTTCATTGAGAACTATAGTTAGATCAGAATGATGATAGAGATGATCATGAGTTTCTAGCTCTAGTAATCGAGCTAGAGTTTGATCTTTGAACTCACGAGGACATGTAGCCTTATCTGGTTTGACAATAATTGATCTATAGGATTCATTCATCATACCTTTCTGAGCAAGGATATGATCTGATTGAGTTTCTGAATCCATGACGGGATTTATAGTATGAGATGGATCATTGTAAGAGATGTACTCTTGATGAGTATTTTGAATGGTGTTCATGAAATGATCCTGTATGATTGCATCTTCTTGTTTAAGAGATTGATTCTCTGTCAGGCAATCAACATTGTCAACTGAATTGAGTGCAATGTGATTGTCTACCTGTTGATGGGATGAGAGACGATTATCAGGAGTTTGATTATTTGTGATTGTAAGACATTTGGTAGTGTGATCGGTGTTGTTGATCGACAGAGAACAACCACCAGTGATGTATCCGGGGTCATATGATTGAAGTTGAAGATCGTTCTGGAGGATTGAATTGACGGAGAGATATTTTGAATCAGTCTCGTCTTCATGAATCGTACTGGATATACTGTTGAATGATTGATATTGAGATTGATCATTGTCCTCCAATGATTGAATATCAAGTGAAGGAAATAAATATATGTAAGTTTGACTGTTGTCATTTGTGTGCGGGGTGGTGTCATCATGGTCAATATTACTATGCGTACTTTTAAGTTGTTTAGAAAGCAATAATGATTTGATACCCATTTCTTTTACACTTTTGAATTGACGGATTGATGATTTGATAAGTCTGCTCATGTTCTCTTTCCTTAGTGATTCTTTTGAATTTGAAGGAGATTGAGATAATGGCATTAATTTGAGATTAAAGCGGAGCTTTTTGAGTTCGAGAATTGCCAAGTTAACTTCATAACGAACCTTGTTAAATTCGTCAAAAGACTTAGCCTCATGCATTTGTAGTGTTAGACGTGGAATGATTTGATTTCTTCCATGAATTGAATTCATGATAATATCAATTGATGGGTATAGTTGATCTCGCATACGTGGAGGTCTAGTTGGACCAGCATTTGACTGAGATCTTTGAGTAATAGTTGTGTGATTATGTTCATTCATGATGAATTGGCATGGATTGAATTGATTGGATGCAATGAAATTGAACTTCAATGATTGAATGGAAACGTGATTGAGATTGAATTGAAATTTGAAATTGAATGAAATGTTTGAATGCTTGATGGTGGATTGATTGATTGGAATAAACGAAAATTTGTATTAATATATTAAATTGATTTTTTATTGGGGTGATTGGAATGGTTGATAGAATGCTTGCTGCCACGCGGGACTTGAATGATTTGACCGTGCACCATGTAACGACTCCCGACGGGAGTGTTGTTTGACTTATGGTATACAACGGAGGATAGCTACCCTTGCCCTTATTTGGTACAATGGTAGTGTAATACAAAGGATTATATTTAAATATATTTATTTATAATACAATTGGGGGATCGTACTGGTTGGTGTGGGGTTTAACCACTTGAGGGATTGAGGTGTGGGGTTTAACCACTGATATTGAAGTGTGGGGTTTAACCACTTGAGGGATTGAATATGAGATTGACGACTCTCTGGATCGGACCGATAAGGTGAAGTGGTTGATGATGGAATGGTCTTATATACCAGTGAAATGATCATATGAATGATCAGTAATTGATTTATATCAATTTGAATATTATTGTTGCCAAGTGAACTAATTATGAATGAAGGTAGCGACAAGTCGCTACAGAACCATACATTGCCATCATAGGTGGGCACGCTGGGGGAAAGGCTGTGCGCAAACCGGGGAAAGGTAAGGCAAGGCTGTGCGCATGGTTATGTTTTGACGAATTCGACTGGAAATTGTCCGATTTTCGCGAGGCAAGGCTATGCGCAAGTCCCCCATGGGAAGGCAAAGCTGTGCGCAAAAAATATTCGTTTTCACGCGCCCACCTATGATTGCCATACCCTCGCAGTGCGAGGATTGACCAACTATATAAAAATAAACGGCGAGGGTGCCGAAAATGTATGGTGTAGAGCCTATTTATCTTATGCATCGTTACATTTGTCTTACGTGCCTACGCCGTTACCTCCGCCGTAACGACGGAGACGTGGAGGAGGTTACGGCGTAGGCACGTAAGGTAAATGTAACGATGGGAAAATGTTTCATAAAATGCGGTTTTGAATTTATAAAATGCGATTTTGAATTGTGCTCGTGGGGTGAGAAAAGGGTGGTAATTGTAAGGGGGAGGAGGGGAAGTGCTGTTCGTAAATAGACTAGTCGAACTAAATTTGATATTATTAAAATTTAAAATGTGCAGGGTGTGTGACGGTGATCTGTTCGGACAAGACGGGTACACTGACGAAGAATGAGATGACTGCCACTCTGGTCATCACTCCTGACGGAGAACGAGCTGATGTATGATTTAATTCCTTTTTCTTTTGAAATTATCGTTCATCATTAAGATAAAACATATGACAAAACAAGTAAATGAGAGTATGCGGGGTGGGAAAGGGGTGGGGATGTTTGTATATTTGAGATCTTTTTATAATAAAAGTTCATATCTTTTGAGTTTAATGTGCATGCAAACCTATATATGCACAGTTTTACTTATTCATTTATTGGGAAATTATTTCCGTTCATTACTGTAGTGGCTAGCTGATGATCAGGTCATATGCTTGAAGCAACTGGAAAGCACCGGGTATAGTTGAGAAAAAAAGAACGTTATGAGTGAGTGAGAAGGCTGTAAGTCATTTTGTGATCTCTCACGCGTCGTCAATAGTCAAATAGTTCAACCGACAATAGTTAGTTTGTTAGAATAAAATGTGATAGCTGATCTCTGATCTCTGATCTTCCAGATCTCTGGTACGGGTTATTCGACGGCCGAGGGTGAGTGTATCTTCAGAGGAGAACGTGTCATCGGCAACTCCCATCCAGCCATCGCCCAAATCATTGAGGTAAGCATACTGTAGCTGGTATATGTTATACTGTAGCTGGTATATGGGGTACTGTAGTCGTGGGTTACCATACTTGTGCTATTGTGAACTGTTACATTTGTGGAATACTGTAAGGATTACGGTATATCCTCCGTACTGGTTGATGTCTCATCTTCTCTGCAGGTCGGCTGCGTGTGTAACAACGCCAAAGTAGACGGTGACATGGTGATTGGACAACCGACAGAGGGCGCTCTGGTAGTACTGGCACGAAAGGTACTGTATACTGTGATATTGATTTATCGATGCAATACGATATGATATTATTGATTGATGGTATTCATTATATTGGAAATTGGTTGATGTTATTGATTGATTTATATTGATTGATATTGATCAATTTACATTGATTGATTGATATTGATATTGATTGATTGATATTGATTGATCGATTCTCAGACCCACTTGGAGGACATTCGCGCTCGTTATCGTCGTCTACAGGAGATTCCATTCACAACGGAGACCAAGTGGATGGCAGTGCTGGCGGAGACCAATCCCGTACGAATTACTTTACCTTTTTCTTTATTGTATTGGTATTTGTTTTACTATGCCAAACCTTCAACGATTGTGGTAATGATTATTTCTTTTGTTATTTTTTGCTTCCGATTTTAATGATTTTAATTATTATGCTGTACTGTACAGTGCTATCCAAAATTACACGGCGTATTTTTCAAACTATAGAATGTTATATAATCTTGGCCAGTACTGTAGATACTCTCGGTGATCTTTGATCTTTGGACTTTCACTATCAGGGTGACGCCAACTCTCGAGCGTACTTTGTCAAGGGAGCCGTGGATCGTGTGTTGGACAAATGCGAGTACTACCTCAAGGGTACGGTTTGATGATGCTATATAGGGGATACTGTAGTCAAGAGTACGCTAGACTAGAGTATGAGGGATACTGTAGTCTGAAATCCGTACTTCTCCATTTCATCCATCTAAATCCGTTCAGTTCAGTGTATTGTAAATTAATTGTTGGATGCATAAAAACAGTTATCTCACCTGCCCCCCCCCCCTAGTATACCCTAGTATGTGTGGTATACGGTATATGTACGGTTTTATAATTATATGTGTGCTCAGATGGTGTGCGTCCTCTTCCCCTCGATGCTCCCACGAAGAAGGTCATCCTGGATGAGGCCAGAGGAGCAGCACTCACTGGATTGAGGAGTAAGTGGGAACGATGGATACGGTATATCAGAGTACTGTAGGATACGTGGTCAAAATTAGTTTGTGTCGTGACATCTGAACAATAAATCCACCATTAGATACTATGAGAGCAGTCTGCAGTGTCGTACCTTTCTACGATACTACTCGATCGATATCACAGCGTACAGTATCCACTATCTCTCTCGATTACAGTACTCGGCGTTGCTCGTGGTACCTCACTGAACACTCTCGTGTTCGTTGGCTGCATCGGTATGTTGGATCCTCCCCGACCAGGCGCAGAGGAGGCCATACAAGCGGTGAAATCGAGTGGAGTCGATGTCAAACTCATCACCGGTGATTCCATGGAGACTGCACAGAGTATAGGTACGGTAGATTTGAGGATTACGGTATATGATATATGTATGATGAAGTACCGTATGGGATAGAGATGTCTCAACAGCTCATAATCGATTTTTAGAATCTTTATTCTGTTTGTACCGCTTAGGAGTCCATACGATTCAGACGATCAGACTTTTTAGCGGAAGACCTAAAAGTCCCTTTGGATTACGTATCTGCTTATAAGCGTTACATAAAAGTTATTTTTTAACATGTTGGACAGTAAAATTCGGAATTATATTTATTTATCTATCTGATTTCAGGCGGTCGCCTGGGTATCTACGATGCTTCCAACGACACCTGTCTCTCCGGTCATGAAGTTGACCATTTGACCGAGCGAGAACTCGAGTTGATCATTCGATCGGTAACGGTATTCTATCGAGCAAGTCCACGACACAAACTGAAGATCATCAAGGTGAGAAAGTGGTTTTATTGATCTTTGATCTTTCTTGATTGCTTATTCTAATACACCACTGAATGTATTTGTTTTGTTTATATTTCGAAGACCAACTTGTTGATTTCGTGTATCGTGAAGTATTTGTAATCTTTATGACAAACTCATTCTGTTCGTCTCTCGGTTGGCGCTTTTGAAGTAACGAGTAATGATCTTCGCACTTGAACCTGATCTGAATATTCATCTTGATCTTTGATCTTTGATCTTTCGATTCCTTCATCAATTTCATTGCAGGCCCTTCAGAACATGGGTGAGGTGGTGGCAATGACGGGTGACGGAGTGAACGACGCTGCCGCACTCAAGAAGGCCGATATAGGAGTGGCCATGGGCAAGTGTGGAACAGATGTGTGCAAGGTACGGTAGAACGGAGGAGGGTACTGTAGCAGGGATATGGTAAATGGATACTGTACTGAGGGTTTATGGTAGAAACGAATAGAAGTTGACTGATAGTGGTGTCATAGGTCGAATAGCTATGTAAGTGTTTTCGATTTTTTGTGAAATTTTAGCTCAAAATCCGGTCAGGCTTGGTATTTTGTAATATACTTTTCGACCTATGAGTGGTACCGATAATGATTGATAGATAATCAATAATCGATTAATTGATTGATTCCATTGTAGGAAGCAGCGGACATGATACTGTGTGACGACGATTTCTCCACATTGAAAGAGGCGATAGAGGAGGGCAAGGGAATCTACCACAACATCACAAACTTTGTCCGATTTCAGCTGAGCACGTAGGTTGTTTAATGTTTCACAGTGAATTTCTGTAGCAGAGAACTGCATATAGTTGGTGTCCACCATATCACTCATTATTTCTTGGTTCATTAATGTACCTAGCGTTATCTTTTTTTCTCGTTTAATAAAGCCCTGCTCGATTTTGACTTTGATTTTGCTCCTTTGTTATGGAGTAAGTTGATGATTAGTAATAATCGCCACATAAAATCGGGCACTTCTTCGGTTTCTGGTATACAGGGTGCGCCAAAATTACCCGGACTGATTTCACCATTATGATTCCCAGGCCCCCAATGCAAATGCGCAACCCCTATTGCAGCATCATGACGAGTGATCATTGACCACTCCCTATTCAAAGTTTCAAGACAATTAGTCAAGCCTTCTAGTAATGGAGAAGTCAAGTCGACTGCGACCCTCATTCTCAAGTGTACAAGGTAGATTGTCATAGTTCATCAGCTCGGCTTTCACGAGTCGGCTGTATCCGATACCGGTATCGTGTACCAAGATCTTGGTACTGATAAGGAACGTCCGGGCAGAGGTAGACCGATTTCAATTTCCACCGCTACTAACCGAGATCCCATCCGAAGGATGGTGTTTCGAAACCAGAAGTTTACGATCTGGAGACTCGATATCTCGAACACTTCCATTCTTCGTCTCCTCAGGTCTCAGCTGACTCTTCTCCCTTACAAGTACAGTAAACTGTTAGAACCGAATGAGCGACAGATCAAGCTCCGCTGAGAACGGTGACCTCAACTTTTTATGCGTTGTGCTAGGTCCGTGCATTTCAGCACGATGTTCAACGAAGAGAATATCTTACCTTCAAAGACAACCTGAATATCGAGAACAATAGAATCATTGCCTCTGATCTTAAAGAATCCTACAAGACGGCTGGGGTCATGGGCCATATCAGTCTTCCACAATATGCCAAGGTTTTAGCTGTTGCTTGCCCAACTGGAAAGTCCACTCTTGTTTTGCCACTCCATGCGTCTAGATCAATAAGGCATATTATACCAAGCACATCCTCGAAGACGCGCTTCTACTCCGATACCATACCCACTTCGGTCAGGACCACTAGACCTTTCGGCAAGATTCTGTCGTCAATGGCATGACAAAGTTGACCCAGTCGTGGTTTTTCACTCATGCACTCGGCAAAATCCATCACATTGAATTACTTCCGAACTCCCCCAATCTCAACCTCCTCGACTACAGTGCTTGGAGGTGTTGTAGGCCAAGATGTCCTCTATCAAGCACCAGATCCTCGACTCCCTCAGTGCTCCTCTTCTCAAGGCATGGGACGAACTCGATGAAAACTACTTGCGGGAATCGGCAGTAGTATATGAGAAGAGACTCAAGGCTTGTGTCAGAGCTAAAAGAGACCACAGCGAGATTCGCTAGTACACTACTGCTGCCCATATTTTTGATAAGCTTTACCATGAACCATATCACTCAAGTCACATTCCCAAGGGGAGAATCATATGGAGACAACAGTCCGGGTAATTATGGCGCACCCTGTACTTGCTAGAGATAAAATAAATGAGGATCAAGTAGGGAAAAAAAGTATTGGACATTATACAAGAAATGATAATAATGATAATGAAGTTGTGGTCAAACCTAATGTAAGATTCTGAGGTTAAAATATATCTTTTCCCTTATTCAGATCAGTAGCCGCTCTCTCACTCATCGCTGCCTCGACCATCTTCCACTTTGAGAATCCACTGAATGCCATGCAGATTCTGTGGATCAATATCATCATGGATGGTCCACCCGCACAGAGGTACGGTAGGCGATTACGGTAGGGACATGATGGGGGAATACTGTAAGGTTATGGTAGGATGATTAGTGTAGGGGTACGTTGGAATTCTGTTGTTTTTCATATATAAATGATTTGGCAGTTGAAGTGTGCGATAGGGTGACAGTGTGGTACAGTATCTTATTTGTATCTATTGATGAACTGTGAATGATTGGTCTCTAATGTAGGGGCTGAGATGAATGTGGAATTAGAGTACCCTAGTCGATGAGCGCTTTGGGGAGTTTACGGTAGTTGAGTGTTGTAGGGTTACGGTAGGGTTACGGTAGGTACTGTAGGTTCGCTAAAAATGGTTGGCTATTTGCAGTCTGGGAGTGGAGCCAGTGGACGGGGATATCATTCGTCAGCCTCCTCGTAACACCCGTCAGCCACTGTTGAATGTGAAACTTATCGTGAATATCATCTCCTCTGCTGCCATCATTGTGGTCGGAACACTATGGGTCTTCTATAAGGAGGTCAGATTTTTCTTTTTTTTAAAAACTTTTTTTGATAATTGCTTTACCAACCATATTTAACATCCATTTCGCATTTTGCTTTTTATAATGTAAAATGTAAGACAGATATTACAATCATGCTATAAAATTGACTCTACATTTATGCATACTGTTGTATTGGTTAAATGAAACGTGGAAGTGCATTGTCGGTAATTTTGATTTGTCTAATTTGCCTACGCTTGTGACGTCACGTTTGTCGACAAACCGTTTGACAATGTTCATGAATATGGCTATGGATAGTACGATCGCATTAGTATGCATCAGACCTGCTTTCATATCTGGCTGAAACGTGAAACAAGCGTGCGCATAGTTGGTGCATTTCTACGATCTTTAGCTATAGAGATTTGATCTTTGATCTTTTGATCACTTTCAGATGTCAGCAGATAACGAGATCACTCCCCGTGACACCACAATGACCTTCACTTGTTTCGTCCTCTATGACATGTGGAACGCGCTCTCGTGTCGATCGGCGACCAAGTCCATTTGGGAGATTGGACTGCTGAGGTACGGTAGTTGATCTTTGATCTCTGCTGAGATACAGTAGTTGATCTTTGATATTTGCTGAGTATACGGTAGTTGATCTTTGATCTTTGATCCCTACTGGATTACGATAATTGTATGATGTGGTTAAGATTTTGGTTTCATCATACCAATGAGAGTAGTGTAGCTAGTACAGTTTTCATCTTAGTTGTTGATTATGTCAAGCTATATCCTTTTTCCATTCAGGAACCGTGCTTTCTGTCTGTCGGTCTCTGGTTCACTCCTGTGTCAATTGGCCGTCATTTACTGGGCACCACTGCAGCACGTATTCCAGACGGAGGCGTTGACCGTATTCGGTACGATGATCTTTGATCTTATGGACAGATTTGATCTTTGATCTTTCAGATCTCGTATTCTTGACTGCTCTCTCGTCAACCGTGTTCATCTTCAACGAAGGGCGCAAATTGTATGAGCGACGTGCAGCCAACTTTATCCATCATCCCAAGTCCGTCAATCATTTGTAGTCCGATCTTTGATCTTTACACTTTGGTCTTTGATCCATGACTGCTGTCGTCCCTTGATCCGTTGAATAGGTTATACCACTCTGATCTCGATATCTTGTGCTAGTCAGATACTATTAATATATTTATTTATTTCTCTGTCATTTATCGATTAATAATCATGATTAACCGTAGTCTTGATACCGTAGTCATATCGCACCACTACCCACACCACCCATGTATACTGTATAGAGTAGCTAATTTATTTTCATTGTATTAATTTATATTCATTGATGATGATTTTTTCGTATCGATTACCGTCTCTCTTCAATGTTCACAAACAATACCGGTTACTGTACTTTTGGGCAATCATGAATTATCGATTGATTACTCGACCTTTGATCATCCCCGTTTCTCTCTACTAGTTCCTCTCCGTTGTTGATGATTGTATACCGTTGATGAATCATAGCAGAAACTCGATCGATGATTCCAGTCAATCAATCAATATAGATTTTATTGATTGATTAATCCATTTTAGAATGAGCATATCTGTCTCTTTTCGCACTAATTTTCCGATGTTTCATTTAGATTTTGATTTTTCCCCTACAGATCATCGGTTGTACTCAGATTTCTATGAAAGATAGATATATTTATGCATTTATGGATTGTGAAAAAAGAAAAAAAACCGTTTTATTTTCCTTATTTCTGATAAAACGCTATGTATGTACGTGATATATGATTATGATTCGTGATATGAGAAAAGTTAGAGTCCATTAAATCCGTTATTGAAGTATTCTTTTATCCTTCTGATTTACCCAATAATTAATATACATAGTCTATAGCCGATCGATATATTCGAAAATGGTTGGATGATCTGATGCATTATGTCTGAGTACGATCTGCCACTGAACTATAAAGATAATGAAACTGACACGATGGACTGACTACGCTCGTTTCTGATATTAAATGTTTATCGTTTCTTACAATCGCGATTGCCCTGTCCCTGATTGGTGAGAGATTATCGAGTTATTGATTTTTATGATGACTGTAAGACGTACGATGTGCTCAAGATCATTATATCTGATTCTTTTGTATTAAGTCAATCAATAGCTTGTTGGATACGGTGTTCATTCATTCAATCAATAACATGGTCGTTCTTACAGTATTCGCGTTCCCCATGAATCTACGCGATCGTGTGCGCGATGGCTACACACCGACGGACTCCCGAGCCTACGCCGAGAGTCGAGCCCTGCGGCAGTTCTCACGACTCAATGGTAGGTACCGTATGCGCTGCGCCTACAGTATACCATACAGCGTATACCCGATGGCGTACTGTAGGTATGGTACTGTAGGTATGTAGGTAGGTACCGTATGCGCTGCGCCTACAGTATACCATATACCGTATACCCGATGGCGTACTGTAGGCGCACATTATGTTTACTGTGAGTATTGTGGAAGTGTGAGCGAATTACTGCAGACCTATTAGCGGTAAAATTAGGTTTCTGATTAAAGATATTCGTGAAACATGTAACCGCCTGGGTGCACATAACTATTGTTTTAGGCGAAATTGTTACACCAATAATTGCTCTTGCTTTGGTGTTCGATGTTTTTCTTCTTGACACACTAGACTACAAATGTGTTTTTGATATATTCATTGATTGGAATATACAACCAAATGTGCGCGACAGTTATTTATTTATTCCATATATATATTCATAAAGGTATTACTAGCAAAGGGAACTAGGAGACACCAGTGCAAAAATGAGAATAATCATTGCAAAATAAGTCAATCAATAACTCGATGAGTACGGTAATGTTCTTCTTTCCCTTCAGGAGATCCCATGATGACTACGGTAATTCTGCGGGCGCTAGATCGATCGTCCATGATCGACGAGGACAATCTGATGCAGGCCGTCGAGCTCTTCCAGCACATCAAACAGACCCTATCTGTGCCCCTGAATCAGGTTATTTATTGATTGATTGCCAATTTATATTATTGATTTTTGGGGATTATTGTGTTTTGCCCCTGAATAACGAGTGAGACATGAGAGCAGTAAGATATGAGAGAGCAACAGGAAGAGCTATCTCCATGCATGGGATATTGGAAATATGTAGTTCTTTTTCTTATTTTTTTGCCTTATTCCACAACTTTATAACGATATCGGTGCGGGTTTTGGGTACGCAGCAGTTTGGTATGAGCTAAGAACGAATCTTGAAAAAATGGATAAGTATGTCTGGTGATGTGTTAACTAGCCCTGTACAGAAGGGGACAGTGTGGTATGGATGCGACTAATACTTTGAACGACAAATGATGAATAGGTGTTATACATTTTCATACCCTCACAGTGTGAGGATCGACCCACTCATTTTCCACTCATATGGCTCATTTTCGTGTTATATGACACCGTTTGCGTAAGAGTCGAACAATGGTTGGCACAGGCCAAAAATTTAGATACCCTCAAAACTTGTGTATAGGGGTTATAGACCACGCTGATGAAGATGTGCATAGTAATTTTGGCCCCAGTGGTCCCGCAACGCCTGGGCGGGATTACGGTAAGATCACGTTTTCAAGTCGTTCTCGGTCCATGGTTGAGCGATAGGTATGAAAATTGGACTCATGGGGCAGAATTCGATGGCGATGATGGCTGTCTACTTCATTTGTTTTGAAAATTTTCCAAAAGCGCTACAACTGAAAATTGTGATGGTGACGGTTGCGTCACTAGCGAGTATGACACTTCGAACCGGCATGACGAGAGCATTCTAATGATGTATTTTGAGCCCTTATCTCCGTTGAGAAAGGTTTCATAGTCTCGATATAGTGATCTGCAGCTGAAGACAGAAGGAGGTAATCCTGTTTTAACATGTCTGGGTGGCGAGAGAGCGTGCAGTAATGAGAGAGTGCGAGGTAGCGCGCGGCGTAAACAACTCCTCGTGATCACTATATCGAGACTATGAAACCTTTCTCAACGGAGATAAGGGCTCAAAATACATCAATAGAATGCTCTCGTCATGCCGGTTCGAACTGTCATACTCGCTAGTGGCGCAACCGTCTCCATCACAATTTTCAGTTGTAGCGCTTTTGGAAAATTTTCAAAACAAATGAAGTAGACAGCCATCATCGCCATCGAATTGTGCCTCAGGAGTCCAATTTTCATACCTCTCGCTCAACCATGGACCGAGAACGACTTGAAAACGTGATCTTACCGTAATCCCGCCCAGGCGTTGCGGGACCACTGATGCCAAAATTACTATGCACATCTTCATCAGCGAGGTCTATAACCCCTATACACAAGTTTTGAGGGTATCAAAATTTTTGGCCTGTGCCAACCCTCTCCCCGATTTGCCCGACTCTTACACGAACGGCCTCATATACACTATATAAGGATCATTTTGTATATGAAACATTACAATTTAAGCGAAAAATGACGATTTTTCTAATTGAACCAACTATATTTCGAAAATCGACCCACTATATAAAATAATCCGGTGAGGACGGGGAAAATGTATGATAGGTGTTCGCCTGTTGATTTCGCGCTAGTGCGAGGATATAGTGCTTAGGAAATTTGCTTCCACGGCTCGTTTGTCGTGACTGTTCTCAAAATATTATTTACTTATTGTCGTTATCTTCTTCAGATCGATCCGGATGGCCCAGGCAAGAAATACATCGACTTCTGCGGCAACCACTGCCGGCAGAATGACGTCGTGGACTATTTCGCGGTAAGGATCAAAGATCAATTATCGATTGATTCCAAGAGATCAAAGATCAATTATCGATTGATTTCAAGAGATCAAAGATCAATTATCGATTGATTCCAAGAGATCAAAGATCAATTATCGATTGATTTCAAGAGATCAAAGATCAATTATCGATTGATTTCAAGAGATCAAAGATCAATTATCGATTGATTCCAAGAGATCAAAGATCAATTATCGATTGATTTCAAGAGATCAAAGATCAATTATCGATTGATTCCAAGAGATCAAAGATCAATTATCGAATGATTTCAAGAGATCAAAGATCAATTATCGATTGATTTCAAGAGATAAAAAATCAATCGTTTCAGTTGGAACTGGCAAAGCATCGACGAGGACAGGGCAACAGTATCTTTGGACGTCCAATCTGACCTATCCACTGGCAACTCTCATGGGACAAGAGGTACGGTAGTTTGTGTTTATGGTAGGATACGGTAGAAGGGAATGCAGCATATGATTTTGGTTAAAGTGTGGGTGTGTCATAGTCGTTCGGTAGTATCGATATCATACGGGATTCGTTTTTAACTATTTAGCGAAAGTACCAGCCCGTAAGATTCGTGTTGTTGGATGTATACATGTATATTTATTTTATTTCTTTATTCCATCAAATATAATAATAAAAGGTGATATGTATAGGATCAGAAGAGGGATAGATGGATTTCCGTCGCATAAGGCGATTTCGGTTTTGGCTCGGTGGCAGTTTTTAAAGGATGGATTAAGGACGAATACGAGAATCTTTAATGATGAGGTTGGAGGGGAGATTTGATAACCCTGCACGGAAGGGTTTGGGGGGAGAAACAACTAATTGGGAGGGGAGCGTATTCCAAGTATCTATACTTCTAGAGGCACATGTCGTATGGGTAGTAGAAATCCTATGTGGTCCTAATCCTAATCGAATACAATACGAAGTGGATAAGATAGACGGTTGTGTTGTGAGGGAAGAACAGAAAACAGATTAGATGAATCGGACAAATTAATCTTATGCATAGTATTATGTATAAATTGAATGTCATAAATAGCTCTCCTATATTCAAGAGTAGAGAGATTAAGAGACAAAAGTCTTAATTAAAACAGTCCGAACAATACAAATTCCGCTGTTTGCCGCGCAATATTAAGACTCCGCCCACTTCTTCGCGCGCATACCATTTTCTCTAGTTTTATCAAATTTTATGGCGTTTCCTCATCATTTCACAGGATTTTCAATAAAAATAAAATTATATGCATTGAAAAAACGTTCGAAAAAACCTTCCGAAAATTTGGAGTGCGTTTTTCTCAACGGTGGAGAAGTTTACTATATTCGGCATTTGGCGCGGTGTGTGCAAAACTTTTGTAATTCTATAATACAACAGTAGATGATTCAAGAATGGGTCTAACATAAACACAATAAGCTTTAAGAAAGATTTCTTTTGAATTAGAAAATATTGTCTTGAATAGAATATTTGCCCTTTGTCTGGCTTTAGCAATAATGGAGATGTGATCATTAAACTTAAGATTTGGGGTCATGTGAATACCTAAGTCTTTAACAATAGGAGAAGGGGATAAAGCATAACCGTCAAGAAAATAAGTGGTTCTATTCTTAAGAGGCCCAAAGTGCATTACAGTACATTTGGTAGGTGAAAGGGTCATGTTCCATAATTTGCTCCATTCAGAAATTTGGTCAATAGTATATTGAATGTCTGCAGAGGAGGAGGGGACAGGGGCATATATCTTAATATCATCAGCATATATATTAATATCGATGATATTATGATATATATAATATTAATATCATAATATCATCGTATATAATTCTGTGATGTAGTTCTAGTGCGTTCTGCTGTTGTTCTACAGTTGTATCAATACTCAAACATCGGTGACTTCGATCAGTCGATAATTCAGGTTCATCTCGAGCGAAACTTTTTACGGCGTCAACACTTCGTACGTGGACGATCGCAATTACATCAACATTGACTACTGCGAGGTGCGATCTTTGATCTTTGAGTTATAGATGTTTAATCGTTAGATTGAACTTTGATCTTTAGTTTGATCTCTGATCTCTTTCAGTTGATCGTGCTCGCCTTCACCGCGGACATTCAATCACCGGAAGAGGAGGAACTGGTGGCACGATGGGAGGTGGCCGTGTTCGATTATGCACAGAAGAGAAGCAAGGATGAGAAGATTGAGATGCTGGTGAATTGAGAGACTGACAGTGAAACGGACAGAGTGACAAACAGACAGACACATGGATGAATCACAGACTGACAGACATATGGATAGACGTATATATTATTGACAGATAGACAGTTTGGCAGAAAGATTTTGACAGACACGATTGATGGACAAATTGGCATATGCATAGATTCTTGTATCAGATTGACAAACAGTCTGACAAATATATTGACGGATAGGCAAGACTAACAGATCGAGAATTAATATTTCTTTCCACTATTAATTGTGAATATATGTTCAGGTAATCGGTGCAGAGATTGTGGATCTGGAGATGAACAAGGACTCGCAGAGAATGACGCCGTACTTTGTCATTGGTGAATAATTTAATTTAATTTATCTTACCTTAATTAAAGTGATAGGATTAATTTGAGTAGATGAACACTAAGGAGACCGATATTTTTAAAATGTCCCCTATTTTGAACTGTTTTAAACCTCTATAAACAGTCTCGACCTATCCGTTATTAGTTTGTGATGTTACTCCATATCATCAAAGACATGTGGAATTCATGTTTCAACTATCCTATTCAATTCGTGAGAACACGGCGTACCGTTCCGCCACACACAATACTGAGTTTACCCATGTATCAAACCAATCGATAATGCCACAAATCAATATAAATCGACAATTCTTTTATTTTGTAGGTTTCCTGGGTGTGGTCGTCTTCATCTTCCTCTCTGCCTGGTGCTCACTCTTCCTCTACTCTCGCCTCTCACCCTCGGGATGGAAGAGTGTCATTGCGAATCTGGTACGGTGTTCATTTATTGATTTATTGATTTTCCACTTTTATCGATTTTTCAATATGTCTTGAGGTGCGCTAATTCTCATTATAAGTTTTTTCCGCTTGTTCTCGAAATCTTGATTTTTTATCGCGTTGATTATTTTTAATTAATGAGCCTACAGTATTCCAAAATGTCACGTGCCAACATCCGATATAACTTTTTTTATACTACAAACGCTTTATGTAGACGATCATGCCAACTTGTCTTTGTGCATAACAGTAAATAGGCTAATAATAATTCAAATATGCTATTAATAAGTCACTCTACCTTTTTCTCTTTATATATGCGTATCTTAATCTCTAATCTTTCTGTTGTTTCCAATTGATTATCCTCGTCCCACCTAGGGTCTCCTTTCCAATGCTTCCCACGAAATCAATAGGCGATGAGGAAATATAGTGTAGTTGCTACAGTTATGCTCATTGGTGTATCTCCTGACCAAGTTTAACGTAATATTAAGTACTCACGACCATACCGTATAATTATTATACAGGAATAAATGTTTTGTATTTGATTTGGTCTATATTCGATCGATTTGCAGTGTCTGCCCATCCTGGTGTGTGTGGTGCCCGCATGCGCCATCATGACCACTTTCGGCATCTACGGCCTGTTCGGCATGCGCATCAACTCGCTCATGCTCATCATACAATTCCTCATCATGGGCATCGGTACGTGCAGGGTTACGGTAGCTGGGTTATCGTACTGATTACGGTAACTGGGTTATCGTACTGGTTACGCTTGCTGGGGTTTCGTACAGGTTACGGTAGCTGGGTTATCTAACTGGTTAAGGTAGCTTGGTTCTCGTACTGGTTACGGTAGCTGGGTTGTCGTACTGGTTACGGTAGCTGGGCTGTCGTACTGGTTACGGTAGCTGGGCTGTCGTACTGGTTACGGTAGCTGGGCTGTCGTACTGGTTACGGTAGTTGGGTTTTCGTACTGGCTACGGTAGCTGGGTTTTCGTACTGGCTACGGTAGCTGGATTTTCGTACTGGTTACGGTATCTGGGTTACGGTAACAAGAGATAAGTTAACTCGAATGAATCTATTCAAGGTGTCAACGACTCGTTCCTGGTGGTGCATCACTGGCTACGCGAGGACACATCCTTATCGAGAAGGTACGGTAATGAGTACACCATGACGATGTTTACTACTTGCACATACTTGTGATAATTTAGCTATCGTTAGAGATAGCTATCGTTAAATAACCCCTGTCACCTTCCCCAAGTCCTTTCTACACACCCGAGCTAATTTGTACCTCTCCGCTCTGGCTAGAAGGTGCAATGTTCATCCAAACCCAAATCGCGATTAAATTTTAGTGATCAGCAAATCCGTACTTCAGATACTGCGGCTAAAGTATCGGATCACACAAAAAAATCACTCTCGTCCCAAACACAATTTTCGATCGACACCTTCTACTGATTTTTCGTGTGTATTTCCGATTTGATCATGCTCTGTACAGGTTTCACCGTTAACACGCACAAATGTTCTAGTGTAGCTATTACGCGCTGCCCCTTCCAATGGACTTGCCCCCATCCCGCCCCCAAATCCGCTAATAGCCACCCCAACCACAAGCACATACTCAGGAACACTAAACTGTAGTCCCTCCCGTCCCGTTCACTGACCTTTCCTCATTTGTTGTAGATCAAAGATCAATCAATATTGTAGCAATCGAATATCATCTAAACAAAAACAAAAAATGTTGTTGATGCTTGTTAGCGTTACGATCGATGATAAACAATTGTGCAAATCATTTGTTTGTTTTCCGGATTACAGTAGTAAATGGAAAATAAATGATGAAATAAAAGTTTAAAAAAGGCAAAATACGACAAAACTGGAATCACTGAAAGAACTGGAATATCACGACTCAATGGTAGGTACAATATGCTGTCTACAGTATGTCATATATCGTATACCTGAGTGCGTACTGTAAGTATATATTATATGTACTGTGCGCATTGAGAAATTGTGTAAATATTTTTTGATAACTCATTAGCGTGAAAATTATGCTCATAATGAAAGATATTCGTGAAACATGCACCCGCCTGGGTGTACATGACTATTGTGTTAGGCGATATTGTTACACCAATATAACTCTCGATTTGGTGTTCGATGTTTTCATTCTTGATACGAGACTACGAATGTGTTTATGATATAATCATTGATTGGAATATGCTACCAAATGTGCACGATAGTTATTTTATTTATTTATTCCATATATAGTCATAAAGGTATTACTAGCAAAGGCAACAAGGAGATATTAGTGCAAAAATGAATAGTCATTGCAAAAAAACCAATCAATCGATGACCACAGTAGCCTTTCGTTCGCTTCAGGAGATCCCATGATGACTACGGTAATTCTGCGGGCACGCGATCGATCGTCCATGATCGACGAGGACAATCTGATGCAGGCCGTCGAGCTCTTCCAGCATATCAAGCAGACCCTATCCGTGCCCCTGAATCAGGTTATTGATTGATTGATTGCCAATTTATATTATTGATTTTTTGGGAATCTCAGGCAAATCGTTTGCGATCTAATCTGAACTTTCTTGCATTTATGATCTAATTAGAAGATTTCACAATCTTATTTCAATAAAATTAGACTCAAGTGCGAAAAAAAGATAAATTTATAATCTAATTTAAATTCGAATTTTTTTGAATCTAATTAGAAGAATTTAGAATCTAATCGGAATCCTTTTAGATTCTGAGATTTTCGTTTTCGCGCCATTGGTGCTTTTTGAATTATATGTATTTGTTTAAAAATTGTTTTATTAAATTTGTTGCTGTTTTACTCTGTGTTCTTACGACATTCCATGTTACGAATCTTCAGATAAGGCGGGTAAGAATTTCCAATAAGGAAATAATAGACGGAGTGGTCTCCACGACTAAGAAAAGTAGGATCTCACCGGACTGTGAAATGGAAGATGATATGCGAGAGGGTGAGTCTTTTATCATTCATAAATTGTAAATAATTGGTCTATGCTCTACAAGCGGGCGATCGATCCCCAGTGTCTATCATCGATTGATCCATCCCCTTTTGTGTTATTATTGTTGTTGTCTCTCGCATTTAACTTTAGTTTAATTTAACTTATTTTTCCTTTTTTCTGTTGTGTAGGAGATTTGTTCGAGTTGGTTCCTTCTCTCACGAAATAAATGCGTTATGTTATGTATCATTTTTGCCAAATCTATAACAGTTGGATAAACCGGATGCCGCATCCGAAATACTCGGGAAAGGATAATCTAATTAGAAAATTTTAAAATCTAATTAGAAAATTTTATTATCTAATCATAAGAAATTAAAATCTAAAAGAAATATTTACAATCTAATTAGAAAAAAATACAATCTAATTCGACGATTTTCAGCGTTTACAATCTAATTTGAAGAATTTATAATCTAATTAGCAGTGTTTATAATCTTATTTAGCCACGGATTAGTCCCAAAATTTCTCGGATTAGATTATAATTAGTTTCTGATTAGATCGAAAACGATTTGCCTGAGATATTGATTTTTGCTCTTGAATAACATGTGAGACATGAGTGTAGCATATGAGAGCTACAGGAAGAATTACTTCCATACACAGAGTAGGAATAGCTTGCGAACGATTTGCCCATATTCGGGTAAATGCTGTATTCGGGCAAACCGTTACTAGGCAGCCGCATATGGCCAAATCGTGTACACGAGTATGGAAAGTTGGGAAATCTGTTGCGCATTTTGAGCAAGTTTGATCTCTGTGTACATGGAATATTATGAAATAGTTCTCCTGTTGATTTCGTGCAAGTGCGAGCATATAATGCTCACAAGGGAAGTGTAAGAAATATCTTTTCGACCTATAGACGAAAGTATTTTTCCTCGATAGCTATAGCCAATATAAGGTCGGAACCAAAAAATCAGCGGCTGGCATGCACTTTCCGATTTTATATAATTAATCAAATTTTGTACATTCGAACGCGCTGTTTTCAGGCTGTGTATGCTATGAAATAAGACATCCCTGATAGAGCGCTTGACAGAACAGTGTGAACATGGCGACGTGGTGTAGTGGTAGCGTTCTCTTCTTGATCACTAAGTGGGTGGTTCGAATACACCTATGGACATTTTTCTTTTGCTAATTTTTAAACGTTTCGGACTTGTAATTTTGATCAGAAAAAAAATTTAAAATCTTTTTCACAATTTTTATGAAGCTGTTGAACTTGAATTTCACCATTTAGGAAAACAAAAAATTAAGCAACTTCAAACTTTCTAAACTACTATTCCTGTCGACAGGGACAATTAATTAGTGAGATTATTTATGAAATGCTCCAAATGTGAATGAATAGCCGATTGCAATACGGTAAAGTTATGGCCACAGGTTTATGGCAAAATTATAATATTATGCCCGTTGATAGGTTTGGATTAACCTTTGAGACTCCACCGATGTCCCCGTGCTAAGGAACAGTAGTTTGGAAAATGTGATCAAGGATATTTGCAGAAGTTATCAAAATGATATTCTTCCGTAGCAACTTGGTACATATAAGCTCTCTCCCAAAATCAAATTATCACTATGCTAGCAAACGTAATGCTGGACGAGATTTATTTTTTTTGTTTTCCTAAATGATGAAATTCAAGTTCAACAGCTACATAAAAATTGTGGAAAAGATTTAAAAATTTTTTTCTGATAAAAATTACAACTCCGGAACGTTTAAAAATTAGCAAAAGAAAAATGTCCGTAGGTGTATTCGAACCACCCACATAGTGATCAAGAAGAGAACACGCTACCACTACACCACGTCGCCATGTTCACACTGTTCTGTCAAAGGCTCTATCAGGGGTGTCTTATTTCATAGCATACACAGCCTGAAAACAGCGCGTTCGAATGTACAAAATTTGATTAATTATATAAAATCGGAAAGTGCATGCCAGCCGCTGATTTTTAGGTTCCGACCTTATATTGCGTATAGCTATCGAGGAAAAATACTCTCGTCAATAGGTCTAAAAGATATTTCTTACACTTCCCTTGTCAGGGAATTTGCTTCCATGGCTTCCTTGTTCATGTCCTTTTCTTCTTCAGCTCGATCCGGATGGTCCAGGCAAGAAGTACACCGACTTTTGCGGAAACCACTGCCGACAGAATGACGTCGTGGACTATTTCGCGGTAAAGATCAAAGATCAATTATCTATTGATTTCAAGAGATCAAAGATCAATCGTTTCAGTTGGAACTGGCAAAGCATCGACGAGGACAGGGCAACAGTATCTTTGGGACGTCCAATCTGACCTATCCACTGGCAACACTCATGGGAAAAGAGGTACGGTAGTTTGTGTGTACTGTAGGATACGGTAGTTTGTGTGTACGGTAGGATACGATAGTTTGTGTGTACGGTAGGATACGGTAGATGTACGGTAGTTTGTGTGTGCGGTAGGATACGGTAGAGGTACGGTAGTTTGTGTGTACGGTAGGATACGATAGTTTGTGTGTACGGTAGGATACGGTAGATGTACGGTAGTTTGTGTGTGCGGTAGGATACGGTAGAGGTACGGTAGTTTGTGTGTACGGTAGGATACGGTAGAAGGGAAACTCATACATATTATCTCATCCCATATTATGAATGAGTTTCAGATAATATACATATTATATTATCTGAAACTCATTCATATTATCTCTCCCTAATCTCAGCCCATAAATCTTTTGATACTGTTTACTTTGATTTTCGTAAGGCCTTCGACTCTATCGATCATAGACTTTTGCTTCACAAATTATCTTGTCTAGGATTTTCTAACCACATTATTTCCCTTCTTGAGTCATATCTATATAATCGTTCTCAACATGTTGTTATTGAAAATAATCTATCTCCTCCCTCTGTTGTCACTTCTGGTGTCCCTCAGGGAAGTTGTATTGGCCCTCTTCTATTCATCCTTTATATTAATGATATTTCCTCATCTTTCCCTTCTACTGTTAGATATGGCATTTATGCTGATGATCTTAAGATTTTTGCTGAAGTCCCTAAGGATGCTAATGACCTGCAGCTTGCGATTGATTCGGTATCTGAATGGTCTCGGCAATGGAATATGTCTTTAAATGAGGCTAAATGCTCGGTGATGAACTTTGGCCCGCTCAAACAACGTACTCAATATATTCTTAATGATAGTGTTCTCAATGCTGTTTCCTCTGTTAAAGATCTAGGAGTTCTATTCTCGCCCAACCTCACCTTTAATGATCATATCAAGAAGTTAGTCACTAAATCCAGATCAAAGATCAATATTCTTTTTAAATCTTTTCGTTCTAGCGACCCCCTTGTTTATGTACGTGCCTATACATCATAGAATCACTACAACGTGATTTCACTAAACGTTTGTATTTTCGTTGTAATATCCCATATGTAGATTACCTTTCACGGCTCAATGCTTTAAAACTTACCACTCTTGAGAAATGACGTTCTATTGCTGATGTGTTTTTTATATACAATTCTTTAAATAAGAATTATGAATTTGATGATTCTTTTATGTATTCTAAAATTCCTCTCTATCGTAGTCATCGCTTTTCACATCACCCATTCCGTATAACCATACCATATAATATCCCCAGTACCAAGACAACCTGTGCAAGTAGAGTAATTCATATCTGGAATAGTCTTCCCACTGATATCGTTACATCTTCTCCTATTCGTTTTAAATCTTTCCTTAATTCTGTTGAAATTGATCCCCTCTTGCCCCCCACCCTTCTACGTCATTTATAATTATCCACCCTATACACCATTTCCCCATTTCCCACCAACCATTTCCCTGCTGCCTTCAACCGATTCGCTGATAACGCGACGGACCTCTATCAACCTATATTTATTACATATCTGTTCTATTGTTCATTTGTTATGATGGAAATAAAGAAAGAAAGAAAGAAAGAAAGAAGGGAATGCAGCATATGATAGAGGTGAAGATGTGGGTACGTCATAGTGTACGGTAGCATTATAGATTAGACAGATTTAGCAAACGGGATTCATTACGATTTGGATTAGTCAAAGTAACATCCCATCAGATTCGTGTTGTTGGGTGTATACATAGATTTGATTAAAAGCTGTGATGTAGTTTCGTTGAGGTTGTGTGGTTCTAAAGATGAATCAATAATCAAACATCGATGACATCGATTAATCAATCAATAATTCAGGTTCATCTCGAGCGAAACTTTTACGGCGTCAACAAGTCGTATGTGCCCGATCGCAACTACACCAACATTGACTACTGCGAGGTGTGATCTTTGATCTTTCTCTATAATAGTCTAACAATTTTGAATTTTTAACTATTTAATCTATATTTTCGCTCTTTGATCTTTCGATTTGTGTTTGATCTTTAGATTGATCTTTGATCTCTTTCAGTTGATCGTGCTCGCCTTCACCGCGGACATTCAATCACCGGAAGAGGAGGAACTGGTGGCGCGATGGGAGGTGGCCGTGTTTGATTATGCACAGAAGAGAAGCAAGGATGAGAAGATTGAGATGCTGGTGAGTTGACAGACTGACAAACAGACAGACACATTGATGAATCACAGGTGGCAGACATAAGGTTAGACAAACGCATATTATTGACAGACGTACAGTTTGGCTGAAAGATTTTGGCAGACAAGATTGATGGACAAACTGGCATATGCATAGGTTCTTGAATCAGATTGACGAACAAAATGGCTGACAAATGTATTGATAGAATCAGTATTTTTCACCTATGAATTCTAAAATATCAGGTAATCGGTGCAGAGATTGTGGATTTGGAGATGAACAAGGACTCGCAGAGAATGACGCCGTACTTTGTTATTGGTGAATAATTTAATTTAATTTATCTTACCTTAATTAAAGTGATAAAATTAATTTGAGTAGATGAACAGGGAGGAGAACGATATTTTTGAAATGTCCCCTATTTTGAACCTCTATAAACAGTCTCGACCTATCCGTTTTTAGTTTGTGCTGTTATTCCATATCAGTCATATGGAATTCATGCTTCAACCATCTTATTCAATTCGTGAGAACGCGGCGTATCGTTCATTTATCCATATCCCTCACTTAATGCACGATACTGAGTCTACCCATGTATTAAACGAATCGATAATGAATAGATCAATATAAATCGATAATTCGTTTCTTTTGTAGGTTTCCTGGGTGCGGTCGTCTTCATCTTCCTCTCCGCATGGTGCTCACTCTTCCTCTACTCTCGCCTCTCACCCGAACACTCGGGATGGAAGAGCGTCATTGCGAATCTGGTACGGTTTATTGATTTATTGATTTTCCACTTTTTCGCCTAAATTTTATCGATTTTTCTATATGTCTTGAGGGGCGCTAATTCTCATTATAAGTTTTTTTCGCTTGTTCTCGAAATCTTGATTTTTTATCGCGTTGAAAATTTTTAGTTAATGCACCTACAGTATTCCAAAATGTCACGTGTCAACATCTGATATAGCTTTTTTACTACAAACGCTTTATGTGGATGATCATAAATTGTTATGCGCATGCCAACTAGTCTTTGTACATTACAGTAAATAGGCTCTTAATAATTCAAATATGCTATCAATAAGTCACTCTATAATTTCCTTTATGTATGTTCATCTCTAATCTTTCTATTGTTTTGAATTGATTATCCTGGTCCCATCCTGGTCCTCCTTTTCGATACTGACAACTGAATCAATTGGAGAAGAGGAAATATAGTGTAGTTAGTACACTTATGAATATACTCATCGGTAATCGATTTACAGTGTCTGCCCATCCTTGTGTGTGTGGTACCCGCGTGTGCCATCATGACCACCTTCGGCATCTACGGCCTGTTCGGCATGCGAATCAACTCCCTCATGCTCATCATGCCATTCCTCATCATGGGCATCGGTACGTGCAAGGTTACGGTAGCTGTGTTATCGTAGTGGTTACTGTAGTTGGGTTAGCGTACTGGTCACGGTAGCTGGGTTACTGTATCTCGAATTATACCTATTAAAGGCGTCAACGACTCGTTCCTGGTGGTGCATCACTGGCTGCGCGAGGACACATCCTTATCGAGAAGGTACGGTAGTGTGCACACCATGGCGATGTTTACTAATTGATCACACTTGTGCTGAGTTGTATAGAGTTTTGGCAAGACGACGTTTCCCAATCAGCATACCATACATAGACACTTTCAGGGAGCTTATGGGTCGCGTGTTCAAGGATGTCGGACCGTCGATGACCATGACCACCCTGACCAATGTGATGTCGTTCGCCGTAGGATCGGTATCGCCAACCGAAGGTACGGTAGGCACACCATATATTGGTGGTGGTGGTGTGGTGTGGTGCGGACGATGTTTGCTGATTCATCTTTAAAAATCGCCCTTTTCTGCCTGGGATCTGCGATTGCGATGTTCTTCGCCTACATGTTCACATGGCTGTTCTTTGGTGAGTAGATTATTGATTGATTGGATGAATTATCGATTGATTGAACATTTTATTTATTGATTTCCCTTCAGGAGCAATGCTATGCTTCTTCACCAGCATTGAAGGCGTGCCCGCTCACAAGCCCGGTCGTATCCAGAAGAAGGTACGGTAGTTTTACTTAGCTTACGGTAGTCTGAGCATACTGTAGCCAGATACAGTAACCCTTCCTTTTCAGGCCCTCGGTTTCTTCGACAAACATGAATATGGTTGACGAATTGGAGGCGATCAAGGGATGCAGAGGTACGGTAGGGTGGGGATTGGTATGGTAGGGAGGGGATTAGAGTGATATTTGTTTATATACGTGTGTATGTCATGTATTTTTCAATTGATTATACTGACAGCAAGATATATCGATCGACTATATTTCAGGCAGCAAGAGTACGATCCTGTGGCTGCGTGACTACGAGAAGTACTTTGACTTCGTGGCGCCAACGTTGACTTCTGGGAGACGAGTGACGAAGACGAAGAGAAGGCTGTCATCACGAAGGGAGAATACGATAATAGCCAGCTTGCAGGTAATGTAATTGTAGTGTAGTGGTAGTGCGATAGACTAGCAGACGTGACCACGAGGGTTCGATCCCGCTGGGTGGTAATGAATGTTCTTGCAGGATTCCTCGGATCCCCGCTGACCAAGCACTTCAAGGGAATGATGCAGGTCGATGATTCAATGTGAGTAGATCAATCAATCAATAATCAAGCAAGTATTCAATCAATTATCAATCAACAAATACAGTATGACTAACACCACAGAGTGTGTTGTGATACGAGAGATGGACAGATCTTTTGCATATTCGGTATAGTGTAGACATTATTATAATATTACACGTTGCAGGAGCGTGCCCATTCGCAAATTCTCATTCGTCGTTGCCTACCGTAACCACACCACCTGGGACGACCGTAGCCGGCTGCAGGAAGAATGGCGAGAGATTGTCGACAGGTACACATATTAATTGGTTCATTGGTTATTGTTGAGAGTATACGGTAACTGGACCGTATTATTGATTTTCTTCATTGAGTGGTAGTAATTTAGGGAATTGTATTGATTGATTGCGCAATAATTTAGTAATTTTAATGATTGATTGGACGGTATCTTGGTCGTATTATTGATTGATTGACTCTGCAGATATCCCAACCTGAACACAACGATATGGAATGTGAACGGAATGTTCGTGGACCAGATGCAAAGTTTGAAGGGAGTCGCGAAGCAGGTACTGTAGTCATGATGTGATACGGTACTTTCAGAGGGGGGTACGGTACTAGAAGTGAAAATTGTAAAAAAATGGTTAATTTTACCGTGATATAGATTAGATTAAAAAAAATATTTCGAAAAATCTCTTCTTTTCAGTCGATAATCTGGACGCTGGTGTGCATGGGTATCGAGTGCGTCTGCTTCATTCAGAAGATTGTCGCCGTGGCCGTAGCGACGCTATCCATAGGAAATATCGCTATCGGAACGGTAAGCTAGTCACTACCGGACTAATTTATTAATTTTTCCATGATAAGTTACTGTAGAGGTGGCTGCCATTTTTCACTCAAGATTAATTGATAATAGGAAATTAATCGATAATTATCGATTTTCTGTCTGTAGATTGGCTATCTCGGCATCTGGGAGTTGGATCTGGACCCTGTGACAATCTGTGCAATTCTCATCTCAATAGGAATGTCCGTGGACTTCACCGCCCACATATCCATGTACTTTGTTGTGAGTTTGATTGATTTATTGATTTTCCATTCATTTAAAAACCCATAACAGCTAAGGGTCAATTGTTTGTTCGTCTTTTTAAAAGTCCTCCAAATTCTCAAGATAGCCATTTAAATTCGCGTTTCACACACTGATTATGTGCATTGTTGTTTCATCGCTTACAATTTTTTTCTTATTTCGTTGGGTTGACATTTCAATCAAAAGATTGATCGTTATTGATTGATTCAATTTCAAATGCTACTATATCGATGTATGATACATTAAATTAAATTATTTTCAGAATTGTCCCCGTCACTCGGGTGGTCTGCCCCCTTCGGCCTTTGATCGTCTCATCCACTCAATCGGATCAATATTCTGGCCTGCAATTCAGGGCAACGCGTCCACGCTCATCTGTGTCCTACCACTCGTCGCACTCAATGTACGGTAGCACTATTTATTGATTTTCTTGGTTTATTGATTTTTGTTTCGCTCAACTTGTTCGCATCATGCGCTGTATAGTACATTATGTGAGTGGGGTTTTTTTCTGAAATATAGATGTAACAAAACTTAGCGGTGATCACTCGCAGGATTTCGTGTGCCTTGAATAACGGGTTGTACCTTTACTTTTTTCATAGAAGTAATAATTCCATTCATTTTACATACAAAATCGAATTGCTGAACTACATCCCACTCGTGTTCGTGAAGACTCTCACACTGGTTGTGATCATTGGCACTGCCCATGGTACGGTATTGATCTGCTGATTATTGATTGATTCTTGATCTACACAACCTACCGTAATCATAAGCTTATCCGTTCAGGACTCCTGCTCATTCCGATGTTGTTGTCGGTGCTGCCTCAGTCGATTCTCGAATGGGATCTGCTCTAGCGTCGCGGAAGCGGCATGAACTCTAGTCAGCCATCACTGGCCAATTGTACTACGGTAGAGGGCAAGATATCGATCGATGGCAAGATCCGTGATCAAGAAGGCCAGGAGATGCTCGTGCTGCCCAAGAAAGCGGAGCGTGTCGTGCTACTGAACCAGGAGTACGGTAGCGATCAGATACTGTAATATATTGATTATCGATTTTTTTCGTAGTTTTCTGTTTGTTTGTATAAGCCGTTAGACGTGTAGATATGTGTTATTGTGTTCAGTCGTGCCATCTTTTCTCGTGATTATGTGTAATTGTAATCATTAATTTTGTTGATATGTTCCTCTCACTTTCACCTTTTTCTTCTTACTCTCGATTGTGTTGTCTGTTTCTAGTCACCGATTTTTCACACATACTTAACCCCATAGTGAAAAGAATGAAACCGAATGTCCTACAAGCACGAACCGATATAAGGATATGATTAACGTGGTCACTATTTTATGTGATTGTGCGACTATTCGGTTTTATTTTTCTGTTCCTCTGATAACTTCTCAATGTCGCCCCCCTTAATCCACTTTCTTCCGAACATGTTATCAAACGTCGTCTACCGTAACCCTCCCTCCCAATCTTGTATGCACACTACTGGTGTTTCCCTGTCTTATTCCTGCCTCCCTGCAAATATTCGTTACATTAATCAATCAATAATCAATAGTAATCAATCGATATTGTCTATTTCTGTTGTTATAAACACCACTTACTTATCTATCCCTTCACATACCTCAACCACCATTCAGTATTATTGCCAATACTACATTAATCATCAGCATCATCATGATTTTAGCATGTGTACTACGGCCCCGCCCCACTTTGCCTCCTGTCTCACTTACCGTAATCCTCTCTCTCATTTCCACTCGGGACCACTGATTCATGTCGTGTATCACCCCTTCCTGTTCTTCTAAACATTCACTTGTTAACATTCTCTCCAAACCATTTCACAGACTGGTGCTGTATAGATTGTTTTCTCTTTAAATTTGTGTATGTTCACATATATTTTTAGATAACCTGTTTTGTTCGTCTGTCTGTGTGTGTTTTTACTGTTTATACAGGGTGCGGCAGAATTATGGAAACACGACCTCCTGCATTTAGTAGTGGTTTTTCATCGTTATGTGCGTTTCCACGGCGCTCTCGAAATAATTTCATTGAAATTCACTATTATGAACATCTCGTTTCTGAGTTTGGTGGTGATTGCTTTCCATTCAGTTAAATAGCACGCCCTAGAATAGATGCCTGTCCGTCTGGCTCGCACTGCGTCGACGGAACGCAAGATGACGCTTTCTTTGATGAGACGTTGTTCATAGTGGAACAAGCGTATAACCCCCAAAACGATAGGATATTGGTAGATGACTCCAAAGAAGCGGATGAGAGTTGAATTGAGGCTCTCTTCCTCGGAAAGTCATGGTTTGGGCTGAAATCTGTGCCATGGGAAGGAATCTCCGGGTTTTCGTTGATCCTTGAGCCAAGTTGAACTAGGATAGCAACCTGTAAGAGATCCAAATGGAGTGTCTGGGCCCCGGGGCCAAGCGCCACTTTGGGAACATGCATTGGAGCTCAAAGAAAAGTTCGGCACCGACTCACAAGGCAAAGACTGTGAATGTCAGGCTCAAGACCCCGCGTTCACTCCTTCACAGGATCTTCGAAATGGCCTCCTACTCTCCCGATCTCAACACCCTCGACTATTTTGTGTGATCAGTTCTTGAGAGCAATACCTGTGCTCGTCCCAACTCGAATCTGGAGTCGCTCAAGAAGGCCCTGCTCCAGGAATGGGAAAGAATCGACCTAAAATACCATTCCGCCACCGTCGTTTTCACCAATACCGTTTGAAGATAGTTATTGACGCGAAAGGAGCCAGAATTGAGAAGTTAGCCCAAATTGTTGTTGATATGATAGTTCTTGATAAAATATTACATGTTGATCCGATTTGCTCAATGCATGTGGTCAGGGAAGATCAAAGATCGTGTTTCCATAATTCTGCCGCACCCTGTATATATATATATATATACATAATTGCTCCGCCCATTCTTCCTTTCCTAATACGGCACTTCCCCTATTGTCACTACGCGGCGACGCTAATTCTAATAAAAAATCACCCCTTTACTCTCGTCCCACACACATTTTTCGATCGAAATCTTCTATTGATTTATCGTGTGTATTTCCGATTTGATCATGCTCTGTACAGGTTTCATCTTTCACACGCACAAATTATGTTACTGTAGATATTAGGCCCCGCCCCTTCTAATGAGACTTGCCCCCATCCCCCTATATCCGCTAATAGCCACCCCAACCACAAGCACATACTCAGGAACACTAAACTGTAGTCCCTCCCTCACCCTTCATTGGCCTTTGCTCATTTGCTGTAGATCAAAGATCAATCAATATTGTAGCAATCGAATATCAGAGTCATCTAAACACAAAAAAATGTTGTTGATGCTTGTTAGAGTTGCGATCGATGATAAACACTTGTGCAAATTATTTGTTTGTTTTCCGGATTACAGTATAAAATTAAAAAAAAAGATTACACCAATAAAAAGTGCAAAATAAGAGAACACTGGAATTGAGAGAGATACTAAACTACATATTTTTCATTTAGACTTAGGCTTAGCATTTATTTTTCATTTAGGCTTAGGCTTAGCATTTATTTTTTCATTTAGGCTTAGGCTTAGCACTTATTTTTCATTTAGGCTTAGGCTTAGCATTTATTTTTCATTTAGGCTTAGGCTTAGCACTTATTTTTCATTTACGCTTAGGCTTGGCATTTATTTTTCATTTAGGCTTAGGCTTAGCACTTATTTTTCATTTAGGCTTAGGCTTAGCAATTATTTTTCATTTAGGCTTAGGCTTAGCATTTATTTTTCATTTAGGCTTAGGCTTTGCATTTATTTTTCATTTAGGCTTAGGCTTAGCACTTATTTTTCATTTAGGCTTAGGCTTAGCATTTATTTTTCATTTAGGCTTAGGCTTAACACTTATTTTTCATTTAGGCTTAGGCTTAGCATTTATTTTTTCATTTAGGCGCAGGCTTAGCACTTATTTTTCATTTAGACTTAGGCTTAGCATTTATTTTTCATTTAGGCTGAGGTTTAGCACTTATTTTCCATTTAGGCTTAGGCTTAGCATTTATTTTTCATTTAGGCTTAGGCTTAGCACTTATTTTTCATTTAGGCTTAGGCTTAGCATTTATTTTTCATTTAGGCTTAGGCTTAGCACTTATTTTTCATTTACGCTTAGGCTTAGCATTTATTTTTCATTTAGGCTTAGGCTTAGCACTTATTTTTCATTTAGGCTTAGGCTTAGCATTTATTTTTCATTTAGGCTTAGGCTTAGCACTTATTTTTCATTTAGGCTTAGGCTTAGCATTTATTTTTCGTTTAGGCTTAGGCTTAGCACTTATTTTTCATTTAGGCTTAGGCTTAGCAATTATTTTTTATTTAGACTTAGGCTTAGCATTTATTTTTCATTTAGGCTTAGGCTTAGCATTTATTTTTCATTTAGGCTTAGGCTTAGCAATTATTTTTCATTTAGGCTTAGGCTTAGCATTTATTTTTCATTTAGGCTTAGGCTTAGCATTTATTTTTCATTTAGGCTTAGGCTTAGCAATTATTTTTCATTTAGGCTTAGGCTTTGCATTTATTTTTCATTTAGGCTTAGGCTTAGCACTTATTTTTCATTTAGGCTTAGGCTTTGCATTTATTTTTCATTTAGGCTTAGGCTTAGCACTTATTTTTCATTTAGGCTTAGGCTTAGCACTTATTTTTCATTTAGGCTTAGGCTTAGCACTTATATTTCATTTAGGCTTAGGCTTAACACTTATTTTTCATTTAGGCTTAGGCTTAGCATTTATTTTTCATTTAGGCGCAGGCTTAGCACTTATTTTTCATTTAGACTTAGGCTTAGCATTTATTTTTCATTTAGGCTGAGGTTTAGCACTTATTTTCCATTTAGGCTTAGGCTTAGCATTTATTTTTCATTTAGGCTTAGGCTTAGCACTTATTTTTCATTTAGGCTTAGGCTTAGCATTTATTTTTCATTTAGGCTTAGGCTTAGCACTTATTTTTCATTTACGCTTAGGCTTAGCATTTATTTTTCATTTAGGCTTAGGCTTAGCATTTATTTTTCATTTAGGCGCAGGCTAGCACTTATTTTTCATTTAGACTTAGGCTTAGCATTTATATTTCATTTAGGCTGAGGTTTAGCACTTATTTTCCATTTAGGCTTAGGCTTAGCATTTATTTTTCATTTAGGCTTAGGCTTAGCACTTATTTTTCATTTAGGCTTAGGCTTAGCATTTATTTTTCATTTAGGCTTAGGCTTAGCACTTATTTTTCATTTACGCTTAGGCTTAGCATTTATTTTTCATTTAGGCTTAGGCTTAGCATTTATTTTTCATTTAGGCGCAGGCTAGCACTTATTTTTCATTTAGACTTAGGCTTAGCATTTATATTTCATTTAGGCTGAGGTTTAGCACTTATTTTCCATTTAGGCTTAGGCTTAGCATTTTTTTTTCATTTAGGCTTAGGCTTAGCACTTATTTTTCATTTAGGCTTAGGCTTAGCATTTATTTTTCATTTAGGCTTAGGCTTAGCACTTATTTTTCATTTAGGCTAAATATCAGAACGATCTGACAACTTTTGTATATTTTTGTATTTTGGAGATGACGCCGGCGCCCTGGCGACCATTTGGCACTTGTTTTATCAATGTCCGATCAATTTGACAACTTTTTGTACAACTTGGTATTTGGGCGCCGGCGCCGACATTATGGCGCCCTGGCGTTTGTCGGTCGCGTTCCTAGGTACCGCGAGATGGGGCGGAAATTTCCGACGAGGACATAGTACACTCGACAACTTGCACGCCATTAAACAAGTCGCAGAACGCAGTTCGGAATACGGTATCCCTGTCTACTTCGCCTTCGTGGACTTCAAGAAGGCCTTCGACACAGTAGAGTGGAATGCATGCTGGCAAGCACTATGGTCGTTCGGAGCCCATCCCACCCTTGTCCATCTACTACGTCGTCTGTATGAGTCTTCATCCACACTCATTCGCGTCAATGAGGAACTCGTGTCAGTCAAAGTGAGAAGAGGAGTGCGGCAAGGTGATACACTCTCCCCTCGCCTCTTCAACGTTGTTCTTCGTTCAGCAATGGACGATATCGATTGGGAGAAAGATGGGATTCAAATCGATGGAAGGAACTTATGCCACTTAGAGTACGCTGATGACATTGCCCTTATTGCTAAGTCTCGATCGGAACTGGAAAGTATGCTGAAGAAACTGATGGCCTGCAGCCGTGTTGGACTTGAGGTGAATGCCTCTAAAACAGTACTGCTCACCTCGTGCACTACAACCCGAGCTCCAATTGAAATCGAAAACCTGACATTCAATTTCGTTCAATCTACGACATATCTCGGAGGAAGGATCTCCATTCCCCTTGATCATTCTGACGAAATCGAGCATCGGATCAAGCTTGGATGGTACGCATGGACCAAGTTATCACATCTGCTTTCGTCACGTTTTCTACCGATGAAAACAAAGAGAAGGTTATTTGAGAGTTGCATCACTTCCACCGTACTTTACGGATGTGAGGTGTGGGCGTTGCGATCGAGTGATAAGGAGAGATTGAGTGCCACCCAGAGGAAGATGGAGCGGAAGATGATAGGAGTTACGTTGCGAGATCGCTGGAGAAATGAACGTGTAAGGGAGACCACCAAGCTACGAGATTGGATACAGGAAAGCTTAAAACGAAAAGCTCAATGGGCCCTCAAGATCCGGAATATGAAGTTGGAACAGTGGAGTCGTGCTACTACGGTGTGGACGCCGTACAACAGGAACCGCCCTTGTGGAAAACCTCGCGTACGCTGGAGAGACGATCTGACTCGAGCTATTGGAAGACACTGGTGGAATGCAACCTATGATGAATATAGACCCATCCTCATCTGAGCATATATTGCCTGATTTGATAAATTGATTGATTGATTGATTTGAGATGTTATTGATTTACTGATGAGTTAAATTTGTCGTGCTTTTATTCGAGGAGTTCTAAGATCAACTTTTACTTTATAAAAAACAGTATCCATCAATCAACAATAAATAAATAAATAATTTCAGTTTGGCAGTGGCCGCGATCCCCGAGGGTCTGCCCATCGTCGTCGCAGTCACATTGGCCATTGGAGTCATTCGAATGGCGGGACGGAGAGCGGTCGTGAAGAAGATGCCTGCTGTGGAGACGCTTGGTTAGAGGGGGGCATATGCAGTTGTCGGGATAGGAGCACAGGTCGAATAGCTACGTTACAGTTTTTTTCCTAAATGCGGCCAGATTTCGTTGTTTGTAACGTACTTTTCGATCTATGGCTAGGGGGAGAAGTCGAAATATCTACGCTAGAATGATACTTCATACAATGTTTCTATGAACCTTTAAATCTTACGCCAAGAAAAATGTTTCATAAAATGCGGTTTTGAATTTATAAAATACGATTTTGAATTGTGCTCGTTGGGTGAGAAACGAGGGAAGGGGAGGAGGGAAATGCTGTTCGTTATGGCTCGTTAAAAAATAGTGGAAAACCGAAATCGGAGACTTTCCACCCGTTAAAAAAGTACCCGGAAAGTCGAAAATGGAAACACGAAATTTGAATTCGCGCGCGGGCAAAGAGGTGCGGGAATTCAAATTCCGACAGCGAATTTTCGCGGATTCCATTTTTAGCAGGAAGGAAGTTGAATTTCCATTTTACTGCTAAAAATCGGTGACGGAAAGTCGGAATTTGAATTCCCGCACCTCTTTGAGCGCGCGCGAATTCAAATTTCGTGTTTCCATTTTCGACTTTCCGGGTACTTTTTTAACGGGTGGAAAGTCGCCGATTTCGGTTTTCCACTATTTTTTAACGAGCCATAAATAGACAAGCCGATCTAGATTTAAAAAAATTACATTTAAAGTGCATGCATACTTATGTATCTATTAATATTATTAATTTAATTATTAAAATATCCAATATGCAGGTTGCGTGACGGTGATCTGTTCGGACAAAACGGGTACACTGACGAAGAATGAGATGACCGCCACTCAGGTCATCACGCCTGAGGGAGAACGAGCTGATGTAGGTTTTATTATTATTATTATTATTATTATTATTATTATTATTATTATTATTATTATTATTATTATTAGTTTTTAAATATTTATCATTCATAACAAAAATGTGGCAATATTTGAAAGAACAAGTGAAAGTATGCGGGGTGAGAAAGGTTTTGGTGGGAGGGGTAAGGAGATGTTTGCAAGTGACATTGTTCTCTCAATCAGCCATACGTGTGCGCTAGAAATTAAAATCGGATGGCTCGGGCGCAAAAATTTAATTTTACAGTGAATTTTTTGGCTATATGGTTTTTATTTTTGAATGAACATTGGCTAATCGGGTGTGGATTGGGTGCCAAAACCTGGTGATCTTGCCGCCCTCGTATGGTCTCAACCATTTCAACCCCTCCGATATTTTTTACTCGCGGGGCACACCGTTCAATCCCGTGGTGTACGCCGCGATGTACACCACGGGGAAGAACCTTGAGACGGGGTGCCCCGCGAGGTGGATGACGGCGTGCCCCGTGGGGCAGGAGGGATGGTGTGCCCTGCGAGACTTGATGTCCACCTCGCGAGATTTGGCCTGTAAACGGTGTGTCCAGCGAGCAAAAAATACCGGAGCCTGCAGAATCACTACTCATATCTCTGCCAAATCGCAATTGTTTCTTTTCAACTGCTGTCGCGCCTCATTCAAAGGTACAGTGCTGGCCAATATTCTATCATATTTTGGTTTTTCAACCATAACTTTTTTCGCAGTCAACCGTTTCTCTTCATTTTTTAGTATGTTTGTATAGATGGTACTGTGATATAGTAATACATTTTTTATCCATATTGGATCACAAACAACGGAATAGTGATCAATTTTCGAAAAATGACAATTTTCAGCGAATTCAGCACCTGGGCATATCGGCCATTGACGGCTCCGGGGCAACTTGGATTCAGTTCTACGTGTGGAATCTGTATGCGGCAATGACTGAGTGAAAGTATCAAGGCATTGGGTTGATCAGGGTGTCGAAGGTGGAGGCGAGAATCGCAGCAGAAGTGCGCTGAACATGCTCGGACTTCACGGCAGCGTTCTTTTCCTTTTATATCTCCACAGCACGCTCCAACTACTCCCATATGTGCAGGATGATGTTCAGGTTGTATGATTGACTATGTTCGTCCATCTCCCGGACCCTACTACCGCGAAACTAGGCGGCAATATGGGTCGGACCTGCGCTTGAGATCGTTATTCCGAACCAAAACGAAACCGCGGCGGTGCGTTTCGCGGACCCAGGGCAGTATCGTCTTCTTCTAGTTGTTCTCGTAGCTGTAGTGATCAAGAATTCTCTACATACGAAACAGGGGATTCAATCCGCGGCGGGAGAAGCATCCCCAGGCAAGAATCGGAAAGCACGGGTGATAAGGGCCAGCGACCATCTGCACTGGACCCGCGAGCAGTGGCCATCAGGGGCAAGTATCGATGATAGCGAGTACAATCTCTTTCGTAGCAATAGTACGAAGTGGTTTCGTCGTCCTACCGGCTTTCTCTTCGGTCCCAAGTATCAATGCCCGACGGTCAACTACGGTGGTGGCTGCTTCCTTGCCTGGGGATGCTTCTCCAGCCGCGGATTGAATATAATGTTGCTGTCCCCTGTTTCGTATGTAGAGAATTCTCGATCACTACAGCTACGAGAACAACGGAGAAGACAATACTGCCCTGGGTCCGCGAAACGCGCCGCCGTTTCCGTTTAGGTATATAATGTTGTGTGTGCTTACAGATGGTGTGCGTCCTCTTCCCCTCGATGCTCCCACAAAGAAGGTCATTCTGGATGAGGCCAGAGGAGCAGCACTCACTGGATTGAGGAGTAAGTGAAAAATACGGTATTTCAGGATACTGTAGTTGTTATACGGTATATCAGAGTACTGTTGTCGTTATACGTTGTAGCAGGGTACTGTAGTGTGGATACTTTACTTATACGATACTGTAGATTGCTGTACACAGCGCAATCGATACCAATATCATAACGTACAGTAACCCCCACTATTTTGATTACAGTACTCGGTGTGGCTCGTGGCACCTCTCTGAACACACTGGTGTTCGTTGGTTGCATCGGTATGTTGGATCCGCCCCGACCAGGCGCAGAGGAAGCCATACAAGCGGTGAAGTCGAGTGGAGTCGATGTCAAACTCATCACCGGTGATTCCATGGAGACTGCACAGAGTATAGGTACGGTAGATTTGAGCATTACGGTATATGATTTAAGTACCGTACTGGAAGAAGATGTCTCGACAGCGTATATGTACCGCTTAGAAGACATAATCAGAAGTTCAGACGATTTTTTATGCGAAAGGCCGAAAAGTGCATTTCTATCGCTTATCTACGTATGCTATTATTGAAAATGTTGTACAGGAAGGTACAGAACATAGTTTATTATATTTATATTTTATTTGTTTTTAGGTGGTCGCCTGGGTATCTACGATGCTTCCAACGACACCTGCCTCTCCGGTCATGAAGTTGACCATTTGACCGAGCGAGAACTCGAGTTGATCATTCGATCGGTTACGGTATTCTATCGAGCAAGTCCACGACACAAACTGAAGATCATCAAGGTCAGTTCGTGGTTTTATTGATCTTTGATCTTTCTTTGATTGTTTATTCTAATACACCACTGAATGTGTTTGTTTTGTTTATATTGCGAAGACTCACTTGTTGATTTCGTGTAGCGTGATGTATTTGTAATCTTTATGCGAAACTCATTCGTAATCTTTATGCGAAACTCATTCTGTTAGTCTCTCGGTTGGCGCTTTTGAAGTAACGAGTAATGATCTTCGCACTTGAACTTGATCTTGTTTATTCATCTTGAACTTTAATCTTTGATCTTTCGTCTTCCTCAACCTCCTTCATTTCAGGCCCTTCAGAACATGGGTGAGGTGGTGGCAATGACGGGCGACGGAGTGAACGACGCTGCCGCACTCAAGAAGGCCGATATAGGAGTGGCCATGGGCAAGTGTGGAACGGATGTGTGCAAGGTACGGTAGAAAGGGGGAGGAGTACTGTAGCAGAGGTATGGTAAATGGATACTGTACTGGGGGTTATGGTAGAGACGATGAACGAGTAGAGGCGGTCATATACTGGCATTGGAGTATTAACCGCAGTGGTGGTAGAGATTGTGGAGTAGGGGCATTTGATATCTGTTCCGAATGTTTGATAATCGATTAATTGATTGATTCCATTGTAGGAAGCAGCGGACATGATACTGTGTGACGACGATTTCTCCACATTGAAAGAGGCGATAGAGGAGGGCAAGGGCATCTACCACAACATCACAAACTTTGTCCGATTCCAACTGAGCACGTAGGTGGTTTAATGTTTAACTGTGAATTTCTGTAGCAGAGAACTGCCTATAGTTGGTGTCTACCATATCACTCACTTTCTTTGCTAATTGACGTATCAAGCCCTATCTTTTTTCTCGTCAAATAAAACTGAGAAATATTAGTTTGAGCACAAAGTATTGCACAATTTTGACACTTTTATTCTTTCTAATATAAGATTCGGAACTTAAAATATATCGTTTCTCCTTATTCAGATCAGTAGCCGCTCTCTCACTCATCGCTGCCTCGACCATCTTCCACTTTGAAAATCCCCTGAACGCCATGCAGATTCTGTGGATCAATATCATCATGGATGGTCCACCTGCACAGAGGTACGGTAGGCGATTACGGTAGGGATATGGTAGGGGAATACTGTATGGTTATGGTAGGATGAGTACTGTAAAGTTATGTTGGAATTCTGTTTTTTTTTCATATACAAATGATTTGGTAGTTGATTCGTGATATAGGGTGGAATAATTGTGGGTTTGTGTAGTTGGGTTACGGTATGTTTACGGTTCGCTTAAAATGGTAGCCTATTTGCAGTCTGGGAGTGGAACCAGTGGACGGAGATATCATTCGTCAGCCTCCTCGTAACACCCGTCAACCATTGTTGAATGTGAAACTGATTGTGAATATCATCTCCTCTGCTGCCATCATTGTGGTCGGAACACTATGGGTATTCTATAAGGAGGTCAGATTTTACTTTTTATTTTATTTTTTTGAATTTCAAACTACTACTTTACCAATCATACTTAACAACCATTTTGTATTTTGCTTTTTACAATGTAAGGCAGATAAGATTGCATTATTGCCTCTACATTTATGTGCATTGCTGTATTGGTTACGTGAAACATGGAAGTGCATTGTCGGTAATGTTGGTTTGTCTAAATTCTCCGCCTACGCTTGTGACGTCACGTTTGTCGACAAACCGTTTGACAATGTTCATGGATATGGATATGGGTAGTACGATCGTATTAGTACTGATATCCATCAGACCTGCTTTCTTATCTGGATGAAACGTGAAACAAGCGTGCGCATAGTTGATACATTTCTACGATCTTTAACTATAGATTTGATCTTTGATCTTTTGATCACTTTCAGATGTCAGCCCATAACGAGATCACTCCCCGTGACACCACAATGACCTTCACTTGCTTCGTCCTCTATGATATGTGGAACGCGCTCTCGTGTCGATCTGCGACCAAGTCCATTTGGGAGATTGGTCTGCTGAGGTACGGTAGTTGATCTTTGATCTTTGCTGAGGTACGGTAGTTGATCTTTGATCTTTGCTGAGGTACGGTGGCTGATCTTTGATCTCTGCTGGATTACTATAATTGTATGATGTGGTTAAGATTTTGGTTTCATCATACCACTGAGAGTAGTGTTGCTAGCTCGGTTTCTTTCGTAGTTGTTGATTATGGGAAGCTATATCCTTTTTCCATTCAGGAATCGTGCTTTCTGTCTGTCGGTCTCTGGTTCGCTCCTGTGTCAACTGGCCGTCATTTACTGGGCACCACTTCAGCATGTATTCCAGACTGAGGCGCTGACCGTATTTGGTACGGTGACGTTTGATCTTTGATCTCATGGACTGATTTGATCTTTGATCTTTGATATTTCAGATCTCGTCTTCTTGACTGCTCTCTCGTCAACAGTGTTCATCTTCAACGAAGGACGCAAATTGTATGAACGACGTGCAGCCAACTTTATCCATCATCCCAAGTCCGTCAATCATTTGTAGTCCGATCATTGATCTTTAGACTTTGGTCTTTGATCCATGACTGCTGTCGTCCCTTGATCCGTTGAATAGGTTATACCACTCTGATCTCGATATCTTGTGCTAGTCAGATACAATTAATATATTTATTTATTTTCTGTCATTTATCGATTAATAATCATGATTAACCGTAGTCTTGATACCGTAGTCATATCGCACCACTACCCACACCACCCATGTATACTGTATAGAGTAGCTAATTTAGTTTCATTGTATTAATTTATATTCATTGATGATGATTTTTTTCGTATCGATTACCGTCACTCTTCAATGTTCATAAACAATACCGGTTACTGTACTTTTGGGCAATCATGAATTATCGATTGATTACTCGACCTTTGATCATCCCCGTTTCTCTCTACTAGTTCCTCTCCGTTGTTGATGATTGTATACCGTTGATGAATCATAGCAGAAACTCGATCGATGATTCCAGTCAATCAATCAATATAGATTTTATTGATTGATTAATCCATTTTAGAATGAGCATATCTGTCTCTTTTCGCACTAATTTTCCGATGTTTCATTTAGATTTTGATTTTTCCCCTACAGATCATCGGTTGTACTCATATTTCTATGAAAGATAGATATATTTATGCATTTATGGATTGTGAAAAAAGAAAAAAAACCGTTTTATTCTCCTTATTTCTGATAAAACGTTGTGTATGTACGTGATATATGATTATGATTCGTGAGATGAGAAAAGTGAGACTACATTAAATCCATCATTGAAGTATTCTTTTATCCTTCTGATTTGCCCAACAATTAATATACATAGGCTATAGCCGATATATTCGAAAATGGTTGGATGATCTGATGCATTATTTCATTTCCCACAAACTCTTATTTATCTGTTATTTCAAATGTTGTCGCATCTTATTGATCTGAGTGCGATCTGCCACTGAACTAGAAACACATTGAAACTGACACGTTGGACTGACTACGCTCGTTTCTGATATTAAATGTTTATCGTTTCTTACAATCGCATGTCCCGGAATGGTAAGAGATTATCGAGTTATTGATTTTTATGATGACTGTAAGACGTACGATGTGCTGAAGATCATTATATCTGATTTTTTTGGCATTAAGTCAATCAATAGCTTGTTGGATACGGTATTCATTCATTCAATCAATAACATGGTCGTTCTTACAGTATTCGCGTTCCCCATGAATCTGCGCGATCGTGTGCGCGATGGCGACACACTGACGGACTCACGAACCTACGCCGAGAGTCGAGCCCTGCGGCAGTTCTCACGACTCAATGGTAGGTACCGTATACTATGTCTACAGTATACCATATACCGTATACCTGATGGCGTACTGTAGGTATGGTACTGTAGGTATGTAGGTAGGTACCGTATGCGCTGCGCCTACAGTATACCATATACCGTATACCCGATGGCGTACTGTAGGCGCACATTATGTTTACTGTGAGTATTGTGGAAGTGTGAGCGAATTACTGCAGACCTATTATCGGTAAAATTATGTTTCTAATTAAAGATATTCGTGAAACATGTAACCACCTGGGTGTACATGACAATTGTGTTAGGCGAAATTGTTACACCAATAATTGCTCTTGCTTTGGTGTTCGATGTTTTCATTCTTGACACATTAGACTACGAATGTGTTTATGATATATTCATTGATTGGAATATACAACCAAATGTGCACGATAGTTTGCCTGGTGTTTGTAGTTTGCCTGGTGTTGTTAATATAGATGGTAGTATATTAGTTTCTGACATAGATAAGTCCTCCGCTTTTTCTCATTATTTTTCTTCCGTCCAAACTCCCCCTCAAAGTTCCCCATTACCGTATCCTACTCATTCCCAATCATCTTTCGATCTCCCCTACATAACTCCTCAACAGATACTTTTAGCTTTATCTGACCTAATACCTAAAGTGAATACATCTCCTGATAACATTCCTAATATTGTATATTGTAAATGTAAATACTCAATTGTTGTCCCCTTAACCATAATTTTTAATAAGACTCTTCTTACTTCTATTGTACCTAGCTTATGGAAAGTAGCAATTGTCAAACCCATCCCGAAAAAATCCAATAATAACAACATAGCTAACTTCCGCCCGATCTCTTTGACCTCCACTGCTTCGAAAATTTTCGAGAAAATTTTGATCAAAGAACTTACTGAATATCTTGAGTCGAATAATATTCTGGATTGTCATCAAGCTGGCTTTAGGAGTAGTAGATCCACAGCTACGCAATTATGCGAGTCCCATTCCTATTATGTTAAGTGTGTTTCTGCCGGTATTTCTGTTGATGTTATTTATTTTGACTTCGCTAAGGCTTTTGATAGTATCGACCATAAACTATTACTGCACAAACTTAAATGTATAGGAATCTCACCTCATATTGTATCTTGGTTTCATTCTTATTTATCTAATCGTTCACGATCTGTGCTTATAGGCGATTCCATGTCCCACCCAGGGCTGGGATTTTTTGAAAATAATTTCAAAAAATTTTTTGATCAAAAAATTCAAAAAATGGCTCAAAAAATTTTTGAATTCAATATTTTTTTGAATAAATTCTTTACTTTGTTTAAAAGGATAATAAGCAATTTAAACACATCATTTTTAAATGAAAAGTGGTTAAAAAATCAATTACGCAATTAACCGACTTCTAAAACATGAAAATCATGATTTTTCACTTTTTAAAAATTCTACGTCAGTGCATTGGGCAAACTAGTCCACACTAAAACCCTTGGAATCCTCTTCATCAAGACCGTGAAAAATGATAAAAATGAGAATTTTGTTAAGTTTTGTCAAATGTTGTTACAATTTTCCACAAATGTTTCACTTTTTGTCGTTTTGACGGTATTTTTTTTATATTTAATTTTTTTTTTGATTTTTTGAAAAAATTCAAAAAAAATTTTTGATTTTGAATTTTTTGAAATGGTCAAAAAATTCAAAAAATTCAAAAAATCAAAATCAAAAAATCCCAGCCCTGGGGTGGTATTCTTTCGTCAATTTCGGCATTGCCGAAATTTTCGGCGTGCCGAAATATTTCGCGGCTTGCCGAAATATTTCACGGCTATAGCCGAAAATTATCAACCGAATCTCGCAAAAGACACATGTTTGAGAGGAGAATGTACCACCGATCATCCGCATGACAAATTATCAATCAACCACTAGACTATTTTGCTTCATTTCATTCTCTCTCCTTTATCTTCCTAGTACCTAGGAATATTGTTTCTCATTCTTTTTTATTCGTCTCTCAATCATCATTTGCCCCGTTCTTCTCTTCGCTGGTCGGTTGGTCGTGATGCGGAGACGCCGCTCAAGAAAAAGACAAATAACAAAAATGAAAACGATGTCATGCCGAAATCCCTTACTTCTCCCCTTAAATATTTAGGCTTTCGAAAAAGTGCGCCGAATTTTTCTCTTACGATGGCTAAATCATTTTGCCGAATGTTTCGGCATTCGGAAGGTCTCTCTCATTTTCGGCAGACCGCTCTATCTCTCAACGTGTGCGCGAAATTTATTTCGGAATGACGAAAAATATTTCGGCATCTGCCGAAATTGACGAAAGAATACCGCCCCTGGTCCCACCCTAGTCCCATCACCTCTGCCGTGCCTCAGGGCCAGGGCTGGGATTTTTTGATTTTGATTTTTTGATTTTTTTGAATTTTTTTGACCATTTCAAAAAATTCAAAATCAAAAATTTTTTTTGAATTTTTTCAAAAAATCAAAAAAAAATTAAATATAAAAAAATACCGTCAAAACGACAAAAAGTGAAACATTTGTGGAAAATTGTGACAACATTTGACAAAACTTAACAAAATTCTCATTTTTATCATTTTTCACGGTCTTGATGAAGAGGATTCCAAGGGTTTTAGTGTGGACTAGTTTGCCCAATGCACTGACGTAGAATTTTTAAAAAGTGAAAAAATCATGATTTTCATGTTTTAGAAGTCGGTTAATTGCGTAATTGATTTTTTAACCACTTTTCATTTAAAAATGATGTGTTTAAATTGCTTATTATCCTTTTAAACAAAGTAAAGAATTTATTCAAAAAATTTTTGAATTCAAAAATTTTTTGAGCCATTTTTTGAATTTTTTGATCAAAAATTTTTTTAAAATTATTTTCAAAAAATCCCAGCCCTGCTCAGGGCTCCAGCATTGGTCCACTCTTGTTCATACTATTTATTAATGATTTATCTGTTATAATTCCTCTAGTGTAAAATACGGTATTTTTGCTGATGATCTTAAGATTTACGCCCCCGTTCCTTCCGAATCTAAATCTTTACAATCGGCTATTGATTCTATTGTTGATTGGAGTCTCACATGGAATATGACTATATCTGCCCCCAAATGTACTGTCCTCCATATTGGCCCTTTAAAGACTCGTACCCAGTATATTATGAATGGTTGCCCACTTTCCTCATCACCTGTTGTAAGAGACTTAGGAGTTCACATGAGCTCTGATTTGTCGTTTAATCACCATATATCAGTCATAACTACCAAGGCCAAAGCTTCTATTAATATGCTGTTCTTGTCTGTCCACTCTCGTTCCCATTCACTTTTATCTAAAGCTTATACTGTTTATATAAGACCAATTCTTGAATCATGTCCTATTATCTGGAATCCCACCCTTAAATACCTGATCAATTCAATAGAAAGTGTACAAAGAAATTTCACATATAGACTTTTTGCTAAGTGCAAACTTGCTCCCTTACCTTTTAACGAACGCAACGCTTTTCTTCAACTCCCCACATTAGAATATAGAAGAGCCATACGTGATCTCCAATTTCTCCATAGCACAGTACATAACTATTCTTTATTTGACTCCTCTCATTTATACTATATTGATTGTAATAGAATTAGCCATCGTTATAGGATATCACTACCTTTTTGTATTCCCAAATCCCTTTCCACTTGGGCCTCTAGATCTCTGTCCACGTGGAACTCCCTCACCCAAGAGCTTGTCTCTTCCCCTCCCCATATATTCCGTGCAGGGATACTAAATTTGCCCCCTCACAATATTATAACTCAATCTCGTATTCGTCCTTAATATCATTATTCAGCTAAAGCTGCCACTCCCCAACCGAAATCGCTTAAGCGACGGAACTCCATCACTCCCTTATTGCTTCATTCATTCATTATTCTTGATTTTAACTGATGGATAAAGAAATAAATAAGAAATAAAAATAGTTATTTTATTTATTTATTCCATATATAGTCATAAAGATATTACTAGCAAAGGGAACTAGGAGACACCAGTGCAAAAATGAGAGTAATCATTGCAAAATAAGTCAATCAATAACTCGATGAGTACGGTAATGTTCTTCTTTCCCTTCAGGAGATCCCATGATGATTACGGTAATTCTGCGGGCGCTAGATCGATCGTCCATGATCGACGAGGACAATCTGATGCAGGCCGTCGAGCTCTTCCAGCACATCAAACAGACCCTATCTGTGCCCCCTGAATCAGGTTATTTATTGATTGATTGCAAATTTATATTATTGATTTTTGGGGATTATTGTGTTTTGCCCCTGAATAACGAGTTAGACATGAGAGCAGTAAGATACGAGAGAGCAACAGGAAGAGCTATCTCCATGCATGGGATATTGGAAATATGTAGTTCTTTTTCTTATTTTTTTGCCTTATTCCACAACTTTATAACGATATCGGTGTGGTTTTGGGTACGCAGCAGTTTGGTATGAGCTAAGAACGAATCTTGAAAAAATGGATAAGTATGTCTGGTGATGTGTTAACTAGCCCTGCACAGAAGGGGACAGTGTGGTATGGATGCGACTAATACTTTGAACGACAAATGATGAATAGGTGATACATTTTCATACCCTCACAGCGTGAGGATCGACCCACTCATTTTCCACTCATATGGCTCATTTTCGGGTTATATGACACCGTTTGCGTAAGAGTCGAACAATGGTTGGCACAGGCCAAAAATTTTGATACCCTCAAAACTTGTGTATAGGGGTTATAGACCACGCTGATGAAAATGTGCATAGTAATTTTGGCCCCAGTGGTCCCGCAACGCCTGGGCGGGATTACGGTAAGATCACGTTTTCAAGTCGTTCTCGGTCCATGGTTGAGCGAGAGGTATGAAAATTGGACTCCTGAGGCAGAATTCGATGGCGATGATGGTTGTCTACTTCATTTGTTTTGAAAATTTTCCAAAAGCGCTACAACTGAAAATTGTGATGGAGACGGTTGCGCCACTAGCGAGTATGACAGTTCGAACCGGCATGACGAGAGCATTCTAATGATGTATTTTGAGCCCTTATCTCCGTTGAGAAAGGTTTCATAGTCTCGATATAGTGATCTGCAGCTGAAGACAGAAGGAGGTAATCCTGTTTTAACATGTCTGAGTGGCGAGAGAGCGGGCAGTAATGAGAGAGTGTGAGGTAGCGCGCGGCGTAAACAACTCCCCGGTTCGAACTGTCATACTCGCTAGTGGCGCAACCGTCTCCATCACAATTTTCAGTTGTAGCGCTTTTGGAAAATTTTCAAAACAAATGAAGTAGACAGCCATCATCGCCATCGAATTCTGCCTCAGGAGTCCAATTTTCATACCTCTCGCTCAACCATGGACCGAGAACGACTTGAAAACGTGATCTTACCGTAATCCCGCCCAGGCGTTGCGGGACCACTGATGCCAAAATTACTATGCACATCTTCATCAGCGAGGTCTATAACCCCTATACACAAGTTTTGAGGGTATCAAAATTTTTGGCCTGTGCCAACCCTCTCCCCGATTTGCCCGACTCTTACACGAACGGCCTCATATACACTATATAGGGATCATTTTGTATGTGAAACATTACAATTTAAGCGAAAAACGACGATTTTTCTAATTGAACCAACTATATTTCGAAAATCGACCCACTATATAAAATAATCCGGTGAGGACGGGGAAAATGTATGATAGGTGTTCGCCTGTTGATTTCGCGCTAGTGCGAGGATATAGTGCTTAGGAAATTTGCTTCCACGGCTCGTTTGTCGTGACTGTTCTCAAAATATTATTTACTTATTGTCGTTATCTTCTTCAGCTCGATCCGGATGACCCAGGCAAGATAAAACATCGACTTCTGCGGCAACCACTGCCGGCAGTGTGACGTCGTGGACTATTTCGCGGTAAGGATCAAAGATCAATTATCGATTGATTCCAAGAGATCAAAGATCAATTATCTATTGATTTCAAGAGATCAAAGATCAATTGTTTTCAGTTGGAACTGGCAAAGCATCGACGAGGACAGGGCAACAGTATCTTTGGGACGTCCAATCTGACCTATCCACTGGCAACACTCATGGGACAAGAGGTACGGTAGTTTGTGTGTACGGTAGGATACGGTAGAAGGGAATGCAGTATATCATTGTGGTGAAAGTGTGGGTGTGTCATAGTCGTTCGGTAGTATCGATATCATACGGGATTCGTTTTTAACTATTTAGCGAAAGTACCAGCCCGTAAGATTCGTGTTGTTGAATGTATACATGTATATAATTCTGTGATGTAGTTCTAGTGCGTTCTGCTGTTCTTCTACAGTTGTATCAATACTCAAACATCGGTGACTTCGATCGATCAGTCGATAATTCAGGTTCATCTCGAGCGAAACTTTTTACGGCGTCAACACTTCGTACGTGGCCGATCGTGACTACACCAACATTGACTACTGCGAGGTGTGATCTTTGATCTTTAATCTTTCGATTGAAATTTGATCTTTAGTTTGATCTCTGATCTCTTTCAGTTGATCGTGCTCGCCTTCACCGCGGACATTCAATCACCGGAAGAGGAGGAACTGGTGGCACGATGGGAGGTGGCCGTGTTTGATTATGCACAGAAGAGAAGCAAGGAGGAGAAGATTGAGATGCTGGTGAGTTGAGAGACTGACAGTAAAGCGGACAGACTGACAAACAGACAGATACATGGATGAATCACAGGCTGACAGACATATGAATAGACCAACGTATATTATTGACAGACTGACAGTTTGGCAGAAAGATTTTTACAGACACGATTGATGGACATACTGACGGATGCATAGGTTCCTGAATCAGATTGACAAACAAACATAAACTGACTGGCAAATGTATTGATATAGTGGCCGGACTAACAGACAGGGAATATATTTTTCTTTCCATTATTAATTATGAATATCTGTCCAGGTAATCGGTGCAGAGATTGTGGACCTGGAGGGGCGCCTTGATGACCATTTGGCATGTGTTTAATAAATATCAGAACGATCTGACAACTTTTGTATATTGTTGTATTTTGGCGCTGGCGCCGGCGCCCTGGCGACACTTGTTTTATCAATGTCCGATCAATTTGGCAACTTTTTGTACAATTTGGTATTTGGGCGCCGGCGCCGACATTATGGCGCCCTGGCGTTTGTCGGTCGCGTGCCCGATTACCGCGAGCGTTGTTGCAGAAAGTTTGGAAGTCGCGGGAGTCCTTGGGACAAATTTGGCACCGAGCCAACTATCGCTGGCACCATATCAACTCTTAGGCTTATTCGTGGCACCGTGCCAAGAATAAGCCTAAGCCTACGCCTATGCTTATTCCGGAGATCGAACCATCGACAGATCGATCAGAAGACCGATGCGTTATCCACTACACTACGGGGCTCGATGGCGGAGATGATCGCGCGCTTGTTATGGGGAGAGGCGGGTGCGCAGTCTGTGGAGAGGGGTGAGTGGAGTATTTTTTATTTATTTATTTATTTGATACACCCGTGACAGGTGCGACAGCAAATACAGAAACGATGAGAAAAATAATTATAATAATGATAGAAAGGACTTGGGGAAGGTGACAGGGGTTAATCGATAGCTATCAAATCGCCAGTGATCCAGTTAGAGTGAGGTGGACGAAGCCTCAGAACGGGAAGGGGACCGTTCAGATCCATGTGAGGGGTTGGATCATAATGGAATCACCGGGATAGACAACTAAAGATTGAGTACTTCGACTTGTAGAGTATGGGGAAGTTGTGGATGGCGAAATAGGTGAAATTTAATAGACTGAATTGACAATAGTGGATTACAGTAGAGGGAGAAGGAGGGGATTGATTGGTGGAGGAGAGGAAGAAAGAGAATGAAGAAGGGGGAGAGGGAGAGATGATATTTATCTCTATCGAAATAATAGTTTGGTAAATTTTTTTTTCAATATTTGATCTTTGATCTTTGATCTCTTTCAGATGTCAGCCGATAACGAGATCACTCCCCGTGACACCACAATGACCTTCACTTGTTTCGTCCTCTATGACATATGGAACGCGCTCTCGTGTCGATCGGCGACCAAGTCCATTTGGGAGATTGGACTGCTGAGGTACGGTAGTTGATCTTTGATCTCTGCTGAGATACAGTAGTTGATCTTTGATATTTGCTGAGTATACGGTAGTTGATCTTTCATCTTTGATCCCTACTGGATTACGATAATTGTATGATGTTGTTAAGATTTTGGTTTCATCATACCACTGAGAGTAGTGTAGCTAGTACAGTTTTTATCTTAGTTGTTGATTATGTCAAGCTATATCCTTTTTCCATTCAGGAACAGTGCGTTCTGTCTGTCGGTCTCTGGTTCACTCCTGTGTCAATTGGCCGTCATTTACTGGGCACCACTGCAGCACGTATTCCAGACGGAGGCGTTGACCGTATTCGGTACGATGATCTTTGATCTTATGGACAGATTTGATCTTTGATATTTCAGATCTCGTCTTCTTGACTGCTCTCTCGGCAACCGTGTTCATCTTCAACGAAGGGCGCAAATTGTATGAGCGACGTGCAGCCAACTTTATCCATCATCCCAAGTCCGTCAATCATTTGTAGTCCGATCTTTGATCTTTACACTTTGGTCATTGATCCATGACTGATGTCGTCCCTTGATCCTTTGAATAGGTTATACCACTCTGATCTAGATATCTTGTGCTAGTCAGATACTATTAATATATTTATTTATTTCTCTGTCATTTATCGATTAATAATCATGATTAACCGTAGTCTTGATACCGTAGTCATATCGCACCACCACCCACACCACCCATGCATACTGTATAGAGTAGCTAATTTATTTTCATTGTATTAATTTATATTCATTGATGATGATTTTTTCGTATCGATTACCGTCTCTCTTCAATGTTCATAAACAATACCGGTTACTGTACTTTTGGGCAATCATGAATTATCGATTGATTACTCGACCTTTGATCATCCCCGTTTCTCTCTACTAGTTCCTCTCCGTTGTTGATGATTGTATACCGTTGATGAATCATAGCAGAAACTCGATCGATGATTCCAGTCAATCAATCAATATAGATTTTATTGATTGATTAATCCATTTTAGAATGAGCATATCTGTCTCTTTTCGCACTAATTTTCCGATGTTTCATTTAGATTTTGATTTTTCCCCTACAGATCATCGGTTGTACTCAGATTTCTATGAAAGATAGATATATTTATGCATTTATGGATTGTGAAAAAAAGAAAAAAAACCGTTTTATTGTCCTTCTTTCTGATAAAACGTTGTGTATGTACGTGATATATGATTATGATTCGTGAGATAAGAAAAGTTAGAATCCATTAAATCCGTTATTGAAGTATTCTTTTATCCTTCTGATTTGCCCAACAATTAATATACATAGGCTATAGCCGATTGATATATTCGAAAATGGTTGGATTATCTGATGCATTATTTCATTTCCCACAAACTCTTATTTATCTGTTATTTCAAATGTTGTCGCATCTTATTGATGTATGATAAATTAAATTAAAATTAAATTATGTCTGAGTACGATCTGTCACTGCACTAGAAACACACGCTCATTTCTGATATTAAATGTTTATCGTTTCTTACAATCGCGATTGTCATGTCCCGGAATGGTGAGAGATTATCGAGTTATTGATTTTTATGATGACTGTAAGACGTACGATGTGCTGAAGATCATTATATCTGATTTTTTGGCATTAAGTCAATCAATAGCTCGCTAGATAGGTATTCATTCATTCAATCAATAATATGGTCGTTCCTACAGTATTCGCGTTCCCCATGAATCTACGTGATCGTGTGCGCGATGGCTACACCCCAACGGACTCCCGAGCCTACGCCGAGAGTCGAGCCCTGCGGCAGTTCTCACGACTCAATGGTAGGTACAGTATGCGCTGCGCCTACAGTATACCATACAGCGTATACCCGACGGCGTACTGTAGGTATGGTACTGTAGGTATGTAGGTAGGTACCGTATGCGCTGCGCCTACAGTATACCATATACCGTATACCCGATGGCGTACTGTAGGCGCACATTATGTTTACTGTGAGTATTGTGGAAGTGTGAGCGAATTACTCCAGACCTATTATCGGTAAAATCATGTTTGTGATTAAAGATATTCGTGAAACATGTAACCGCCTGGGTGTACATGACTATTGTGTTAGGCGAAATTGTTACACCAATAATTGCTCTTGCTTTGGTGTTCGATGTTTTCATTCTTGATACTAGACTACGAATGTGTTTATGATATAATCATTGATTGGAATATACAACCAAATGTGCACGATAGTTATTTACTTATTTATTTATTCCATATATAGTCATAAACATATTACTAGCAAAGGCAACAAAGAGATATTAGTGCAAAAATGAATAGTCATTGCAAAAAAAACCAATCAATCGATGACTACAGTAGCCTTTCGTTCGCTTCAGGAGATCCCATGATGACTACGGTAATTCTGCGGGCACGCGATCGATCGTCCATGATCGACGAGGACAATCTGATGCAGGCCGTTGAGCTCTTCCAGCACATCAAGCAGACCCTATCCGTGCCCCTGAATCAGGTTATTGATTGATTGATTGACAATTTATATTATTGATTTTTGGGATTATTGATTTTTGCTCATGAATAATGTGTGAGGCAGTAACATAAGAGAGCGACAGTCAGAACTACTTCCATAAATATGATATGAAAACGTGGGTTTTGGATCCGCTGCGGTAGCTCGGGGGGGGGGGGGGGGGGGGGGGGGAGCTAGGAGGGCAACTCCTGGAAAAGGGGAAGATAACAATAATAATTTAATAATACTTTGGAAGAAAGAGAGCAATGGAAGCAAATTCCATGAACACTATACTTTCGCACCGGCAAGAAATCAACAGGCGAGCACATCTTCATTTGTCGTTCTAAGAAATAATTAGAGAGCTCTGAACTCGATATGCACTAGGGCTAATACTTTGAACGAGAAATGAAAAAAAAGAGATGTGCTCGCCTGTTGATTTCATGCCGGTGCGAGGATATAGTGACTTAGGGAATTTACTTCCATGTTCTTCACGGTCTTTCCCAAAATATTATTTACTTATTGTCATTATCCTCTTCAGCTCGATCCGGATGGTCCAGGCAAGAAGTACACCGACTTTTGCGGCAAACACTGCCGACAGAATGACGTCGTGGACTATTTTGCGGTAAAGATCAAAGATTAATTATCGGTTGATTTCGGGAGATCAAAAATCAATTATCGATTGACTTCAAGAGATGAAAGATCAATCGTTTCAGTTAGAACTGGCAAAGCATCGACGAGGTCAGGGCAACAGTATCTTTGGGACGTCCAATCTGACCTATCCACTGGCCACACTCATGGGACAAGAGGTACGGTAGTTTGTGTGTACGGTAGGATACGGTAGATGGGGTATAAAGCATATGATAGTGGTGAAAGTGTGGGAGTGACATGGTGTACGGTAATATATATTATCGATTAGACTAATTTACCAAACGGGATTCGTTATGATTCGGACTAGTGAAATCAGCATCCCGTCAGATTCGTATTGTTAGATGTATACATAGATTTGATTAACATCTGTGATGTAGTTTCGTTGAGTTGTGTTCAGTTCTATACTACAAACGCTTTATGTGGATGATCATAAATTGCAATGCGCATGTCAACAACAGATTTTGTCCATTACTGTAAATAGGCTATTAATAATTCAAATATGCTATTAATAAGTCTACCATTACCATCACACTCTGGTCCTCATTCTCGATACTTCCAAAGAAAGAAATCGGAGAATAGCAACTGCATTTATGATACAATATGCTCATCGGTGTATTACAAGAATAACAATAATAATATTTTAATTTTTTCCATATATCCTTCGTTGTCAAATAGATTTGCCAGCTAGTCATTTCTTTGTATTTAAACCCACATTTGGTCGTGTATCTTGCTTTGCTTTCCATATTCCTCTCGCTAGACGAGAAAATCTTAGATCATCTTTCTCTGTTAGAGTTGCTCGTTTTCTGATTAAATTATATTGTATTATTGATTCATCCACCATAGCATGTACCACTTCCGTTATCAAAGCTAAATTGCTTTCCTCCCAAGATCTTATTGAGAAATTAGGAATCACAATTACCCCTCTTTAGTGCCCTCATTCTAGACTCTCTCGATTCAATCCGATATATATTGAATCATTGCGGACCTCTCCACCGCTAGGCCTTGCCAACCTAACCTGTCATTGATCGCCGTTTGATCTTTGATACAGAGTCTTTTCTGAGCTGCACTTCCCCTCCCCGACAATTTCTATCTATCCCACAAGCTCTTTTCATCTGTTATTTCAAATGTTGTCGCATCTTATTGATGTATGATAAATTAAATTAAATATAATATACAATGAAACGCGTGATGTCAAGGGAGACAATTTTATATGATAACGAAAATGATATAACGAAGGGATGAAAAGAGGATTGTTTGTGGATATAAATATTCAATTTATCTTTATGATGTAAGATAAATTAAAATTAAATTAATTTTCAGTGTCTGCCCATCCTAGTATGTGTGGTTCCCGCATGTGCCATCATGACCACCTTCGGCATCTACGGCCTGTTCGGAATGCGCATCAACTCCCTCATGCAAATCATGCCGTTCCTCATCTTGGCATCGGTACGTGTAGGGTTACGGTAGCTAGGTTATCGCACTGGTTACGTAGCTCTATCACGGTAGCTCGAATGGATCTATTGAAGGTGTCAACGACTCGTTCCTGGTGGTGCATCACTGGCTGCGCAAGGACACATCCTTATCGAGAAGGTATGGTAGTGAGTACACCATGGCGATGTTTACTAATTGCGCACACCTGTGCTGAGTTGTACAGAGTTTTGTCAAGTCGACGTTTCCCAATCAGCACACCACTCACACACACTTTTAGGGAGTCAATCAATAGCTTTTTGGATGCGGTATTCATCCAATCAATCAATAATATGATCGTTCTTACAGTATTCGCGTTCCCTATGAATCTACGTGATCGTGTGTCTACAGTATACCATATATCGTATACCCGATGGCGTACTGTAGGTACATATATTATATGTACTGTGCGTTTTGTGGAATTGTGATAGGATTATTCCAGACCTATTATCGTTAAAATTATGTTTTTTTTTTATTCCATATATAGTCATAAAGATATTACTAGCAAAGGGAACTAGGAGACACCAGTGCAAAAATGAGAATAATCATTGCAAAATAAGTCAATCAATAACTCGATGAGTACGGTAATGTTCTTCTTTCCCTTCAGGAGATCCCATGATGATTACGGTAATTCTGCGGGCGCTAGATCGATCGTCCATGATCGACGAGGACAATCTGATGCAGGCCGTCGAGCTCTTCCAGCACATCAAACAGACCCTATCTGTGCCCCCTGAATCAGGTTATTTATTGATTGATTGCCAATTTATATTATTGATTTTTGGGGATTATTGTGTTTTGCCCCTGAATAACGAGTGAGACATGAGAGCAGTAAGATACGAGAGAGCAACAGGAAGAGCTATCTCCATGCATGGGATATTGGAAATATGTAGTTCTTTTTTCTTATTTTTTTGCCGTATTCCACATCTTTATAACGATATCGGTGTGGGTTTTGGGTACGCAGCAGTTTGGTATGAGCTAAGAACGAATCTTGAAAAAATGGATAAGTATGTCTGGTGATGTGTTAACTAGCCCTGTACAGAAGGGGACAGTGTGGTATGGATGCGACTAATACTTTGAACGACAAATGATGAATAGGTGTTATACATTTTCATACCCTCACAGTGTGAGGATCGACCCACTCATTTTCCACTCATATGGCTCATTTTCGGGTTATATGACACCGTTTGCGTAAGAGTCGAACAATGGTTGGCACAGGCCAAAAATTTTGATACCCTCAAAACTTGTGTATAGGGGTTATAGACCACGCTGATGAAAATGTGCATAGTAATTTTGGCCCCAGTGGTCCCGCAACGCCTGGGCGGGATTACGGTAAGACCACGTTTTCAAGTCGATCACGGTCCATGGTTGAGCGAGAGGTATGAAAATTGGACTCATGGGGCAGAATTCGATGGCGATGATGGCTGTCTACTTCATTTGTTTTGAAAATTTTCCAAAAGCGCTACAACTGAAAATTGTGATGGAGACGGTTGCGCCACTAGCGAGTATGACAGTTCGAACCGGCGTGACGAGAGCATTCTAATGATGTATTTTGAGCCCTTATCTCCGTTGAGAAAGGTTTCATAGTCTCGATATAGTGATCTGCAGCTGAAGACAGAAGGAGGTAATCCTGTTTTAACATGTCTGAGTGGCGAGAGAGCGTGCAGTAATGAGAGAGTGCGAGGTAGCGCGCGGCGTAAACAACTCCTCGTGATCACTATATCGGGACTATGAAACCTTTCTCAGCGGAGATAAGGGCTCAAAATACATCAATAGAATGCTCTCGTCATGCCGGTTCGAACTGTCATACTCGCTAGTGGCGCAACCGTCTCCATCACAATTTTCAGTTGTAGCGCTTTTGGAAAATTTTCAAAACAAATGAAGTAGACAACCATCATCGCCATCGAATTCTGCCTCAGGAGTCCAATTTTCATACCTCTCGCTCAACCATGGACCGAGAACGACTTGAAAACGTGATCTTACCGTAATCCCGCCCAGGCGTTGCGGGACCACTGATGCCAAAATTATTATGCACATCTTCATCAGCGAGGTCTATAACCCCTATACACAAGTTTTGAGGGTATCAAAATTTTTGGCCTGTGCCAACCCTCTCCCCGATTTGCCCGACTCTTACACCAACGGCCTCATATACACTATATAAGGATCATTTTGTATGTGAAACATTACAATTTAAGCGAAAAACGACGATTTTTCTAATTGAACCAACTGTATTTCGAAAATCGACCAACTATATAAAATAATCCGGTGAGGACGGGGAAAATGTATGATAGGTGTTCGCCTGTTGATTTCGCGCTAGTGCGAGGATATAGTGCTTAGGAAATTTGCTTCCACGGCTCGTTTGTCGTGACTGTTCTCAAAATATTATTTACTTATTGTCGTTATCTTATTCAGCTCGATCCGGATGACCCAGGCAAGATAAAACATCGACTTCTGCGGCAACTACTGCCGGCAGTGTGACGTCGTGGACTATTTCGCGGTAAGGATCAAAGATCAATTATCGATCGATTTCAAGAGATCAAAGATCAATTATCGAATGATTTCAAGAGATCAAAGATCGATTATCGGTTGATTCCAAGAGATCAAAGATCAATTATCGATTGATTTCAAGAGATCAAAGATCAATTATCGATTGATTTCAAGAGATCAAAGATCAATTATCGATTGATTTCAAGAGATTAAAGATCAATTATCGATTGATTCCAAGAGATCAAAGATCAATTATCTATTGATTTCAAGAGATCAAAGATCAATCGTTTGCAGTTGGAGCTGGCAAAGCATCGACGAGGACAGGGCAACAGTATCTTTGGGACGTCCAATCTGACCTATCCACTGGCAACACTCATGGGACAAGAGGTACGGTAGTTTGTGTGTACGGTAAGATACGGCAGAAGGGAATGCAGCATATGATTGTGGTGAACGTGTGGGTGTGTCATAGTCGTTCGGTAGTATCGATATCATACGGGATTCGTTTTTAACTATTTAGTGAAAGTACCAGCCCATAAGATTCGTGTTGTTGGATGCATACATGTATATAATTCTGTGATGTAGTTCTAGTGTGTTCTGCTGTTCTTCTACAGTTGTATCAATACTCAAACATCGGTGACGTCGATCAATCGATAATTCAGGTTCATCTCGAGCGAAACTTTTACGGCGTCAACACGTCGTACGTGGCCGATCGCAATAACACCAACATTGACTACTGCGAGGTGTGATCTTTCGTCTTTCTCTAGACTCTTCGACGTTTCTCTAGGCTTATATTACTATTATACTATCTAAATAATTGTCTGAGAAATTTGATTTTTTTTTCAATATTTGATCTATTGTTTTGCTCTTTCGATTGAACTTTGATCTTTAGATTGATCTCTGATCTCTGATCTCTTGCAGTTGATCGTGCTCGCCTTCACAGCGGACATTCAATCACCGGAAGAGGAGGAGTTGGTGGCACGATGGGTGGTGGCCGTGTTCGATTATGCACAGAAGAGACGTAAAGAGGAGAAAATTGAGATGTTGGTGAGTTAACAGACTGACAGTGAAACGGACAGACTGACAAACAGACAGACACATGGATGAATCACAGGCTGACAGACATATGGATAGACGTATATATTATTGACAGACTGACAGTTTGGCAGAAAGATTTTGACAGACACGATTGATGGACATACTGACGGATGCATAGGTTCTTGAATCAGATTGACAAACAAAATGGCTGACAAATGTGTTGATAAAATCAGTATTTTTCACCTATGAATTATAAAATATCAGGTAATCGGTGCAGAGATTGTGGATCTGGAGATGAACAAGGACTCACAGAGAATGACGCCGTACTTTGTCATTGGTGTGTAGTTTAATTTAGTTTAACTTGTGACGTCACTACGTAAGTCTACTTAAAGTGAGACGCAAGTTTACTTAAAGTGAATAAGTGACGTCACTCACTTGAAGTTTACTTAAAGTAAACTTAAAGCCAGTGACATATTTTAAGTATACTTTAAGTTTTGAAATGCCAGAGTTGGTTTTGTTGTTCCACACGATCAGACAACGTTGAATTCATGTTTCCACCATTGTATTCAATTCGTGAAAGCAGGGCATATTGTTAGTTCGTCATTTCGTCTGTGGAAAAACAACTAAATGTATAATACCTATATGCCGATGTATCAAAAGACTCGATAATGTCATATATCAATATCGATCAATAATTGTCCCCGCCCCTTGTAGGTTTCCTGGGTGCGGTCGTCTTCATTTTCCTCTCAGCCTGGTGCTCACTCTTTCTCGACTCTCGCCTCTCACCCGAACACTCGGGATGGAAGAGCGTCATTGCGAATCTGGTACGGTTTATTGATTTATTGATTTTCCACTTTTTCGCCTAAATTTTATTGATTTTTCTATATGTCTTGAGGGGCGCTAATTCTCATTATAAGTTTTTTTCGCTTGTTCTCGAAATCTTGATTTTTTATCGCGTTGAAAATTTTTAGTTAATGTACAGTATTCCAAAATGTCACGTGTCAACATCTGATATAGCTTTTTTACTACAAACGCTTTATGTGGATGATCATAAATTGTTATGCGCATGCCAACTAGTCTTTGTACATTACAGTAAATAGGCTCTTAATAATTCAAATATGCTATCAATAAGTCACTCTATAATTTCCTTTATGTATGTTCATCTCTAATCTTTCTATTGTTTTGAATTGATTATCCTGGTCCCATCCTGGTCCTCCTTTTCGATACTAACAACTGAATCAATTGGAGAAGAGGAAATATAGTGTAGTTAGTACACTTATGAATATACTCATCGGTAATCGATTTACAGTGTCTGCCCATCCTTGTGTGTGTGGTACCCGCGTGTGCCATCATGACCACCTTCGGCATCTACGGCCTGTTCGGCGTGCGAATCAACTCCCTCATGCTCATCATGCCATTCCTCATCATGGGCATCGGTACGTGCAAGGTTACGGTAGCTGTGTTATCGTAGTGGTTACTGTAGTTGGGTTAGCGTACTGGTCACGGTAGCTGGGTTACTGTATCTCGAATTATACCTATTAAAGGCGTCAACGACTCGTTCCTGGTGGTGCATCACTGGCTGCGCGAGGACACGTCCTTATCGAGAAGGTACGGTAGTGTGCACACCATGGCGATGTTTACTAATTGATCACACTTGTGCTGAGTTGTACAGAGTTTTGGCAAGACGACGTTTCCCAATCAGCATACCATACATAGACACTTTCAGGGAGCTTATGGGTCGCGTGTTCAAGGATGTCGGACCGTCGATAACCATGACCACCCTGACCAATGTGATGTCGTTCGCCGTAGGATCGGTATCGCCAACCGAAGGTACGGTAGGCACACCATATATTGGTGGTGGTGGTGTGGTGTGGTGCGGACGATGTTTGCTGATTCATCTTTAAAAATCGCCCTTTTCTGCCTGGAATCTGCGATTGCGATGGGCTTCGCCTACATGTTCACATGGCTGTTCTTTGGTGAGTAGATTATTGATTGATTGGATGAATTATCGATTGATTGAACATTTTATTTATTGATTTCCCTTCAGGAGCAATGCTATGCTTCTTCACCAGCATTGAAGGCGTGCCCGCTCACAAGCCCGGTCGTATCCAGAAGAAGGTACGGTAGTTTTACTTAGCTTACGGTAGTCTGAGCATACTGTAGCCAGATACAGTAACCCTTCCTTTTCAGGCCCTCGGTTTCTTCGACAAACATGAATATGGTTGACGAATTGGAGGCGATCAAGGGATGCAGAGGTACGGTAGGGTGGGGATTGGTATGGTAGGGAGGGGATTAGAGTGATATTTGTTTATATACGTGTGTATGTCATGTATTTTTCAATTGATTATACTGACAGCAAGATATATCGATCGACTATATTTCAGGCAGCAAGAGTACGATCCTGTGGCTGCGTGACTACGAGAAGTACTTTGACTTCGTGGCGCCAACGTTGACTTCTGGGAGACGAGTGACGAAGACGAAGAGAAGGCTGTCATCACGAAGGGACAATACGATAATAGCCAGCTTGCAGGTAATGTAATTGTAGTGTAGTGGTAGTGCGATAGACTAGCAGACGTGACCACGAGGTTTCGATCCCGCGGGGTGTAATGAATGTTCTTGCAGGATTCCTCGGATCCCCGCTGACCAAGCACTTCAAGGGAATGATGCAGGTCGATGATTCAATGTGAGTAGATCAATCAATCAATAATCAAGCAAGTATTCAATCAATAATCAATCAACAAATACAGTATGACTAACACCACAGAGTGTGTTGTGATACGAGAGATGGACAGATCTTTTGCATATTCGGTATAGTGTAGACATTATTATAATATTACACGTTGCAGGAGCGTGCCCATTCGCAAATTCTCATTCGTCGTTGCCTACCGTAACCACACCACCTGGGACGACCGTATCCGGCTGCAGGAAGAGTGGCGAGAGATTGTCGACAGGTACACATATTAATTGGTTCATTGGTTATTGTTGAGAGTATACGGTAACCGGACCGTATTATTGATTTTCTTCATTGAGTGGTAGTAATTTAGGGAATTGTATTGATTGATTGCGCAATAATTTAGTAATTTTAATGATTGATTGGACGGTATCTTGGTCGTATTATTGATTGATTGACTCTGCAGATATCCCAACCTGAACACAACGATATGGAATGTGAACGGAATGTTCGTGGACCAGATGCAAAGTTTGAAGGGAGTCGCGAAGCAGGTACTGTAGTCATGATGTGATACGGTACTAGAAGTGAAAATTGTAAAAAAAAATGGTTAATTTTACCGTGATATAGATAGATTTAAAAAAAATTATTTCGAAAAATCTCTTCTTTTCAGTCGATAATCTGGATATCGGTGTGCATGGGTATCGTGTGCGTCTGCTTCATTCAGAAGATTGTCGCCGTGGCCGTAGCGACGCTATCCATAGGAAGTATCGCTATCGGAACGGTAAGCTAGTCACTACCGGACTGATTTATTAATTTTTCCATGATAAGTTACTGTAGAGGTGGCTGCCATTTTTCACTCAAGATTAAGAGTCCGGATCTGTAAGACTCGACCATGTTCCGGACATCGCGCCAAGAATTTTGATTCAGGTCACTCCACTTTATGGGTGTAGGGTACCTTGGGCCCTGATTACAAAATGGTACCCAGAGTGGCCCTACCAGTGGAAAGCGGCGCTCCAGGTGGACGCCAAGTTTGAAAACTCGATTTTCATATTTTTTCAACTGAACAAGCTAGAGACCAAATTTCTTCGGCATTGTGTTAGGCATGCCGAATGTGCACAGAAACACTATTGAGATTAATTTTAAGCAATTCCTAGACTAATTTTTGGACTCGATTTTTAGGATTTTTTCGATTTCTCGGCATCTCAATGTCAATTCCGCATAAGTTCTCTAGTATAATCATGGAGCCCAACTACTTGTGCATGTAACCCTGCTAGGCTGAAATCGATCTTGGATTGCGCGTGTCGGAAAAAATCGGTCTGAGTGTTTCCAAGTTGACTCAGAATCGTTAGTTCATGATTTATAGCTGTATTTTCCAAACGATTAGTGCGGAATTGTGGTCTACTCAAAGTTTCGAGGTGAGACGACTAAAATGACACAAGAAGCCCATCACGTGAATCAATTTGAAAATTTCGATTTTCTCGACCCGGGGGTCATGGTAGAAAATTTCAAAATTTCTCAAGTTTGAAATGTTTTCATTTATGTGGCCTATGGTGAAGTACTAATGATATGAATAATATTCAGCCAATGCTCAATGGTTGATCTCTCCTTTCAACCATTACTCGAAAAGTTTCATGTTGAATGCGTGCGAAAAAGTCAGAATTGTGATTGAATCAGTTTCCAACTTACTTTCTGTAACATTCTATCTAAGTACTTTGCAATGCACATAATCAATATGAAAATCGTTGATTTTGGAAAATTCAAAAAAATCAATTTGAGTGCCTACTTTCACGGAAAATTTCTGAAATATGGTATTTTTTTCGACTCGAATGCTGCGACAATTAGCAAATGACAGTGACAATGTGATGTTTCATGATGAGTAAACATAGTAGAACTGAAATCCCGGCATTCGGCTCACTTTTGAAAAAATCGATTTCCGTGACCCCGGGGTCATGGTAAAAAAATATGAATTTTCCGAAATTCACGATTTTCATATTGATTATGTACATTGCAAAGTACTTAGATAGGATGTTACAGAAAGTAAGTTGGAAACTGATTCAATCACAATTCTGACTTTTTCGCACGCATTCAACATGAAACTTTTCGAGAAATGGTTGAAAGGAGAGATCAGCCATTGAGCATTGGCTGAATATTATTCATATCATTAGTACTTCACCATAGGCCACATAAATGAAAACATTTCAAACTTGAGAAATTTTGACATTTTCGACCTTGACCCTGGGGTCATGAAATTCGAAATTTTCAAATTGATCCAAGTGATGGGCTTCTTGTGTCATTTTACTCGTCTCACCTCGAAACTTTGAGTAGACCACAATTCCGCACTAATCGTTTGGAAAATACAGCAAAAAATCATGAAATAACGATTCTGAGTCAAGTTGGAGACGATCAGACCGATTTTTTTCCGACACGCGCAATCCAAGATCGATTTCAGCCTAGCAGGGTTACATGCACAAGTAGTTGGGCTCCATGAATATACTAGAGAACTTATGCGGAATTGACATTGAGATGCCGAGAAATCGAAAAAATCCTAAAAATCGAGTCCAAAAATTAGTCTAGGAATTGCTTAAAATTAATCTCAATAGTGTTTCTGTGCACATTCGGCATGCCTAACACAATGCCGAAGAAATTTGGTCTCTAGCTTGTTCGGTTGAAAAAATATGAAAATCGAGTTTTCCAACTTGGCGCCCACCTGGCGCTCCGCTTTCCACTGGAAGGGCCACTTTGGGTACCATTTTGTAATCAGGGCCCAAGGTACCCTACACCCATAAAGTGGAGTGGCCTGAATCAAAATTCTTGGCGCGATGTCCGAAATCTGGCCGAAATGGTCGAGTCTTACAGATCCGGACTCTTAATTGATAATGGGAAATTAATCGATAATTATCGATTTTCTGTCTGCAGATTGGCTATCTCGGCATCTGGGAGTTGGATCTGGACCCTGTGACAATCTGTGCAATTCTCATCTCAATAGGAATGTCCGTGGACTTCACCGCCCACATATCCATGTACTTTGTTGTGAGTTTGATTGATTTATTGATTTTCCATTAAAAAAACCCATAACAGCTAGGTCAATTGTTTGTTCAACTTTTTAAAAGTCTTCCAAATTCTCAAGATAGCCATTTGAATTCGCGTTTCACACACTGATTATGTGCATTGTTGTATCATCGCTTACAATTTTTTCTTATTTCGTTGGGCTGACATTTCAATCAAAAGATTGATCGTTATTGATTGATTCAATTTCAAATGCTACTATATCGATGTATGATACATTAAATTAAATTATTTTCAGAATTGTCCCCGTCACTCGGATGGTCTGCCCCCTTCGGCCTTTGATCGTCTCATCCACTCAATCGGATCAATATTCTGGCCTGCAATTCAGGGCAACGCGTTCACGCTCATCTGTGTCCTACCACTCGTCGCACTCAATGTACGGTAGCACTATTTATTGATTTTCTTGGTTTATTGATTTTTGTTTCGCTAAACTTGTTCGCATCATGCGCTGTATAGTATATTATGTGAGTGGGGTTTTTTTCTGAAATATAGATGTAACAAAATTTAGCGGTGATCACTCGCAGGATTTCGTGTGCCTTGAATAGCGGGTTGTACCTTTACTTTTTTCATAGAATTAATAATTCCATTCATTTTACATACAAAATCGAATTGCAGAACTACATCCCACTCGTGTTCGTGAAGACTCTCACACTGGTTGTGATCATTGGCACTGCCCATGGTACGGTATTGATCTGCTGATTATTGATTGATTCTTGATCTACACAACCTACCGTAATCATAAGCATATCCGTTCAGGACTCCTGCTCATTCCGATGTTGTTGTCGGTGCTGCCTCAGTCGATTCTCGAATGGGATCTGCTCTCGCGTCGCGGAAGCGGCATGAACTCTAGTCACCCATCACTGGCCAATTGTACTACGGTAGAGGGCAAGATATCGATCGATGGCAAGATCCGTGATCAAGAAGGCCAGGAGATGCTCGTGCTGCCCAAGAAAGCGGAGCGTGTCGTGCTACTGAACCAGGAGTACGGTAGCGATCAGATACTGTAATATATTGATTATCGATTTTTTTCGTAGTTTTTTTGTTTGTTTGTATAAGCCGTTAGACGTGTAGATATGTGTTATTGTGTTCAATCGTGCCATCTTTTCTCGTGAGTATCTGTAATTGTAATCATTAATTTTGTTGATATGTTCCTCTCACTTTCACCTTTTTCTTCTTACTCTCGATTGTGTTGTCTGTTTCTAGTCACCGATTTTTCGCACATACTTAACCCCATAGCTGCGGTGAAAAGAATGAAACCGAATGTCCTACAAGCACGAACCGAGTCCGATATAAGGATATGATTAACGTGGTCACTATTTTATGTGATTGTGCGACTATTCGGTTTTATTTTTCTGTTCCTCTGATAACTTCTCAATGCCGCAGGTTCCATCTTTCACACGCACAAATTATGTTACTGTAGATATTAGGCCCCGCCCCTTCTAATGAGACTTGTCCCCATCCCCCTATATCCGCTAATAGCCACCCCAACCACAAGCACATACTCAGGAACACTAAACTGTAGTCCCTCCCTCCCCCTTTATTGGCCTTTGCTCATTTGCTGTAGATCAAAGATCAATCAATATTGTAGTAATCGAATATCAGACTCATCTAAACACAAAAAATGTTGTTGATGCTTGTTAGCGTTGCGATCGATGATAAACACTTGTGCAAATTATTTGTTTGTTTTCCGGATTACAGTATAAAATAAAAAAATGATTACACCAATAAAAAGTGCAAAATAAGAGAACACTGGAATTGAGAGAGATACTAAACTACATATTTTTCATTTAGACTTAGGCTTAGCACTTATTTTTCACTTAGGCTTAGGCTTAGCACTTATTTTTCATTTAGGCTTAGGCTTAGCACTTATTTTTCACTTAGGCTTAGGCTTAGCACTTATTTTTCATTTAGGCTTAGGCTTAGCACTTATTTTTCATTTAGGCTTAGGCTTAGCATTTATTTTTCACTTAGGCTTAGGCTTAGCACTTATTTTTCATTTAGGCTTAGGCTTAGCACTTATTTTTCATTTATGCTTAGGCTTAGCACTTATTTTTCACTTAGGCTTAGGCTTAGCACTTATTTTTCATTTAGGCTTAGGCTTAGCATTCCTTTTTCACTTAGGCTTAGGCTTAGCACTTATTTTTCATTTAGGCTTAGGCTTAGCACTTATTTTTCACTTAGGCTTAGGCTTAGCACTTATTTTTCATTTATGCTTAGGCATAGCACTTATTTTTCACTTAGGCTTAGGCTTAGCACTTATTTTTCATTTAGGCTTAGGCTTAGCACTTATTTTTCATTTAGGCTTAGGCTTAGCATTTATTTTTCACTTAGGCTTAGGCTTAGCACTTATTTTTCATTTAGGCTTAGGCTTAGCACTTATTTTTCATTTATGCTTAGGCTTAGCACTTATTTTTCACTTAGGCTTAGGCTTAGCACTTATTTTTCATTTAGGCTTAGGCTTAGCATTCCTTTTTCACTTAGGCTTAGGCTTAGCACTTATTTTTCATTTAGGCTTAGGCTTAGCATTCATTTTTCACTTAGGCTTAGGCTTAGCACTTATTTTTCATTTAGGCTTAGGCTTAGCACTTATTTTTCACTTAGGCTTAGGCTTAGCATTTATTTTTCATTTAGGCTTAGGCTTAGCACTTATTTTTCATTTAGGCTTAGGCTTAGCATTTATTTTTCATTTAGGCTTAGGCTTAGCATTCATTTTTCACTTAGGTTTTAGACTTAGAATTTATTTTTCATTTAGGCTTAGGCTTAGCACTTATTTTTCATTTAGGCTTAGGCTTAGCATTCATTTTTCACTTAGGCTTAGGCTTAGCACTTATTTTTCATTTAGGCTTAGGCTTAGCACTTATTTTTCATTTAGGCTTAGGCTTAGCACTTATTTTTCATTTAGACTTAGGCTTAGCACACACACACACCTAAATGAAAAATAAATGCTAAGCCTAAGCCTAAATCAAAAAAGTGCTAAGCCTAAGCCTAAATGAAATATAAATGCTAAGCCTAAGCCTAAATGAAAAATAAATGCTAAGCCTAAGCCTAAATGAAAAATAAGTGCTAAGCCTAAGCCTAAATGAAAAATAAGTGCTAAGCCTAAGCCTAAATGAAAAATAAATGCTAAGCCTAAGCCTAAATGAAAAATAAGTGCTAAGCCTAAGCCTAAATGAAAAATAAATGCTAAGCCTAAGCATAAATGAAAAATAAATGCTAAGCCTAAGCCTAAATGAAAAATAAATGCTAAGCCTAAGCCTAAATGAAAAATAAATGCTAAGCCTAAGCCTAAATGAAAAATAAATGCTAAGCCTAAGCCTAAATGAAAAATAAATGCTAAGCCTAAGCCTAAATGAAAAATAAATGCTAAGCCTAAGCCTAAATGAAAAAATAAATGCTAAGCCTAAGCCTAAATGAAAAATAAATGCTAAGCCTAAGCCTAAATGAAAAATAAATGCTAAGCCTAAGCATAAATGAAAAATAAATGCTAAGCCTAAGCCTAAATGAAAAATAAATGCTAAGCCTAAGCCTAAATGAAAAATAAATGCCATCATGTACAAGTTTCAGCTTGATATCTCAACTGACGCCAAAATCACACAAGAAATAAAAAAGTGTATTTTGACTTTCCGGCGCTACTGTACATGTGTAAAAGTTCCAATAAGAGTCAGTGAGAGACATATCGTTTGCTTATTTAATTAATTAATTAATTTTTTAAAATTTTGATGGTTTGATATACCCAAAAATAAGATGAGTTGATGTGCGAAGATGAATATTGTAGCAAACGACGTTGATCAATTACTTTATCTTTCAGTCAACAGAGTAGATATAGTTGATCGTATGAGGTAGACCAATTTATCTTTGATCTCTCCTTACTCAGGAAGTAGCACCTTCTTCAACTTGTCCGCGGACATGTCTTGGACCCACTGTCGTCTTCATCCTTAATTTTATTTAGCGTTACTTACGGTCTTAACTTAGTTAATTAAGTGCTTAAGTGGCCCTAACTCAGCTCGGGCTAAGGTACCTTCTTATGGCAGTACGACATTTTGGAACGGCCGTTTTGGAACGGGACGTTTTGGAACACGGCCGTTTTGGAACGGGACATTTTGGAACACGGACGTTTTGGAACGGGACGTTTTGGAACACGGACGTTTTGGAACACGGACGTTTTGGACGTTGGGGGGGGGGGGGGTGACATTTCAGCAACCGCATTTCGGCAACCGACATTTCGGCAACGGGGCATAACTCGGTTCGTAGGGGTCATAGAAGCATGAGATGGTTATCAATGTGATCAGCATCAGTAACACTACCGTAATATACAGTAACCCAATCGGTGGGTCAGATCAAGTTCGGTGGGTTAGATTTCACTAAAAATTGTCGGAAGAGCCACTACTTGTGAGTTATCATTATGAGCAATTGCAAACTACCGTAATCTACCGTAATCCGGTTCGGTGGGTCACATCAAGTTCGGCGGGTCAGATTTTAGTAATAACACAACCGGCATTCAGGTAACGTTCCATAACTAGCTTGTCGGGTCCTAGCAATTTTTTTTCAAATAAACTTTGAAAATTTAAACAATTTTTTTAAATTATGATATTTTTAACGTCATTTACCGCATACCTCTGTTGTTAGTTACAGTCATGCTTACTCTAATCTGACACACAATTTTAGCGAAATCTGACCCACCGAACCGCTTTACGCTAGATTTCTGTAGTTTGCAATAGCTGATAATGATTTCGCACAAGTAGTGGCTGTTCCGACAATCTTTAGTCAAATCTGACCCACCGAACTTGATCTGACCCACCGAACCGGATTACGGTAGATTACTGCAGTATTACTGATTCTGATCACATTGATACCCATCTCATGTTTCTATGACCCTACTAACCGAGTTATGCCCCGTTGCCGAAATTTCGGTTTTCGAAATGCGGTTGCTGAAATGTCACCCCCCCCCCCCAAACGTCCGTGTTCCAAAACGTCCGTGTTCCAAAACGTCCCGTTCCAAAACGTCCCGTTCCAAAACGTCCCGTTCCAAAGCGTCCCGTTCCAAAACGTCCCGTTCCAAAACGTCCGTGTTCCAAAACGTCCGTGTTCCAAAATGTCCCGTTCCAAAACGGCCCGTTCCAAAACGGCCGTGTTCCAAAACGGCAGTTCCAAAATGTCGTACTGCCCTTCTTATCGCGTTTGGACTTTAGCGGTGAACCCAGACTGTCTTAAATTGCTAAGTTCACCTTAAGGCGCTAAGTCGCATTAAGCGCAGTAACCTTCGGAGGTGGGGTAGGCGTGTGTTGCGGGACAGGTGCTGCGGGTGCCACCGTGGGAGCCACACAAGTATTAGCGATCAATGAGGGGGTTGCCTTGTCCTTTTTGGGATCTTCCTTAAAGGGAGCGTAACCTCACTCAATGGTCTCTTCGACGCGCAATGTTCTCTCGTTGTTAGAGAACAGAGAAATAGTGTGCGCAATGAAGAGGCCATTGAGTGAGGTAACGCTTCCTTTACATTGTACACTTGACTTACCTTCTTAAGTCGACTAAATTGAACAGATTGACTACATTAACGGTCGAGCAATATTATACGAATATCCAAAGCTCTACTCTGCTCTCTATAAGCTCAGACCCTCTACTTAAAATATCTTCAAAAGAATTGTTCTGAACGCAACAGTTCGATCAAATTAGCAGGGGGTGAATATCGACTCAATTACCTTCTTCGGAGCTTGTGGAATGAATGTGATATTTTTTTAACCAGAAAAAATCTTGCAATACAACAATCGAATATCCGCTCTGGTCACACTCTCTCAATTAATTCCATTTTGTAATCGATGATATTCATTGATTGGAATAGGCAGTGAAATATTAGGGGGATCAGCCCATTCAACCTGTAAAAAAAATTTATTTAAACAAATATTAAATTACTTTCAGAATTCTCGAACTCGCCATTAATATTTCATTTTTCACATCAATTCAATAACTTTTTAAATGTCACTGACGCAACTACATACTGCAGGTGTGTCACTAAAACTTTACACTTGCTGGCACAGAGAAGCCAGGATTATACTCAGGTTGATTTTAGGACTAGCACAGAACACTCTTGCCCAGAACACGAGCAAACAAAGAGAAAACGGGAACATGCCAAAAAAAAGCAAAAAGAGTTGACCAGATTTGGGAATGTTTATATTTCACTGATCCTCCTCTGTGATTCGAACTTTCTTGCCGACCAACCGCTCGAATTGGCCGTCCGACCTCTTATCCACTAGACCATGGGTCCCTATTAACATTCATTTCAAACGAACTAGATATATTTTCCCAGTCCATTTGAGTTTACTCCTTATATATAGTGATTTTGGCTCCGCCCATTTAACTTCGCGGGCTTGGACACCCAATATCATCCCTATCACCCCCAAATATCTTTATTCTGTCGGAAAATGGACTCCTGACGAGCATCAAAATACTGAAGAAGTCGAGCGCATTCCACTTCTTCAGCGGCTCCCGAGAATTAGTTACTAGCAGCGACGATGTTCTGATCAAAAGTCATCGATGATGAGGTCAAAGGCAGATCATACCTGTAAAAGAAGAGATTACTATAGGTTAAAGAGTGAAAATTGACAACATCTTTGCCTTTCCCCGACGCCCCATTTGATCATTCTTCAATCTTTGATCTTTATGATTTATACGTCTTCACTTGCGTTTAGGGTTTGGCTCCCGCATGCTCATGATGACTCATTTGTCAGACAAACGTTTCGTCAGGCTTTTACAGCTCCACCGAGAAATCCAGAATATAACGATTTATCAAAGATCAATCAATATTGTAGTAATCGAATATCAGACTCATCTAAACACAAAAAATGTTGTTGATGCTTGTTAGCGTTGCGATCGATGATAAACACTTGTGCAAATTATTTGTTTGTTTTCCGGATTACAGTATAAAATAAAAAAATGATTACACCAATAAAAAGTGCAAAATAAGAGAACACTGGAATTGAGAGAGATACTAAACTACATATTTTTCATTTAGACTTAGGCTTAGCACTTATTTTTCACTTAGGCTTAGGCTTAGCACTTATTTTTCATTTAGGCTTAGGCTTAGCACTTATTTTTCATTTATGCTTAGGCTTAGCACTTATTTTTCACTTAGGCTTAGGCTTAGCACTTATTTTTCATTTATGCTTAGGCTTAGCACTTATTTTTCACTTAGGCTTAGGCTTAGCACTTATTTTTCATTTAGGCTTAGGCTTAGCACTTATTTTTCATTTAGGCTTAGGCTTAGCATTTATTTTTCACTTAGGCTTAGGCTTAGCACTTATTTTTCATTTAGGCTTAGGCTTAGCACTTATTTTTCATTTATGCTTAGGCTTAGCACTTATTTTTCACTTAGGCTTAGCACTTATTTTTCATTTAGGCTTAGGCTTAGCATTCCTTTTTCACTTAGGCTTAGGCTTAGCACTTATTTTTCATTTAGGCTTAGGCTTAGCATTCATTTTTCACTTAGGCTTAGGCTTAGCACTTATTTTTCATTTAGGCTTAGGCTTAGCACTTATTTTTCACTTAGGCTTAGGCTTAGCATTTATTTTTCATTTAGGCTTAGGCTTAGCACTTATTTTTCATTTAGGCTTAGGCTTAGCATTTATTTTTCATTTAGGCTTAGGCTTAGCATTCATTTTTCACTTAGGTTTTAGACTTAGAATTTATTTTTCATTTAGGCTTAGGCTTAGCACTTATTTTTCATTTAGGCTTAGGCTTAGCATTCATTTTTCACTTAGGCTTAGGCTTAGCACTTATTTTTCATTTAGGCTTAGGCTTAGCACTTATTTTTCATTTAGGCTTAGGCTTAGCACTTATTTTTCATTTAGACTTAGGCTTAGCACACACACACACCTAAATGAAAAATAAATGCTAAGCCTAAGCCTAAATCAAAAAAGTGCTAAGCCTAAGCCTAAATGAAATATAAATGCTAAGCCTAAGCCTAAATGAAAAATAAATGCTAAGCCTAAGCCTAAATGAAAAATAAGTGCTAAGCCTAAGCCTAAATGAAAAATAAGTGCTAAGCCTAAGCCTAAATGAAAAATAAATGCTAAGCCTAAGCCTAAATGAAAAATAAGTGCTAAGCCTAAGCCTAAATGAAAAATAAGTGCTAAGCCTAAGCCTAAATGAAAAATAAATGCTAAGCCTAAGCCTAAATGAAAAATAAGTGCTAAGCCTAAGCCTAAATGAAAAATAAATGCTACGCCTAAGCCTAAATGAAAAATAAATGCTAAGCCTAAGCCTAAATGAGAAATAAGTGCTAAGCCTAAGCCTAAATGAAAAATAAATGCTAAGCCTAAGCCTAAATAAAAATAAATGCTAAGCCTAAGCCTAAATGAAAAATAAATGCTAAGCCTAAGCCTAAATGAAAAATAAATGCTAAGCCTAAGCCTAAATGAAAAATAAATGCTAAGCCTAAGCATAAATGAAAAATAAATGCTAAGCCTAAGCCTAAATGAAAAATAAATGCTAAGCCTAAGCCTAAATGAAAAATAAATGCTAAGCCTAAGCCTAAATGAAAAATAAATGCTAAGCCTAAGCCTAAATGAAAAATAAATGCTAAGCCTAAGCCTAAATGAAAAATAAATGCTAAGCCTAAGCCTAAATGAAAAAATAAATGCTAAGCCTAAGCCTAAATGAAAAATAAATGCTAAGCCTAAGCCTAAATGAAAAATAAATGCTAAGCCTAAGCATAAATGAAAAATAAATGCTAAGCCTAAGCCTAAATGAAAAATAAATGCTAAGCCTAAGCCTAAATGAAAAATAAATGCCATCATGTACAAGTTTCAGCTTGATATCTCAACTGACGCCAAAATCACACAAGAAATAAAAAAGTGTATTTTGACTTTCCGGCGCTACTGTACATGTGTAAAAGTTCCAATAAGAGTCAGTGAGAGACATATCGTTTGCTTATTTAATTAATTAATTAATTTTTTAAAATTTTGATGGTTTGATATACCCAAAAATAAGATGAGTTGATGTGCGAAGATGAATATTGTAGCAAACGACGTTGATCAATTACTTTATCTTTCAGTCAACAGAGTAGATATAGTTGATCGTATGAGGTAGACCAATTTATCTTTGATCTCTCCTTACTCAGGAAGTAGCACCTTCTTCAACTTGTCCGCGGACATGTCTTGGACCCACTGTCGTCTTCATCCTTAATTTTATTTAGCGTTACTTACGGTCTTAACTTAGTTAATTAAGTGCTTAAGTGGCCCTAACTCAGCTCGGGCTAAGGTACCTTCTTATGACAGTACGACATTTTGGAACGGCCGTTTTGGAACGGGACGTTTTGGAACACGGCCGTTTTGGAACGGGACATTTTGGAACACGGACGTTTTGGAACGGGACGTTTTGGAACACGGACGTTTTGGAACACGGACGTTTTGGACGTTGGGGGGGGGGGGTGAAATTTCAGCAACCGCATTTCGGCAACCGACATTTCGGCAACGGGGCATAACTCGGTTCGTAGGGGTCATAGAAGCATGAGATGGTTATCAATGTGATCAGCATCAGTAACACTACCGTAATATACAGTAACCCAATCGGTGGGTCAGATCAAGTTCGGTGGGTTAGATTTCACTAAAAATTGTCGGAAGAGCCACTACTTGTGAGTTATCATTATGAGCAATTGCAAACTACCGTAATCTACCGTTATCCGGTTCGGTGGGTCACATCAAGTTCGGCGGGTCAGATTTTAGTAATAACACAACCGGCATTCAGGTAACGTTCCATAACTAGCTTGTCGGGTCCTAGCAATTTTTTTCAAATAAACTTTGAAAATTTAAACAATTTTTTTAAATTATGATATTTTTAACGTCATTTACCGCATACCTCTGTTGTTAGTTACAGTCATGCTTACTCTAATCTGACACACAATTTTAGCGAAATCTGACCCACCGAACCGCTTTACGCTAGATTTCTGTAGTTTGCAATAGCTGATAATGATTTCGCACAAGTAGTGGCTGTTCCGACAATCTTTAGTCAAATCTGACCCACCGAACTTGATCTGACCCACCGAACCGGATTACGGTAGATTACTGCAGTATTACTGATTCTGATCACATTGATACCCATCTCATGTTTCTATGACCCTACTAACCGAGTTATGCCCCGTTGCCGAAATTTCGGTTTTCGAAATGCGGTTGCTGAAATGTCACCCCCCCCCCCAAACGTCCGTGTTCCAAAACGTCCGTGTTCCAAAACGTCCCGTTCCAAAACGTCCCGTTCCAAAACGTCCCGTTCCAAAGCGTCCCGTTCCAAAACGTCCCGTTCCAAAACGTCCGTGTTCCAAAACGTCCGTGTTCCAAAATGTCCCGTTCCAAAACGGCCCGTTCCAAAACGGCCGTGTTCCAAAACGGCAGTTCCAAAATGTCGTACTGCCCTTCTTATCGCGTTTGGACTTTAGCGGTGAACCCAGACTGTCTTAAATTGCTAAGTTCACCTTAAGGCGCTAAGTCGCATTAAGCGCAGTAACCTTCGGAGGTGGGGTAGGCGTGTGTTGCGGGACAGGTGCTGCGGGTGCCACCGTGGGAGCCACACAAGTATTAGCGATCAATGAGGGGGTTGCCTTGTCCTTTTTGGGATCTTCCTTAAAGGGAGCGTAACCTCACTCAATGGTCTCTTCGACGCGCAATGTTCTCTCGTTGTTAGAGAACAGAGAAATAGTGTGCGCAATGAAGAGGCCATTGAGTGAGGTAACGCTTCCTTTACATTGTACACTTGACTTACCTTCTTAAGTCGACTAAATTGAACAGATTGACTACATTAACGGTCGAGCAATATTATACGAATATCCAAAGCTCTACTCTGCTCTCTATAAGCTCAGACCCTCTACTTAAAATATCTTCAAAAGAATTGTTCTGAACGCAACAGTTCGATCAAATTAGCAGGGGGTGAATATCGACTCAATTACCTTCTTCGGAGCTTGTGGAATGAATGTGATATTTTTTTAACCAGAAAAAATCTTGCAATACAACAATCGAATATCCGCTCTGGTCACACTCTCTCAATTAATTCCATTTTGTAATCGATGATATTCATTGATTGGAATAGGCAGTGAAATATTAGGGGGATCAGCCCATTCAACCTGTAAAAAAAAATTTATTTAAACAAATATTAAATTACTTTCAGAATTCTCGAACTCGCCATTAATATTTCATTTTTCACATCAATTCAATAACTTTTTAAATGTCACTGACGCAACTACATACTGCAGGTGTGTCACTAAAACTTTACACTTGCTGGCACAGAGAAGCCAGGATTATACTCAGGTTGATTTTAGGACTAGCACAGAACACTCTTGCCCAGAACACGAGCAAACAAAGAGAAAACGGGAACATGCCAAAAAAAAGCAAAAAGAGTTGACCAGATTTGGGAATGTTTATATTTCACTGATCCTCCTCTGTGATTCGAACTTTCTTGCCGACCAACCGCTCGAATTGGCCGTCCGACCTCTTATCCACTAGACCATGGGTCCCTATTAACATTCATTTCAAACGAACTAGATATATTTTCCCAGTCCATTTGAGTTTACTCCTTATATATAGTGATTTTGGCTCCGCCCATTTAACTTCGCGGGCTTGGACACCCAATATCATCCCTATCACCCCCAAATATCTTTATTCTGTCGGAAAATGGACTCCTGACGAGCATCAAAATACTGAAGAAGTCGAGCGCATTCCACTTCTTCAGCGGCTCCCGAGAATTAGTTACTAGCAGCGACGATGTTCTGATCAAAAGTCATCGATGATGAGGTCAAAGGCAGATCATACCTGTAAAAGAAGAGATTACTATAGGTTAAAGAGTGAAAATTGACAACATCTTTGCCTTTCCCCGACGCCCCATTTGATCATTCTTCAATCTTTGGTCTTTATGATTTATACGTCTTCACTTGCGTTTAGGGTTTGGCTCCCGCATGCTCATGATGACTCATTTGTCAGACAAACGTTTCGTCAGGCTTTTACAGCTCCACCGAGAAATCCAGAATATAACGATTTATCAAAGATCAATCAATATTGTAGTAATCGAATATCAGACTCATCTAAACACAAAAAATGTTGTTGATGCTTGTTAGCGTTGCGATCGATGATAAACACTTGTGCAAATTATTTGTTTGTTTTCCGGATTACAGTATAAAATAAAAAAATGATTACACCAATAAAAAGTGCAAAATAAGAGAACACTGGAATTGAGAGAGATACTAAACTACATATTTTTCATTTAGACTTAGGCTTAGCACTTATTTTTCACTTAGGCTTAGGCTTAGCACTTATTTTTCATTTAGGCTTAGGCTTAGCACTTATTTTTCATTTATGCTTAGGCTTAGCACTTATTTTTCACTTAGGCTTAGGCTTAGCACTTATTTTTCATTTATGCTTAGGCTTAGCACTTATTTTTCACTTAGGCTTAGGCTTAGCACTTATTTTTCATTTAGGTTTAGGCTTAGCACTTATTTTTCATTTAGGCTTAGGCTTAGCATTTATTTTTCACTTAGGCTTAGGCTTAGCACTTATTTTTCATTTAGGCTTAGGCTTAGCACTTATTTTTCATTTATGCTTAGGCTTAGCACTTATTTTTCACTTAGGCTTAGGCTTAGCACTTATTTTTCATTTAGGCTTAGGCTTAGCATTCCTTTTTCACTTAGGCTTAGGCTTAGCACTTATTTTTCATTTAGGCTTAGGCTTAGCACTTATTTTTCATTTAGACTTAGGCTTAGCACACACACACACCTAAATGAAAAATAAATGCTAAGCCTAAGCCTAAATCAAAAAAGTGCTAAGCCTAAGCCTAAATGAAATATAAATGCTAAGCCTAAGCCTAAATGAAAAATAAATGCTAAGCCTAAGCCTAAATGAAAAATAAGTGCTAAGCCTAAGCCTAAATGAAAAATAAGTGCTAAGCCTAAGCCTAAATGAAAAATAAATGCTAAGCCTAAGCCTAAATGAAAAATAAGTGCTAAGCCTAAGCCTAAATGAAAAATAAATGCTAAGCCTAAGCCTAAATGAAAAATAAATGCTAAGCCTAAGCCTAAATGAGAAATAAGTGCTAAGCCTAAGCCTAAATGAAAAATAAATGCTAAGCCTAAGCCTAAATGAAAAATAAATGCTAAGCCTAAGCCTAAATGAAAAATAAATGCTAAGCCTAAGCCTAAATGAAAAATAAATGCTAAGCCTAAGCCTAAATGAAAAATAAATGCTAAGCCTAAGCATAAATGAAAAATAAATGCTAAGCCTAAGCCTAAATGAAAAATAAATGCTAAGCCTAAGCCTAAATGAAAAATAAATGCTAAGCCTAAGCCTAAATGAAAAATAAATGCTAAGCCTAAGCCTAAATGAAAAATAAATGCTAAGCCTAAGCCTAAATGAAAAATAAATGCTAAGCCTAAGCCTAAATGAAAAAATAAATGCTAAGCCTAAGCCTAAATGAAAAATAAATGCTAAGCCTAAGCCTAAATGAAAAATAAATGCTAAGCCTAAGCATAAATGAAAAATAAATGCTAAGCCTAAGCCTAAATGAAAAATAAATGCTAAGCCTAAGCCTAAATGAAAAATAAATGCCATCATGTACAAGTTTCAGCTTGATATCTCAACTGACGCCAAAATCACACAAGAAATAAAAAAGTGTATTTTGACTTTCCGGCGCTACTGTACATGTGTAAAAGTTCCAATAAGAGTCAGTGAGAGACATATCGTTTGCTTATTTAATTAATTAATTAATTTTTTAAAATTTTGATGGTTTGATATACCCAAAAATAAGATGAGTTGATGTGCGAAGATGAATATTGTAGCAAACGACGTTGATCAATTACTTTATCTTTCAGTCAACAGAGTAGATATAGTTGATCGTATGAGGTAGACCAATTTATCTTTGATCTCTCCTTACTCAGGAAGTAGCACCTTCTTCAACTTGTCCGCGGACATGTCTTGGACCCACTGTCGTCTTCATCCTTAATTTTATTTAGCGTTACTTACGGTCTTAACTTAGTTAATTAAGTGCTTAAGTGGCCCTAACTCAGCTCGGGCTAAGGTACCTTCTTATGGCAGTACGACATTTTGGAACGGCCGTTTTGGAACGGGACGTTTTGGAACACGGCCGTTTTGGAACGGGACATTTTGGAACACGGACGTTTTGGAACGGGACGTTTTGGAACACGGACGTTTTGGAACACGGACGTTTTGGACGTTGGGGGGGGGGTGACATTTCAGCAACCGCATTTCGGCAACCGACATTTCGGCAACGGGGCATAACTCGGTTCGTAGGGGTCATAGAAGCATGAGATGGTTATCAATGTGATCAGCATCAGTAACACTACCGTAATATACAGTAACCCAATCGGTGGGTCAGATCAAGTTCGGTGGGTTAGATTTCACTAAAAATTGTCGGAAGAGCCACTACTTGTGAGTTATCATTATGAGCAATTGCAAACTACCGTAATCTACCGTAATCCGGTTCGGTGGGTCACATCAAGTTCGGCGGGTCAGATTTTAGTAATAACACAACCGGCATTCAGGTAACGTTCCATAACTAGCTTGTCGGGTCCTAGCAATTTTTTTTCAAATAAACTTTGAAAATTTAAACAATTTTTTTAAATTATGATATTTTTAACGTCATTTACCGCATACCTCTGTTGTTAGTTACAGTCATGCTTACTCTAATCTGACACACAATTTTAGCGAAATCTGACCCACCGAACCGCTTTACGCTAGATTTCTGTAGTTTGCAATAGCTGATAATGATTTCGCACAAGTAGTGGCTGTTCCGACAATCTTTAGTCAAATCTGACCCACCGAACTTGATCTGACCCACCGAACCGGATTACGGTAGATTACTGCAGTATTACTGATTCTGATCACATTGATACCCATCTCATGTTTCTATGACCCTACTAACCGAGTTATGCCCCGTTGCCGAAATTTCGGTTTTCGAAATGCGGTTGCTGAAATGTCACCCCCCCCCCCCCCAAACGTCCGTGTTCCAAAACGTCCGTGTTCCAAAACGTCCCGTTCCAAAACGTCCCGTTCCAAAACGTCCCGTTCCAAAGCGTCCCGTTCCAAAACGTCCCGTTCCAAAACGTCCGTGTTCCAAAACGTCCGTGTTCCAAAATGTCCCGTTCCAAAACGGCCCGTTCCAAAACGGCCGTGTTCCAAAACGGCAGTTCCAAAATGTCGTACTGCCCTTCTTATCGCGTTTGGACTTTAGCGGTGAACCCAGACTGTCTTAAATTGCTAAGTTCACCTTAAGGCGCTAAGTCGCATTAAGCGCAGTAACCTTCGGAGGTGGGGTAGGCGTGTGTTGCGGGACAGGTGCTGCGGGTGCCACCGTGGGAGCCACACAAGTATTAGCGATCAATGAGGGGGTTGCCTTGTCCTTTTTGGGATCTTCCTTAAAGGGAGCGTAACCTCACTCAATGGTCTCTTCGACGCGCAATGTTCTCTCGTTGTTAGAGAACAGAGAAATAGTGTGCGCAATGAAGAGGCCATTGAGTGAGGTAACGCTTCCTTTACATTGTACACTTGACTTACCTTCTTAAGTCGACTAAATTGAACAGATTGACTACATTAACGGTCGAGCAATATTATACGAATATCCAAAGCTCTACTCTGCTCTCTATAAGCTCAGACCCTCTACTTAAAATATCTTCAAAAGAATTGTTCTGAACGCAACAGTTCGATCAAATTAGCAGGGGGTGAATATCGACTCAATTACCTTCTTCGGAGCTTGTGGAATGAATGTGATATTTTTTTAACCAGAAAAAATCTTGCAATACAACAATCGAATATCCGCTCTGGTCACACTCTCTCAATTAATTCCATTTTGTAATCGATGATATTCATTGATTGGAATAGGCAGTGAAATATTAGGGGGATCAGCCCATTCAACCTGTAAAAAAAAATTTATTTAAACAAATATTAAATTACTTTCAGAATTCTCGAACTCGCCATTAATATTTCATTTTTCACATCAATTCAATAACTTTTTAAATGTCACTGACGCAACTACATACTGCAGGTGTGTCACTAAAACTTTACACTTGCTGGCACAGAGAAGCCAGGATTATACTCAGGTTGATTTTAGGACTAGCACAGAACACTCTTGCCCAGAACACGAGCAAACAAAGAGAAAACGGGAACATGCCAAAAAAAAGCAAAAAGAGTTGACCAGATTTGGGAATGTTTATATTTCACTGATCCTCCTCTGTGATTCGAACTTTCTTGCCGACCAACCGCTCGAATTGGCCGTCCGACCTCTTATCCACTAGACCATGGGTCCCTATTAACATTCATTTCAAACGAACTAGATATATTTTCCCAGTCCATTTGAGTTTACTCCTTATATATAGTGATTTTGGCTCCGCCCATTTAACTTCGCGGGCTTGGACACCCAATATCATCCCTATCACCCCCAAATATCTTTATTCTGTCGGAAAATGGACTCCTGACGAGCATCAAAATACTGAAGAAGTCGAGCGCATTCCACTTCTTCAGCGGCTCCCGAGAATTAGTTACTAGCAGCGACGATGTTCTGATCAAAAGTCATCGATGATGAGGTCAAAGGCAGATCATACCTGTAAAAGAAGAGATTACTATAGGTTAAAGAGTGAAAATTGACAACATCTTTGCCTTTCCCCGACGCCCCATTTGATCATTCTTCAATCTTTGATCTTTATGATTTATACGTCTTCACTTGCGTTTAGGGTTTGGCTCCCGCATGCTCATGATGACTCATTTGTCAGACAAACGTTTCGTCAGGCTTTTACAGCTCCACCGAGAAATCCAGAATATAACGATTTTGGGCAAAATTAGACGAATCGACCTATAGGATGAGAGATTACCTTAGATTCATCAATTTTCCCTACGCTCGGGCTACGGTCATGGTCTACGGTCATTGTCTATGGCCTCACAGTCACTATGGATTTTACACGCAATTTTCTAAAACGTTGAAAAGTTTGCTTTTTTTCGCTCGAGTTCAGTATATAAAGTGAAACACTGTAAACAGTGTTGATCAAAAGTCACTAAAGAAAATAATAATCACTCTCCACAAGTTGCACACTTTTTCGCTTTTCTTTCTCTTCTTTTCGTAACGCCAAATAAGAGTTATGCTTTGTTACATTCCTTTAGCATCCTGTCTGTCATGAAGTCACGGCGTAATGGTATGGAGATGTATAGGCCTGATCCTGGCAGTCACGTAGTCCGAAAGCAACATACTTTTATCTAGCGGCGTACGTGTATAAGGGTCCACACAATATAATCCATAGATAAATATTACCTTGAACAGCTACAACGTCGTTGATGAATCGAACACGTCTTCGAGGAAGTCGTGTTCAGGGATAACAGCGAGAGAAGGAGAAGAGCAGAGCGATGGCAGCAAGTGAAAGAAATAAGAATAGGTTAATAACGTATAGATCAAAGATCAAAGATCAAAGTTCACCTTTAAAATGGGGACAAGTGGAGAAGGGATGAGAAGAGGAGACGAAACAACCCACCGCGAAACGCAAATGAAGGGAATGAAAATGAGACCACTTAGTAAGTAAAATCATCATATTCAAATTGAAAGGGACTAGACAATAACAGAAGGACAATGCACAAATCGGGTCGGCAACAATAGTTCAAAAGTAGATCAAATGCTTTAGAAATAACAAAATTGTTGTTTCCTCATTTCTATTTGGGATTAACTTTATACCTTACAGGGCTGTGCGTGAAATCTTCTTCGTAAAATTTTCGCGTCAAATTTATAAGAAATTGTCTCACATTTATTTGTTGATAAAAGAGAAATGCGAATGTTCATACAACTATCTAACAGCAACAGGAACAAATGATTAGCAATAAGTTACAGTTAATGAAAGCATTTGCGGAAATCCATCTTTAATCGTCAAAAATGAAGATTTTCAAGTGTATGTTGAACTTTCAGAAGCTTTTTCACTCAATTAGTGTACAGTGCAATTCAATTTTGTCATTTCAAGCAATATTTGCTAGAGGAAGATGAGGCGAAAAGTAGGGTGTATTCCAGTTGCCGATTGCTCAGTCCAGGGCATCTCTCCATCGTACCGTAGGTTTGCGGACGGTAGATTCCGGTTGTAAGGCGTCCATAGTGTAGTAGTGGTGCCCCACTGCGCTCCTGACTTTGAGGGCCCAGAGCACTTTCCGTTTCAGCAATGTACTTACAATGTAATTAGTGTACTGCAATTATGAATGCAAATGGAGAAGGTTACAGGGATCAAACTTCTTACGAAAGCTTTGTATTGCATTTTCAAATACATATTTCAAGTCAGTTTTGCGAGTTGAAGGTCATAAGATCAACTATTTTAACTATTTCGAATCGTTTTTCTTGTGTGTCAGCTGCATTAAAAAGATTAAAAGAACAAATGAGAAAATAACTACAGTGCGGGGGGCATGATGTCGAAGACGAGGGCACGGCCCCTCGAGCTGGACTTGTTTACAGTATCTTCCATGCAATTCTTTATCACTGAAGGTGACAATATTAATAGTATAAGTATATGTTTGATGCACTTTAAATGTACAAATTATCTTATGCGGTGTTACATTTTCAAAATGCGCGCACGTCCAACTGAAAAAACGCACGTGGGCGTGCGCACGTTTTGAAAATGTAACACCGCATTAAGCTTGAAGTCAGTTCTAAGCATTTTTTGTTAAGAGATTCTGCATATTTTTTCCATTTTACAATGTTAGGGGTTAGATGTGCCTAAAACTTTACACTTGCTGGCACAGAGAAGCCAGGATTATACTAAGGCGGATTATAGGACTATCCTCTTGCATATAACACACGCAAACCAAGAGAAAACGGGGTCTCTTCAAGGAAAAAATAGCAAAAAGAGTTGGCAAGATTTGGGAATGTTTATATTTCACTGATCCTTCTCTGTGATTCGAACTTTCTTGCCGACCAACCGCTCGGATTGGCCGTCCGACCTCTTATCCACTAGACCATGGGTCCCTATTAACATTCATTTCAAATGAACTAGATATACTTTCCCAGTCCATTTGAGTGTACTACTTATATATAGTGATTTTGGCTCCGCCCATTTAACTTCGCGGGCTTGGACACCCAATATCATCCCTATCACCCCCAAATATCTTTATTCTGTCGGAAAATGGACTCCTGACGAGCATCAAAATACTGAAGAAGTCGAGCGCGTTCCACTTCTTCAGCGGCTCCCGAGAAATCAGCAGCAACGATATTCTGATGACAGTAATGGATGATGAGGTCAAAGACAGATCATACCAGTAAAAGAAGAAATTGCCATAAATTATAGAGTGAAAATTGACAAAATCTTTGCCTTATCCCGAGGGTCCATTTCATCATTCTTCAGCACTACTTCAGAATAGTGTTGCAGTCCAAAATAATAGTATAAGTGCCTAATATAAACGTCCTTTCCCTTGTGTTTATTTCATTTTTCATGTCCTTTTGGACTTGCCCTGTGTTCTGGTACCTATTCTGAAGTAGTGCCCATTCTTCAATCTTTCATCTTCATGTTTTATACGTTTTCACTTGTGGCCGTATGCAAGAACCGTTTTCCAGGAAAATGTGACGTCATTAACGTAGGCGGAGGCGTTTTCCAAAAATCCTCCGCCTACGCTAGTGACGTCACATTTTCCTGGAAAACGGTTCTTGCATACGGCCATTGATTTGAGGGTTTAACAACCGTTTGCTCCTGAATTAAATTAAAATTATTATTAAAAATTGATAGCACATTTGTCAGACAAATGGTTCGCGAGGTTTTTACAGCTCCACCGAGAAATCCACGTCAAGGATATGACGATTTTAGTCAATGTCATAAGATTTTGATGTTGGACACGGCGTGCGTGCATAAGGCCAGAACCACACAACATAATCAATAGCTAAATAAGCCTAAGATGCTTCTTACCTTGAACAGCTACAACATCGTTGATGAATCGAACACGTCTTCGAGGAAGTCCGGACTAAGGGCTAGCAGCGAGAGAAGGAGAAGAGCAGAGCGATGGCAGCAAGTGAAAGAAATTATAATAGGTTAATAACGTAAAGATCTGTCACTCTTCTGCCTTTTTCTCTACGGTGCGGTCGGTTGGATTCTTCTCTCTCCACTCTCTACTACACTCGCCAATTCCATCAAGAAAAGAGGATAAACAGTTGAATCCCCTCCTAGAAGACTTTGGAAAGTCAGGAGCGGTATCTCCATCTTGTCAAGCAGGCCAATTGGACGAACAACGCAAAGTTTTCGTGGGTTATTTGAATGTTCTTATCAAGATTCTTTTTGGACGTTTTCTTGAATGGAGAAGAATTCTCTCAGAGACCGAAGGATAGAACTTGTGGATATGAAGATTCCCCCTGCTTTGACCCCCTCTACATATGACATGTAGACAGGATAAATTATTATTATTATTATTATTATTATTAACGTAAAGATCAAAGATCAAAGATCAACGATCACCTTTAAAATGGGGACAAATGGAGAAGGGATGCGAAGAGGAGACGAAGACAACCGACCGCGAAACGCAAATGAAGGGAATGAAAATGAGACCACTTAGTAAGTAAAATCATCATATTCAAATTGAAAAGGACTAGACAATAACAGAAGGACAATGCACAAATCGGGTCGGCAACAATAGTTCAAAAGTAGATCAGATGTAGTAGAAATCATAAAATTGATGTTTCCTCATTTTTATTTGGAATTTACTTTATACCTTACAGGGCTGTGCGTGAAATCTTCTTCGTAAAATTTTGTGTGTTCATACAACTATCTAACATCACAAGGAACAAACGATATGCAATAAGTTACAGTTAATGAAAACATTTGCGGAAATCCATCTTTATTCGTCAATAATGAAAGATTTTCAAGTGTATGTTGAACTTTCAGAAGCTTTTTCACTCAATCAGTGTACAGTGCTATTCAATTTTATCATTTCAAGCAATATTTGCTAGAGGAGGATGAGGCGAAAAGTAGGGTGTATTCCAGTTGCCGATTGCTCAGTCCAGGGCATCTCTCCATCGTACCGTAGGTTTGCGGACGGTAGATTCCGGTTGTAAGGCGTCCATAGTGTAGTAGTGGGGCCCCACTGCGCTCCTGACTTTGAGGGCCCAGAGCACTTTCCGTTTCAGCAATGTACTTACAATGTAATTAGTGTACTGCAATTATGAATCCTCGCCTGCAAATGGAGAAGGTTACAGGGATCAAACGTCTTACGAAAGCTTTGTATTGCATTTTCAAATACATATTTCAAGTCAGTTTTGCGAGTTGAAGGTCATAAGATCAACTATTTTAACTATTTCGAATCGTTTTTCTTGTGTGTCAGCTGCATTAAAAAGATTAAAAGAACAAATGAGAAAATAACTACAGTGCGGGGGGCATGATGTCGAAGACGAGGGCACGGCCCCTCGAGCTGGACTTGTTTACAGTATCTTCCATGCAATTCTTTATCACTGAAGGTGACAATATTAATAGTATAAGTATATGTTTGATGCACTTTAATTGTACAAATTATCTTATGCAGTGTTACATTTTCAAAATGCGCGCACGTCCAACTGAAAAACGCACGTGGGCGTGCGCACGTTTTGAAAATGTAACATCGCATTAAGCTTGAAATCAGTTCTAAGCATTTTTTGTTAAGAGATTCTGATTTTTTTTTTCCATTTTAGGCGTCATGTGTGTCTAAAAGTGTCCTGGTAGCGCAGTGGGTTGGGGGCTTGGCCAGTTCGCGGTGGGTTGGTGGTTCGGTTCCTTGTATGTACATTCCCACTTATTCATGGCGATCTGAAGCTGTCACATCAACATGTGATCTTAGGTTTCTTATTTTTCATTTTTGCTGATTTTTCTGCTGTTAATGAAAGTGAGTGGGTTACTTTAGTGAAATATTCAAGCTATCATGAGAGAAGAAAGATGATTTGGACAGCCAAAAGCCAATAAATTGAAAGTATACCATGTGTTTTCAATAAGATTCTACTAGAGTAGAAGAACAATAGCTCTATCAAGTTATATAACGAAGTTTTAAAGCTGCAAAAGATTTGTGCTCCAAGTGGGAATCGAACTGGCGTGGGTAAGAAGCGCCTTCCCTGTTGTATGACTACAGGGTATCGATTTGCCCGTATTTAGGCGAAACAAAATAGCCCAAATGCTGGCTAAAGAGATTCGCCCGAATACGGGCAAATTGTTACATGAGTTCCCCGATGGGGCCAATCATTTGCCCGAATATAGGCAACTTTGCTCTCAGTGTATTATACTAAACCAAGTGAAAACGGGGTCTCTTCAAGGAAAAAATAGCAATAAGAGTTGGCAAGATTTGGGAATGTTTATATTTCACTGATTCTCCTCTGTGATTCGAACTTTCTTTCCGACCAACCGCTCGGATTGGCCGTCCGACCTCTTATCCACTAGACCATGGGTCCCTATTAACATTCATTTCAAATGAACTAGATATACTTTCCCAGTCCATTTGAGTGTACTCCTTATATATAGTGATTTTGGCTCCGCCCATTTAACTTCGCGGGCTTGGACACCCAATATCATCCCTATCACCCCCAAATATCTTTATTCTGTCGGAAAATGGACTCCTGACGAGCATCAAAATACTGAAGAAGTCGAGCGCGTTCCACTTCTTCAGCGGCTCCCGAGAAATCAGCAGCAACGATATTCTGATGACAGTAATGGATGATGAGGTCATACCTGTAAAAGAAGAAATTGCCATAAATTAAAGAGTGAAAATTGACAAAATCTTTGCCTTATCCCGAGGGTCCATTTCATCATTCTTCAGCACTACTTCAGAATAGGGTTGCAGTCCAAAATAATAGTATAAGTGCCTAATATAAACGACCTTTCCCTTGTGTTTATTTCATTTTTCATGTCCTTTTGGACTTGCCCTGTGTTCTGGTACCTATTCTGATGTAGTACCCATTCTTGGAATGGGAGATATGAGAGGGAGAAGAGATAGAAGATGGAGAGAGAAGAGAGCGACAGAGAGGTAGAGAGTGGGGAGAGAGAGCACACGCACGACTTTTAAAGGAAAATCCCACGCTAATTTTACTCTCCGCAATACTCTCTCGTAGACAAAGAAAGCGAGAGAGTGTTGTCAGAGCGGAGAGTTACGGAAACTTCTCTCCCACATTCATAATCTATGGGATTTCCATCTCATCAACGCACATATATAGATCTACATAGGTGGGAATTGAGAGACTAAGAACACATCTACATCAACATATCAACTAACAAAACTTTAAAAATTGTATTCTTGATATGCAAATAGTTGATCGACATGAATTATAAACTACCTCCCATTGATTTCAACTGAAATATTACGTCAAAAATCAGAGGCGGATTGTTGGAAAGAGGTTAACATCAAGATTACCGTAACATCTAAATTCATGGTCTCACTTAGAACCTTACACTTAGATAACTCTAGCAGAATTGAAAAGGGTTACGGAGAGGCAACTATGGTAGTCGACCCTAGCTACCGTAATCTTTGAGCGTTTCTCAAAAACCGCAAGGCTAAACTCAGCTGACAACTGATTTCAAACATGGATTAGATATGCAGTCAATAATTGAAATGTATGAGCTTTATTCATAGACATATTTGAGATCAAACTTGATTTGGTATAGGATTGTGGCCCTAAAGAGGGCCGTTGGGTTCTGGGTTTAGCCGTGAGTACTAAGCAAGGCGTTTATTCCTTTTCTCCGGCGGACTTCTTGGGGAGAAGAACGGCGTTGATGTTGGGAAGAAGACCTCCTTGAGCGATGGTGACTCCAGCCCTGAGCTTGTACGTCGTTGCGGACGGCAAGCTGGAGATGGCGAGGATTGATTCTGGTCTTCTTGTAGGGACCATCGTGAACTGAATATTCAAGATTATAGGTAGCATAGGTGGGCACGCTGGGGGAAAGGCTGTGCGCAAACCTGGGGATCGTAAGGTAAGGCTATGCGCATGGTCATATTTTAGCAGATTTGACTGGAAATTTTCTAATTTTTGCGAGGCAAAGCTATGCGCAAAGCCCCGCAAGGGAATGCAAGGCTGTGCGCAAAAAGAATTCGTTTTCACGCGCCCACCTATGATAGGTAGATCAATCGATAATTCAAAGCAAATATTGAAGAGATACCGCACTCTACCACACTCCTTCTCAATATTCCGAAAACGAGTCAAAAATAATGTATCATTCAATGTAACACAATGCAGAATACACTATGAGCCCAACAACCGTCAGAATTGATATAATATAAAAAGGATAGCTTAACAGAAACAATTGGGGACTCCTTGTGACCAAAATCTAGGGCCAAATTCACGCACCCACCTATTATATTATATTTATTTATCCATCAGTTAAAATATAAGCTATGGTCCCATATATCAGAACAGTATTCTATCTACAGTATCCCTGGAACGACTACAGTACCCCATCGTCTATCGTACCTGAATCCTCCATAGTCTCCCTGATCTCGTCGATACGCCGGCCATTGTGCGCCCAGACGGGCAAACTAAAAAAAACGAAATTAAAATAATCCTAAATCCTTCGAATAGACCCATTTCTAGAGAACCTCCTCTCACTCTTGATCAATTATTACATTATCGATTGATGTTATACTATCAATCGATAACTAATTGACCAAAACCGGATGGGATATGAACCAACTACTAACAGTTATAAAATTTTGATTGATTGATCAGACTACAATCAGACCGATTGATATGAAACGAAGGTAAAAAATGGCGATTTATAAGCAAAACAACGAATTTTCCAAATCGACCCACTATGCAAAAAGGGCGAGTGCATCGAAAATGTAGGTGCCTTATCACATATTTCTAATGCATTTTCCAAAGAACAATATAACCAAGTACAAGATATTATTATTTGCTAGAAAATATAAAGAACACAGTATCCATATTCTCAATCAATCAATCAATATTGCTATCCTCCATCAAATCAATAAATCAATAAACTGACACCATCTCCGTCGTGAAGTAGAACGAGAGCGAGGAGGAAGGACAGATGAGGAGAGTAGCTGACTAAATGAAGAGATTAAAGTTCGAAGATCAAAGATTAATGATTGCAATACAATCTATATAAAAAGAGGTGTGCCTATTTCTGATCAAGAACTCATCTACTATAAGCCTACAGTATCAACCAATCTACAGTATGACGAAAGTAGGACCAATACCGTACCCTCTGATCGGCCCTGTACAGGAGGGACGATAACTCGTTCAAATTTTCAAAATGGGCGCACGTCCACGTGCGTTTTACTAACTGAAAAACGCACGTGGACGTGCGCCCGTTTTGAAAATGTAACATGGTCCAAGAATAGTGTAATTATTTGTATGAATTCCAGTGTAGATTAAATAAATGATAAAAAATGACGAAACTAACCAAGACATGATTATCCGTTTCCGTTTCTCCACTCTCTCCACCATTTGAAGAAACACAGGAAAAGAACTGAAATGTATCCACAAAGCATCAAACGTAACGAGTATTATTGAATACAAGTTTTAATGAATGAATAAGTGAACAAGTATGTATTGATATGTGTAACACCAGGTATGTGGCATTATTCTACAATAAAACATGACTATTATGCCTTCTCTCGTATATACAAATCATAGACTGTGGTAGGTTTCAAAAGTATAGGAAGGACAACCAAATTCTTTTGGGTTGTCCGTCCTATCATAGGTGGGCACGCTGAGGGAAAGGCTGTGCGCAAACCGGTCAAGAGGGAGGTAAGGCTGTGCGCATGCTTATTTTTTTACGAATTCAACCGGAAATTTTCCAATTTTTGCGAGGCAAGGCTATGCGCAAGACCATCATGGGAAGGCAAGCCTGTGTGCAAAAAATATTCGTTTTCACGCGCCCACCTATGCGTCCTATATGGTCACAATAGTTCCAAACTAAGCCAATATATACGACAATCACACAGGACAATGCTTAATAATAAAGATAATTATCGTAAATGACTGATCTGAGCAACAGCATATCATCACGTTTCGAAACATCGAGAGGCCGAATCTTCACGGTTAACCTGAAATAAAGCAAATTCACATTAGTGAAAGGGTAGTGATGTAATAGATCGTAAACTATGCATATTTGAATTGGGTTGATTAGTCAATGTAATGAGCATAACTTTTAGTAAACTCGTCAGAATTTTAGAAAATATGTAAACTCAGACTTAGAGAGACTACTCACCATTTATAGGGTGGCAATATAGGTGAGTGAAGAGACATTCTCGCCACCATAGTGTTTACCCATATAAGGAGATTTCGTACCTATTTACAAAAATACACAATCGTTCGATACTACAGGGGTGTTTAAATTCAAGCATGACCGCGGATACAAGTAAAATCATGGCTATGCGCATGGCCTTTTTTTGGAGATTTAACTGGAAATTTTCCAATTTTCGCGAGGCAAAGCTAAGTGCAAAGTCCAGCAAGGGAAGGCAAGGCCGTGCGCAAAAAGAATCAGTGTTTTCTTTGATTTTCGGCTTAAAGTGCTCAAAAAAGGATCATACGATATTTATCTCAGTAGCATACTATATAAATGACCTAATTTAGTTGTTTTCCGTGAAACAACGAGTTTCAACGCTTTTGAAGTGTATAAAACCATCTTTTTCGAGCAAAAATCGAGCATTTTCGGGCATTTTCCACCTGAACTTCTAAACAGCATTTTACGCATTTTCTTGCAATTTCCGTTCTGAAGTTCTGAACACCGCATAAGACAAATGAGACAAATGGCGGAAGCCCTTTCGACGAAAAATAAAGTAAGAAATGCCACTGACCGACAGAGACAAGGACTCCTTTCTTGACTTTCACTTCTTCTTGTCTCCACGGGTAGTCTTCTGGGACTTGGCGGCCTTCTTCGCTCCCTTGGCGGATTGCTTGGGTGGCATACTGACGATGAGGGTTGGTTAGTGGCGAGGTGTTAGGGCCTACTGAGTTCATATGCATGAACGCCGACAAACCTTTGTCCGACAAACGTGACGTCACAACCGTAGGCGGAAACGTTAGCCGAAAATCCTCCGCCAACGCTTTTGACGTCACGTTAGTCGGACAAACGGTTTGCCGGCGTTCATGCATACGGCCTCTGAAGGAAGAATTATGAAAATATAACAAATTAAAACCATTGTAAAGGCGACAAATGCTTTCGCAACCTGCCGAAGAGAGATGCCGCAAAATAAACTGTAGAAAATCGTCAAACTGTGTGAATCGATAAGTGACTTTATTTTCATTAATTTAGATTTATTACGCGAAAAAAATGTTGAAAGGAATTTAAAATTTATTTTTTTGTTTACAAAATGATCATTATCCATGGTAAAAGCTAAATTATTGCATGTTCTTGGCACTGTGCCAAGAAATATTTTCGTTGTCTATCTCTTTCCTTTCGCGTCTTCTCTCACCATCTCCCTCTTTCTCTAGCATGTTCTAACCACGAATTCTTCCCACGCCATGAGTGATCGTTCTTTGATCAAAGCAGAGACTGTGCAGATATGAGAGAGAGTGAGGAAGTGTGAGAGAGGTCAGAGAAAGAGAGACATGATCCATAATTGTTTACTAATCTGTCTAATCGGTCTCGATCTCTTCCCGACTTTTTCTGGTTTTCTTCTGCTTCTACTTAGAAATTTGTCCAGTCCCTTGGATCACTCTCTGCCTATCTTCGTCTCGCTTCCCTCTCCCTCTCCTTCTCTCCCTCTCCTTCTCTCCCTCTCCTTCTCTCCCTTTCCCTCTCCTTCTCTCCCTCTCCTTCTCTCCATCTCCTTCTCTCCCTCTCCTTCTCTCCCTCTCCTTCTCTCCCTCTCCTTCTCTCCCTCTCCTTCTCTCCCTCTCCCTCTCCTTCTCTCCCTCTCCTTCTCTCCCTTTCCCTCTCCTTCTCTCCCTCTCCTTCTCTCCCTCTCCCTCTCCTTCTCTCCCTCTCCCTTTCCTTCTCTCCCTCTCCTTCTCTCCCTCTCCTTCTCTCCCTTTCCCTCTCCTTCTCTCCCTTTCCCTCTCCTTCTCTCCCTCTCCTTCTCTCCCTCTCCCTCTCCTTCTCTCCCTCTCCTTCTCTCCCTCTCCTTCTCTCCCTCTCCCTCTCCTTCTCTCCCTCTCCCTCTCCTTCTCTCCCTCTCCCTTTCCTTCTCTCCCTCTCCTTCTCCCTCTCTCCTTCTACTTTTCTGTCGGATGTATAAGCTATCTTGGAACTTTCTTTGTTCATGTTGTCAAGTCCTTCATCATCGCCATTTTATTTGAAACAAGACTACAGACGTGACCCTCGATGTTTTCGTAATCGAATCGAGATAGACAGCGTTATCGATCGATTGCAAGGGAACAGAGTAGGGGACAAGAGCGGGTGATCTACCCTCTCGCTCTGTTCAATCGACCTCAGTCTCTTTCTTCTATCTTCTATCTATCTCGATCTCCTTCCCAGTATCGTTCATAGCTGTTGTTTGTCTGATTGTTGTTCATGCTCGCGTGTTTGATTTGCTAGTGGTGCATAGGTTTTCTCGGTAGTTCTCAAGCGTACTTCATTGCTAGGCCACTTTGTTTTAAGCTTAGATTAATGCATGTTAGGCAGTATTTCATTCAATGTGATATTGATTTCGGTAGATCACTCTTTCATAAATATTATTGATTTCTTTTCCACGTATACTTGTGTCGCCCACATCCACATCTCGACTAAGTATCTTTGACGTTTACAGTGCCTCCTCTCCTTTCCCATCAGCACTCGATCTTCACACATCCCCACTGTAGATGGCTCATCCTGCTGAGCCGGAGTTTGGTCGTCACGGAGAGTACAGTACTGGAAGAACTGCTGTTGAGGTTTGATCTTTGATCTTTGATCTTCTTGATCTTTGATAACTTTGACTTTCGCTCTGTATCACAAATCATCAAATCCTTTTTTGATTCCTCAGCATTCTCAAAATCGATTAGCAATTATTGATTGGTACCTAATTACTACTATTTCCAGGCATTCCGTCAGGGCGCCTACACTAAACCCACCAACATGTACCATGGCAAGGGGGAAACCGGCGGGTCCATGTGAGAGATTGCGGTAGTCATCCATCCGACCCACTGAACTACCGTATCCCAAGTGTAATCCTACCGAGGAGTCTCTGGATGAAGATGCAGATGCATGCGGACTCGCAGAGGGACGCGATGGGCGACAAGTGCTGTCGATTCCTGCACCATGTGAGTTTTGGCGGCTACAGTACCCATTTACACAACGCTGTTAATCACGAACTGACTTTTCCAGATGCCGTCGTTCATGCTGATCATCGCGATCATAGTCGTCATCGGTCTGGTAATAGCGACGGTCCCCATCGCCTTCATTCTCATCTCGAACAGTAATAGCGACGAGAAGGCAGAGGCGTAATCGCGACCCGGAGGAGTCGTGTTCCACGTGGGTTACTTAGTATCTAGACGCGGCTTAGGCGTTTAAAGTCTTACGTTAAACGTTCTTAGTCGCGCTAAATCATAATGGCTAAACAAACTATAAGTATATGGCTTTCGAATGAGCAATAAATGATCACTCTTAAAATGCATAAGAATCTCCTTGTAATGTCTGTAGTGTTTTCAGCCAATTCGACACGGATTTGTCTGGCCCGGCTACAACGAGAACACCGACATGGAGCACGAAGATGTAGGCTGGAGATCAAAGATCAAATATCACAGATCAAAGATCAATCCACCCCTTTTAGATACATGATAGTCTTCGAGACTTCTCGGCATCTGCGCTCTTCCCACCCAACGTCTCGCTGTGCATGGGATTCGGATTCGCTTGCACGTCACGACCGGTATGTGGGAGTGTATTGTGTTATCGATCGGAACCACTGAACCATGCCTTTTAACCAACTGAATTTTGGCCAGGTTCATTGATCTTTGAAAGAGATCCATTCTCTGCTCTAATATTTTGAACTTTTGGGTTGTTTGATTGAAATTTAAAGACACATCCCGAGATAATTGGAAACTCTTCACTCTGGCAACGAAAGCGAGAGAATATTGCCAGCGAGGAGAGTTTCAAATTAGCTCGGGCCGTTGTGACTTTAAACTTTAAATCATTTGCTCATTTATCTTATGCAGAGTATCATCATCTCTACTACGCAACGCTGTGATGGAAAGGCGGACTGTGGGGATGGATCGGACGAGATGACATGTATAGGTATACGGTAGTTTTGATATACTGTAGTTTCTAAGGATACGGTAGTCTATAGCTATATGGTAGTGTACCTGACACATGAAGTGCGAGGGCGAGAAGGAATGCGACAGGATGTGCGGATTAGATCTAAAAGATCAAAGATCAATTCACGAACCTGCGTGCACCCCTTTGCCGCGAAACGTGACGTGGCAAGCGTATTGCGCTTGTGACGTAATGTTTGTCGATAAACCGTTTGTCAACGTTCTTGCATACTGCCTCTGGTGTGGTGTGGTTCGACATTTGATGTGATAAACGTCGCCTTGGTTCAGGTGCGCCACAGGCAACAAGTGCGTCGCCAAGGAGGCCAAGTGTGACGAAGTACGCGACTGTGACGATGGCAGTGACGATAAAGAGTGCACGCAGGTTCGTGAAGTGATCTTTGATCTTTGATCTTTTAGAGCTAATCTTTGATCTTTGCAGTGCCCTGCGTCTGCGCTTCACAGTGTGAAGGACAAGCGCTGCTTCCCCGTTGTGATGGTGTGCCCGACCGCTCTGATGGCAGTGACGAGTCTAACTGCACTTGTGATGGTAAGTGGGCGGAGTCTATCGATTTGTGGACGTGGCCTAATTAAATTTCGCTATTTTCTCGATTTTTTGGTCTTTGATCTTTGATCTTTGTAGTCTTTGATCTTTGTAGTCTCTTAGTACTAGTTAAAGGCACACACCAGTCTACTTTGACTCTCCGCTCTGACAACACTCTATCGCAAACGAAAAAAGCGAGAGGATTGTGAGAACGAAGAGTTTCCAATTAGCTCGATGTATGACTTTAAAATAGACTTCAACTAAATAATTGAATATTTTTATGGAAGAGATAATTCTTCCCTCTATATTATTCAATATTACTAGAGTCCTGGATATGCAAAAAATTGTGATGAAGTTGAAATCTTTGAATAAGCGTGATTCTATCATTCTTCAGGGTGTCTTCATCGTCTTTGCTGATGATGTCATCAGAAGGAGAACTCCATCGTTTCTGATGATCGACGCGATTTTTGGAGGATTATCTAGCAGCTTTCCGCCGTATCCCTTTGATCCCATCTTCCGAAATAATAAAGACTTTGGGGTTGTTAATGTCTGAAATCGGTGTCGAAGCCCGCGAATTTAAATGGGAGGAGTTAGTATCGCTATATAAATAGGGTTTACCAAATGGGCGGAGCCATGCATCGGTATATAGGAACGGGTGTGAGTGAGTATATTTAGATCCTTTGACACATCAGACAATAGGGACCCATGGTCTAGTGGATAAGAGCCCGGACAATCAACCGGATCGGTTGGTCGGCAGAAAGGTTCAATCCCCCGAGAAGGATCAGCAAAAGAAATCATGTCCCAATTGTGACCTACCCTTTTTGCCATTTTTCACTTGATGCCTTCTCGCTCTCCCTGCGTTAACGTCTAGTGAGTGACAGAGGTCCCATAGAATGACTGTGAATCGTGAACTAACTTTTTATTAACATTCTGTTCCATTGAGTTTCACATTGTGGAAGGGAAAATGCTGAGTCAAAATCGTACTGTTCTTCTCGCTACGTTTCATCCAATAAAGATTTCGTTTTATATACTGTAGTTGTGAGCTCATGTGAAGATTTCCTCCAGAAGTAATCAATAACGTCTTTATCTTTTTTCTTATAAAAAATATATCTCTAAAATAAAAGATATTTGAACTGACCCTATAGGTCTCCCTCTCCCTATAGGTCACTCTCTCCCTCTCCCTCCGTCTACTTTCCTCGTGGCTATTGATCGTGGATATAGTTGCATTAAGAAGGTAGGCAGGGAGAGTGCTGACTGTATCATGATAAAAAAAACTCTTTAATAAATAACTCTCTTTATGATATACGATAAATAAATTAGTCTCTAAATGCGTTCCCCCTTGATCGAGTGTTGTACCGTATACCACACAGTTCGATGATTAGTCAATTGGGACATATTTATGACTTCATTATTTTTAAATTAATTTAACAAATAATTCACCATGAAATTTTCAATTTCTTGCGCTTAAAAATCGTAACAATGTGTAATCAATATAATATCATAAAAGTAGAGAATATAAATGGGCCGATTTTTCGCAACGGCCTTAACAATACATACTAAATAAATGGGTGATATATCGATGATTTTACCTACTTTGACGTACTTTTTTCGTCTAATAATAATGAACACATGACTGGAAACCAATATAAACGTATTCAGAGGTTTAGGATCAGTTAGAAAAATCACATCGACGACGTCATCTGAAGTCTACCAGTCAAGTCCTCTATGCGAAAACACACGTTTGTGAAAGAATCGGAGAGAAAAAGGAGAGAAAAAATTGCATCAACGATGACGACGTCCGAAGGCGTCGTCAGATGACGTCCGTCTGAAATCTAGCTTCAGAAGGTCTGATAACCATATGTTCCAAGTTTGACGTCGATCCGTCAACGTTGAGGACCTTTTCACTCTATAGAATCCACTAGAAAAAATATTCTAAGTCCAGAAATAGTTAGCTGTACTAGGCTGGTCAATTTTTGACCAGACTGGTCAATTTTTGTCCAGTTAAATAACTACTTGGTTATTGAAACTCAGTTATAAAGAAATCCGAGCCACGTGTAAAAGAGCCTTTAACTAACCATTAGTTGTTTAAAAGGGCCTAAATCTAAGCGCGGAGATGGTAGAAAATAGCGTGAAAAAGAGGTAGGGTTCATTAGTTGAATGGTCCTAGGATTACGGAGTAATCGCGCTATTTTCTATATTGCAGCTTTATGCATAAATTAGGGAGAAATCGCGCTATTTTCTCAATTACAATGCAATACCAAAGATACGGGAATTCACGCTATTTTCTCAATAGCAGCTTTATGCATAAATTACGTAGAAATCACGCTAATTTCTCAATTGCAATGTAATGAAAAAAACGGGAAATTGACGCTATTTTGTCAATTGCAATTATGCTAATTAAGGTTTTCGATGAATATAGATATCCAATATTGATTGGTCTCATCATTCACAAAAGTGATGATATCAATTCCGAACATCTTTATATGAGGCCGCTTGCGTAAGAATCAACTAAAATCAGTGAATTCTGGCACTATCAAGAAATCAAGTTTTGATGATCGGGGTTCTGAAGGGTGCTGATGACGATGGTCATATTCATTTTGCACCTAGACAGACCGTTGAGGCCTGACGACGTCACTTTGAAATCGAGTTTTTAGTCATTTCTCGTCCGTCACTTGATGATGCTAAATTTTACAGACTATATCTTACGGGGCAGAATCTGATGGCGATCATGCCTGTCTAATTCATTTTTCATGGAAAAGAAAAAAAATCAGCCAATTTGCAGAAGATATTTTGGAGAAAATGAACTTTAAGTGTAATCATTTTGCCGCTGGAATGGATGCAAGAGGCGAGAGTGTGTGGTGTTGCGAGAGAGCAGAGGAAAAAAAATATAATATGAAACTATTATTATCCCGCGTCTTTATACAACACATGAAATCTGTAAAAATCGAAATTGGAGCAGTTTTCCTTTAATAACAGGAAAACTGCTCCAATTAAACGGCGTGATATAACAATTTGGACAATTGTACACTTTTCAATCTCCTTTTCGAGAGAATCATTTCTATTTTTTTTTGAAAAGGAAATTGGACAACGTCGAAGTGAGATATGTTCGAAAAACGGAAAGTGATCAAAATCGACTAAGTCCATGAGCTATCTAGTAATCGAGACCCTGGGGGCCAAGAGATACGTGCAATGAACTAGATAGTAATATTGTGCGTCGTTTGAAGACATAATTTTTGCACTAAAACGGATCGGGTCAAGAAAATATTTTCGAGATAACTTCACTTTTTTTATCAAAAAAAGTGTTTTTCGCGTTTTTCGCCCTAAAGATGACTTAACAGCGAACGGCTCATCAGCAACTTTTTGGAGTGCATTAGAAGACGATTCGAATGACACCTATCGGCTCGTTGTACGATGAAAATGAACCGAGTTATGATCATTTTCAGGGTGGATCTCAAAAAATCGATAATCTACAATTTTGGCCAAATAAAGTGGCTATGTCTTCTCATGACCCCCAACCACACCCACTGACCGACTTTCATCGAAATCGGAGAGAAAAATTTTTTCCTAGTGGCATTGCCGGACGTGTTTGCTACACTTCTACGGGAGACCCGTGATAAGTCATTGAAAAAGCTCCAGACAACGTTTTTAATTTCTACTATTTATTCAAAAGTTACGAAAAAGTAGAGCACATTTTCCTCGTTTTACACACCACTTCGCCACTTTTTCGTTTCATTTATTTTCATCTCATATTTGTAATTATAAGGGTCTGTTTGTGATTTCGTGGAATTTCAGTTGATCATTGAAGATTTTGACGTATATCGAAAATGAAAATAATGATAAGTTGCAAGTGGGAGCTTTATATTTTTAATGTAATGATGCATGATAGGTATGTGCACCTCCTTTATTCTATATATTTATCGAAGAAATTCATTGATCAGAGTAGATTCTCATTCATTTTTCAAAATATGGAACAATGTTACAAAATCTCACGCAAAATCAGCAGTAATCTCACGCTGAGTAATAGGATTAAGCTTTACCCTTTACCCTTTATTTATCGGGGGGATGGGGCGAGAGAGAGAGAGAGTGGAGAAGGAAAGTTAGAAGGAGAGAGAAGGGAGGGAGCGAGCGAGCGAGAGAACTAGAGGGAAAGGGAGAGGAGGTTTCAGAAAAAAAGGGTCAACAAAATACTATATATTTGGGATAAAATACAATATCACAACGAATTAACCATAGTGTACTGATTGTTCATATGAGATTTGTGAGAGGCGATGTTGTGGTAAAAGCGGCACTAGGTCTAACGTGAAACCGATGAATAATATCCGATTGGATTATAAACATTTACATATGAATTAAATAAATAAATATGTGAGACAAGCGCTAATGAAGAGACAAAGTATGCAAATGGCTATAACCCAGTCGGCTATTATTCATCGATTCTCATCCGAACCAGTGCCGGTAAAAGCGTATACGGTTGCAGCGCATATATATTTACACTTGAATAACTGTATAGGCTTGTTTAGTGTTGCTATCTCATTGTCTGCACGGTTGCCCGTTCTTTTCTATACTAATTCGTTAATTGATGAGCTACAGTAGTTACTCTCTCCAAATAATCAATCAATACTCGACAGATATCTGACATCATTCGTAGGTTAAAGGGTTACTTCCTCCCGATATATGGGGAGAAGAGAGAGAAGACGGAGAGAGAAAAGAAAGAGACAGAGAGGTAGAGAGTGGGGAGAGAGCGCGCACGATTTGTTTTAAAGGCAAATCCTAAGCTAATTTTATTACGGGGAAATCGCGTTCATTTTTCAATTACAACATTTGCATAAATTACGGTGTAATCTCGCTAATCACATCTTTCGTCTTGCTCAAATCTTTCTCACAATGCCTAAAGACAGATTCCTGCATGCAAATGTACGATACTGTCTTATGACAGTTACCTGGTTGATCCTGCCAGCGGTGATATGCTCAGATACAAGATTAAGCCATGCATGTATAGGAAAAAGCCTCGTTTCAGGGCAAACCAACAGTACGATGGCGGATTCGGACACGCTCAACCAATCGATGTTCACGGTTTAAAGAGGAAGAGTAGAATTAGGTAGGATTGGGATTGATTATAGGAGAAAGAAACGAAGGTAGGGGGGAGAAGGAGAAGTCGGAGTTTTAACTAAAAGAGAGATAGATAGAGATGGTTCATTTCTCGATTACAATATTATACATAACATAAATTTCGGGAAAACTATTTTCTCATTTGCAAATTTATCGATGAAATGAATACGATCGTAGAGGGCTGAAAATAGATTAGAAAATGAATAATTGGAAAACGAATATTCTGGACTCTTTCATCTGCCCATTTTGTGATGATATCTAGGGCAGACTGCAGAGGAGCGGATGTATTTTCTTCTTAACTAAAAGCTTTGTAAATGTTGATATCATCAGCATACATCCGTGCAATGACATCGTTATTTTGTACATGGTATGACACCACAAGGAGGGAACGACTCCTTATTCATACGAGCTACTGAATATGATTTCAAGCGCTTCCCAGATAGGTACTGCTATATTTTCATTAAATGATAAGTCAATATTTATAAGCGCATTATGCAAGAAGAGTTTTCCCATTTCTCTATTTGTGCACAAATCTCATGTAGGATGAATTGCGGCTTTTGAAAGTTGCCTAAATCAGGGTAGTGTGGTGGGGTAGGGAGCACATCATTATCGATTGTCTAAACGCTCATGAATGTTGTGGCTAGTAGGTTAGCTTTTCCAATATCGTCCGTAAATGCCATTATAATCTAAAAGTCTTTTAACACATTTTAACACTTTTTCATGAAACGAAATAACCTATGCTTATCATTACTCTCAATTGCTCTGCACTCGATTATCCTTTGGTAGCAAGATAATTCCGTGCAAAATTTCTTATTGAGAGTTTAAAATGACATAATGCTATTGGTGTCATTGTGGGTGATAGATCTCTGCCAAGCAATAAAACGTTTGTGCCAATGTCTTTCTAAATGGGGTCCCATGGATGGTATTGATTCTAGTCATCAAGGGGCAAATCGCGGATTGTTGGAGAGGCTAACAAACGCATATCTAGAATACCGTAATCTACCGTGACTACCGTAACATCTGAATTCATTGTCTCAAATAGAAGCGTAGGCTTACTTAGAACCGCGCAACTCTCACAGAATCCTGATGTGCACATTTATTTCCAAATTACAGTAGTCGGCCCGACTCTCTCGTAATATCTGAGTGTGTGATCTCAAAAGCATAATGCTAAACTCAGCTGACAGCTAAGTTCGCACATCGATTAGATATACAGTCAATAAATGAAATGCATGCGCTTTATTCATAGACATATTTGAGATCAAACTTGATTTGGTATAGGATTGTGGCCCTAAAGAGGGCCGTTGGGTTCTGGGTTTAGCCGTGAGTGCTAAGCGAGGCGTTTATTCCTTGTCTCCGACGGTCGTCTTGGGGAGAAGAACGGCGTTGATGTTGGGAAGAAGACCTCCTTGAGCGATGGTGACTCCAGCCATGAGCTTGTTCAGCTCCTCGTCGTTGCGGACGGCAAGCTGGAGATGGCGAGGGTTCATTCTGGTCTTCTTGTGCAACTAAAACTATTCAATCGATTAGAATAATAATAATATATAAAAAATGCAAATCCTAGGATACATAGATCAAAGATGAGTTCAGATCAGAAAAGATCAGAGATTAATTGCCCATGGGCAGCATAAGACACGTGTGGATGAGACGAGACGAGACTGGAAAGTTAAGATGTATTACAAATAATTACCCCCAAGTAATGATAAAAGAAGTTTAAACAGGAAAACACCACATCTCCCGCTCTTTTCATCACTATTGACGAAACTTTAAAGGCCTAAGTCATGAATAAACCACCGGTCTTCAGTCACAAATCAAAGTACCACTGATTAATATCCCGAAACAAAAATGAACCGTCCAAACTTTTCAACTAAAATTTTTCAAGAAGTATGAACAGTAATAATAATAACAGTGATTCCACAAGCATTGGGGATACCTCAAATCAATCGATTGGCTATTCAATGAAACCGTAATACGAGGGAACCGTAACCCCGTTGGCAGACTATAGTTAGCATACGATCATAATTCTACCGTAACCCAGTCTTTAATTATCATACTCAAGTTATTCCTTAATTATAGTGTAACTACCGTACCTCGATGATCTGCTATAGCCATGGTAGAACTCATTCCATCGTGAAGAAGTGCAGTGGTACGCACGATGACGAATCCCATCATCTTGGCCGAGTGATCAATTCGATACTGGAATGGTGCACATTGAGAAATGTCGTCGGACATGAACACACTCAGCGCACCACAACTACGCCATACATCCTTCATTCCACAATTATCGACTAACACAATCGACAGTTATTCTCGTCGACGTCGCCATGACATTTAGTGAATCCAGCAAAATTAAAAAAAAATAATGTAAAATCGAATGTTTCGAATATGCCCCCCTCCCTCCACCTATGAAACTACAAGTTGAGTTTGAACAATACATACTTTTTCATCTAGATGACACTATAATACACTACAATATCACATTATATGTACTACACCCTCCAGATACCCACAATATCCCACTAGGTTATTCTACAGTATACCGAGATTGAACAGTTATCGATCGGCTATAAATACCTGGTACACATCCTCACATCCGAGAGTGGACATTTCGACGGAACGAGTCGATGAGAGGGCTGAAAATATTGATTGATTGCTTGAATAATCGGATAGATGTATTTAACGATTAAATGAAATATTGATGCACGATATCCAACTCACAAAACTACACTATACTACAAAAATAATACATCTAATCGACACTATTCCTTTATCAATTTCCGCGAAAAACTTCTTATATCCACCAAGACTAGTGTGATAGGAATTACGAGTGCGCCCCATTGCACCTTATATCTGCCTACCGTACCCCCTACTCATATCGTACCTTCATGGTGTTTGAATTGTTTCGGATCGATAATCTGTATGATCATATTCACGATGGCCGAGTGACCGACTCACCCTTGATCAATTATTACATTATCGATTGATGTTATACTAAAAATCGATAACTAATTGACCAAAACCGTGAATTCAGTGAACAACTTATATAATACGTATTGTTCAAAGATCAAAGATCAAACTAAAAAAAACGAAATTAAAATAATCCTAAATCCTTCGCATAGACCCATTTCTAGAGAAACTCCTCTCACTCTTGACCAATTATTATATCACCCTACAGTATCCCACTAGGTCATTCTACAGTATGCATACCATATCACGAGTTTGAGAGGGCCGAAAATATCGATTGATTGCTTGAAGAATCGAATAAATCTATTTATTGATTAAATGAATCTACTTATTGATTTATGCGCGATAACCAACTCACAAAACTACACTACACCACCAAAAAATACATCTGATCGATAGTATTGATTTATCGATTTCCAAGAAAAAACTTCTTCTCCATCCATCACGAGTGAAAAGTGTGGAAAAGAAAAGAAAATCGGAGAAAACTCTTTATGTTCTTTACTCTCTCGTCTCTGCTTAGCTTTCCGTTCTTACGATTGTAAAGTATAAATAAACCGGTAGGGTAAACCGATAAACCGATATTCCACTCGGGAGCAAACCGTGAAATACAAATTTCGTATTCTATTATACTAAAACCCACCTACCAAACCGTATTTACTGAATAAAAAGTAAGAGAACAATATATAAATAGACGGAGAGATTCTTACTAATCTCGACCTCCCGCATATTCCAAGATGGGTTTCAAGTCTTAACGCTGGCCGCATCGATAAAAAGGGCTCAATCATATTATCGGCGAGGAAAATGTTTGATCATGATTCTACCGTAATCCAGTCTTTAGCTATCATATTCATGTTCTTGCTTAATTATGGTTTAGCTACAGTATCTGGATGGTATACTGTAGCCATGGTAGAACGCGTTCAATCAACGAGGGATGAGGGACGAAGGATCATTTATTTACTTCCGTGAAATACAAATTTCGTATTTCATTATACCAAAACCGACATACCAAGCTGTATTTACTGAATAAAAAGTAAGAGAACAAAATATAAATAGATGGGGAAAAATAAAGAAAATTATCATTAACTAACATCTCTCGCCTAGATCATACTTGTCCACCAAAATTCACACAAACACGAAATTTTTGCAACCCACCCAGCCGAATAAATGATAAAAAATGACGAAACTAACCAATACATAGTTGTTCGTTGCTGTATCTCCTATCCACCGTTTGAAGAAACGAACTGAAATGTATCCACAAAGCATCAAATGTAAGAATAATAGTTGACACCAAGTTTTCAATCAATTAATAAGTAAACAAGTTTGCTGATATCTGCAGCCCCTTTTGCATCATCATTTCTTCATTTATGATTCATCAAAACATTGTATTGCTGTATCTATCACAGCTCTATATAAGACCAGGTATAAATCATGGTGGCATGATTCTATGATAAGACATGACCATAGGTCGAAAAGTAGGTTACAAACTACGAAGCCTGACCGCATTTTGAGCCGAAAATTTACGAAAAATCAAAAAACCTGACCGCATTTTGAAAATGTGTAACGTAGTTATTCGACCTAATGACATGACTATTATACATAGATGGGCACGCTGGGGGAAAGGCTGTGCGCAAACCGGGGAATTGTAAGGCAAGGCTATGTGCATGGCCATTTTTTAGCAGATTTCACTGGAAATGTTCCGATCTTTGCTAGGCAAGGCTATGCGCAAGGCCCTGCAACGGAAGGAAAGGCTGTGCGCAAAACGAATTCGTTTTCACGCGCCCACCTATGCTATTATACCTGGTCTCTTATATACAGATCATAGACGACAGACATGGTCTATAGTTATTCCATGGGATAGACCCACCCGCAAAACTTCTCCCTTCATGGGTACCCACCCGCAAAATTGGACCATAAATTGGCGATTTTCTTGAAATTTTCATGATTTTGGGGTACCCACATGCGTTTTTATCTCAAAATCGGGTTACCCACACGCGTTTTTGACCCAAAATCTATGTACCCACACGCATTTGAAGGGTCTGGGATATAGATAGACCATCACTGATAGACGACTAGGGTATCGAACTTAATTAATATACACAACTCTCACAGGACAAAAGGCTTCCAATTATTTAATAATAAAAATAATTATCATAAATGACTGATCTGATATGATTAACGGCATGTCACGACGCTTCATTACATCGAGGGGCCGAATCTTCGTGGTTAAACTGAAATAAAGCAAATTCACATTAGTGGAAGGATAGTATAATCGATTACATATTATCGGTATATACTTTCCCTAATGTGCTCGCACTCTAGAATACATTACTGTAATGTTTCTGAGCTACATGATAGCAGTTTAAACTAAGTGAATTGTAAAACTATGCAGCAAAACAAATTGCAAGGAAGAAACAGGGCTAGGATACGAAATGTGTGTTCTAGTTCACCCAAGTTTTGATCTATATCATGATATAATTACTTATGCGGAGTTCAGAACTTGGAAAATGAACAAAATGAACGAAAATGCTGCTCAGAAGTTAAAGAAAATGCTCAGATAATGGTGATTTTCGATGATATTATACAAATTTTAATGGATTTTTAGTTTCATTTCAATAGTGTTGGGTTGCAAACAGTGTTGCGGACGCGTTTTACTGATGATAAGTGGAAATTTGACCTGAACTTTCGCATCATTTTCGTTGATACTCTGGAATTGCTTTATAATCACGCCATGCATGGATTCTGTCATACATTTTCGAGCATCCACGTTGTGAATGAGCACTTTTGTCGATGCGGTCAGTTTTGATAGTAAGTATCACGGGTATCGTGGGTGGGGCGAAAATGTATGGATTCTGTCATTCCATGCATGATCATGAACCACGGATATTCCATGCATCATCATGCATGGAATGTCGAATAATGCATGATAATACTTGTATTCGTGATCATGCAGGGATTTCAACACCAGAGATGGGTGAGCAGTTAGAGAGACTGCTCACCAGTTGGAGGGTGGCAATATAGGTGAGTGAAGAGACATTCTCGCCACCATAGTGTTTACCCATATAAGGAGATTTCGTTCCTATTTACAAAAATACACAATCGTTCGATACTATTGAGGTGTTTAAATCCAAGCATGACCGCGGATACAAGTAAAATCATGGCTATGGGCAGGGCCATTTCTTTGCAGATTTAACTGGAAATTTTCCAATTTTTGCGAGGCAAAGCTAAGTGCAAAGTCCAGCAAGGGAAGGCAAGGCCGTGCGCAAAAAGAATCAGTTTTTTTCTTTGATTTTCGGCTTAAAGTGCTCAAAAAAGGATCATACGATATTTATCTCAGTAGCATACTATATAAATGACCTAATTTAGTTGTTTTCCGTGAAACAACGAGTTTCAACGCTTTTGAAGTGTATAAAACCATCTTTTTCGAGCAAAAATCGAGCATTTTCGGGCATTTTCCACCTGAACTTCTGAACAGCATTTTCCGCATTTTCTAGCATTTTCCGTTCTGAAGTTCTGAACACCGCATAAGACAAATGAAACAAATGACAGAAGCCCTTTCGACAAAAAAATAAAGTAAGAAATGCCACTGACCGGCAATGAGTAGGACTCCTTTCTTGACTTTCTCTTCTTCTTGTCTCCACTGGTTGTCCTCTGGGACTTGGCGGCCTTCTTTGCTCCCTTGGCGGGTGGCATACTGACGATGAGGGTTGGTTAGTGGCGATGTGCTATGGCTTACCGAGGGCATATGCATGAACGCCGACAAACCGTTTGCCCGACAAACGTGACGTCACAACCGTAGGAGGAGGCGTTTGCCAGAGTTCCTCCGTCTACGCTTGTTATGTCTCGTTTATCGACAAACGGAGTTCATGCATACGGCCTCTGAAGTCAGAATTATCAAACTGTAACAAAGTAAAACCATTGTAATAGGCGAAAAATGCTCTCGCAAATTTGAGCCAGAGGCGCAGCAAAATAAACTGTAGAAAAAATCGTCGACCTGTAAAAATCGTGAAGTGACTTTATTTCATTTAATTTAGATTAATTAGGCGAGAAAAAAATGTTGAAATGACATTTACATTTATTTTTTGTTTACAAAATGATCATTATCCATGGTAAAAGCTAAATTATTGCATGTTCTTGGCACTGTGCCGGGAAATATTTTCGTTCTCTATCTCTTTCCTTTCGCGTCTTCTCTCACCATCTCCCTCTTTCTCTAGCATGTTCTAACCACGAATTCTTCCCACGCCATGAGTGATCGTTCTTTGATCAAAGCAGAGACTGTGCAGATATGAGAGAGAGTGAGGAAGTGTGAGAGAGGTCAGAGAAAGAAAGACATGATCCATAATTGTTTATTAATCTGTCTAATCGGTCTCGATCTCTTCCCGCCTTTTTCACTATGCTATTGTTCATTTAATTTTGGTTTTCTTCTGCTTCTACTTAGAAATTTGTCCAGTCCCTTGGATCACTCTCTGCCTATCTTCGTCTCGCTTCCCTCTCCCTCTCCTTCTCTCTCTCTCCTTCTCGCCCTCTCCCTCTCTCCCTCTCCCTCTACCTCTCTCGGGATTTTCGGACCTATCTTTGAACTTTCTTTGTTCATTTGCGTATCGGCGTTGTTGTGTAGCCCTTCATAATTGTTAGTTCCATTTTAAACTAGATATTTGAACTTTTCTTTTTGTTTACTGGTCCTTCCTAATAATATTCTAAATTTGTGATTCTCCTCTTTGAGTTCAATCTCAGTTTCCTCTTCTTTCTTTGTCTATAAGAAAGTACGACCATATACCATTCACATTTAGCTTGGATACTCGTTTAAATCAATTGAACTCTGTCGTATGCCTATGTATTTTAGTCGTGTATCACTATTCCCAATCCACATCGATTAGACGCGTCCTATGTACATGTTTATGGGTGGTAGTTTGGCATTGTTTAATAATGTATTGATATATTGATTGAATAAGATCAAAGATCAAAGACCATTTGCTCGATCCCTTGACCATAATAGCAAATGTGCATTTGAAACAAGACTACAGACGTGACCCTCGATGTTTTCGTAATCGAATCGAGATAGACAGCATTATCGATCGATTGCAAGGGAACAGAGTAGGGGACAAGAGCGGGTGATCTACCCTCTCGCTCTGTTCAATCGACCTCAGTCTCTTTCTTCTATCTTCTATCTATCTCGATCTCCTTCCCAGTCTCGTTCATAGCTGTTGTTTTTCTGATTGTTGTTCATGCTCGCGTCTTTGATTTGCTAGTGGTGCATAGGTTTTCTTGGTAGTTCTCAAGCGTATTTCATTGCTAGGCCACTTTGTTTTAAGCTTAGATTAATGCATGTTAGGCAGTATTTCATTCAATGTGATATTGATTTCGGTAGATCACTCTTTCATAAATATTATTGATTTCTTTTCCACGTATACTTGTGTCACCCACATCCACATCTCGACTAAGTATCTTTGACGTTTACAGTGCCTCCTCTCCTTTCCCATCAACACTCGATCTTCACACACGCCCCCACTGTAGATGGCTCATCCTGTTGAGCCGGAGTTTGGTCGTCACGGAGAGTACAGTACTGGAAGAACTGCTGTTGAGGTTTGATCTTTGATCTTTGATCTTCTTGATCTTTGATAACTTTGATTTTCGCTCTGTATCACAAACGATCAAATCCTTTTTTGATTCGTCAGCATTCTCAAAATCGATTAGCAATTATTGATTAGTACCTAATTATTGATTTATCCACTATTTCCAGGCATTCCGTCAGGGCGCCTACACTAAACCCACCAACATGTACCATGGCAACGGGGAAACCAGCGGGTCCATGTGAGTGATTGCGGTAGTCATCCATCTGACCCACTGAACTACCGTATCCCAAGTGTAATCCTACCGAGGAGTCTCTGGATGAAGATGCAGATGCATGCGGACTCGCTGAGGGACGCGATGGGCGACAAGTGCTGTCGATGCCTGCACCATGTGAGTTTTGGCGGCTACAGTACCCACTTACACAACGCAGTTAATCACGAACTGACTTTTCCAGATGCCGTCGTTCATGCTGATCATAGCGATCATAGTCGTCATCGGTCTGGTAATAGCGACGGTCCCCATCGCCTTCATTCTCATCTCGAACAGTAATAGCGGCGAGAAGGCAGAGGCGCAATCGCGACCCGGAGGAGTCGTGTTCCACGTGGGTTACTTAGGATCTAGACGCGGCTTAGGCGTTTAAAGTCTTACGTTAAACGTTTTTAGTCGCGCTAAATCATAATGGCTAAACAAACTATAAGTATATGGCTTTCGAATGAGCAATAAATGATCACTCTTAAAATGCATAAGAATCTCCTTGTAATGCCTGTAATGTTTTCAGCCAATTCGACACGGATTTGTCTGGCCCGGCTACAACGAGAACACCGACATGGAGCACGAATATGTAAGGCTGGAGATCAAAGATCAAATATCACAGATCAAAGATCAGAGATCAATCCGCCCCTTTTAGATACATGATAGTCTTCGAGACTTCTCGGCATCTGCGCTCTTCCCACCCAACGTCTCGCTGTGCATGGGATTCGGATTCGCTTGCACGTCACGACCGGTATGTGGGAGTGTATTGTGTTATCGATCGGAACCACTGATCCATGCCTTTTAACCAACTGAATTTTGGCCTTGTTCATTGATCTTTGAAAGAGATCCATTCTCTGCTCTGATATTTTGAACTTTTGGGTTGTTTGATTGAAATTTAAAGACACATCCCGAGATAATTGGAAACTCTTCACTCTGGCAACGAAAGCGAGAGAATATTGCCAGCGAGGAGAGTTTCAAATTAGCTCGGGCCGTTGTGACTTTAAACTTTAAATCATTTGCTCATTTATCTTATGCAGAGTATCATCATCTCTACTACGCAACGCTGTGATGGAAAGGCGGACTGTGAGGATGGATCGGACGAGATGAGCTGTATAGGTATGCGGTAGTTTTGATATACTGTAGTTTCTGAGGATACGGTAGTCTATAGCTATATGGTAGTGTACCTGACACATGAAGTGCGAGGGCGAGAAGGAATGCGACAGGATGTGCGGATTAGATCTAATAGATCAAAGATCAATTCACGAACCTGCGTGCACCCCTTTGCCGCGAAACGTGACGTGGCAAGCGTATTGCGCTTGTGACGTAATGTTTGTCGATAAACCGTTTGTCAACGTTCTTGCATACTGCCTCCGGTGTGGTGTGGTTCGACTTTTGATGTGGTAAACGTCGCCTTGGTTCAGGTGCGCCACAGGCAACAAGTGCGTCGCCAAGGAGGCCAAGTGTGACGAAGTACGCGACTGTGACGATGGCAGTGACGATAAAGAGTGCACGCAGGTTCGTGAAGTGATCTTTGATCTTTGATCTTTTAGAGCTAATCTTTGATCTTTGCAGTGCCCTGCGTCTGCGCTTCACAGTGTGAAGGACAAGCGCTGCTTCCCCGTTGTGATGGTGTGTCCGACCGCTCTGATGGCAGTGACGAGTCTAACTGCACTTGTGATGGTAAGTGGGCGGAGTCTATCGATTTGTGGGCGTAGCCTAATTAAATTTTGCCCTTCAGAATGTACGGGTGGCCACACGGAGACGTACACGTGCGAGTCGACTCCCCATTGTTTCATGAGGTGCAATATTCGATTTTTTGGTCTTTGATCTTTGATCTTTGTAGTCTTTGATCTTTGTAGTCTCTTAGTACTAGTTAAAGGCACACACCAGTCTACTTTGACTCTCCGCTCTGACAACACTCTATCGCAAACGAAAAAAGCGAGAGGATTGTGAGAACGAAGTGTTTCCAATTAGCTCGATGTATGACTTTAAAATAGACTTCAACTAAATAATTGAATATTTTTATGGAAGAGATAATTCTTCCCTCTTTATTATTCAATATTGGTAGAGTCCTGGACATGCAAAAAAATTGTGAAGTTGAAATCTTTGAATAAGCGTGATTCTATCATTCTTCAGGGTGTCTTCATCGTCTTTGCTGATGATGTCATCAGAAGGAGAACTCCATCGTTTCTGATGATCGACGCGATTTTTGGAGGATTATCTAGCAGCTTTCCGCCGTATCCCTTTGATCTCATCTTCCGAAATAATAAAGACTTTGGGGTTGTTTATGTCTGAAATCGGTGTCCAAGCCCGCGAATTTAAATGGGAGGAGTTAGTATCGCTATATAAATAGGGTTTACCAAAAATGGGCGGAGCCATGCATCGGTATATAGGAACGGGTGCGAGTGAGTATATCTAGATCCTTTGACACATCAGACAATAGGGACCCATGGTCCAGTGGATAAGAGCTCGGACAATCAACCGGATCGGTTGGTCGGCAGAAAGGTTCAATCCCCCGAGAAGGATCAGCAAAAGAAATCATGTCCCAATTGTGACCTACCCTTTTTGCCATTTTTCACTTGATGCCTTCTCGCTCTCCCTGCGTTAACGTCTAGTGAGTGACAGAGGTCCCATAGAATGACTGTGAATCGTGAACTAACTTTTTATTAACATTCTGTTCCATTGAGTTTCACATTGTGGAAGGGAAAATGCTGAGTCAAAAATCGTACTGTTCTTCTCGCTACGTTTCATCCAATAAAGATTTCGTTTTATATACTGTAGTTGTGAGCTCATGTGAAGATTTCCTCCAGAAGTAATCAATAACGTCTTTATCTTTTTTCTTATAAAAAATATATCTCTAAAATAAAAGATATTTGAACTGACCCTATCACAGTATTCTGGTCCAAGCCATTTATCTTCCAAAGCAAGACAAAGGAGAGACCATTGTATTCGAGAGAGTTTGTATGTTGAGCGGTCGTTCTTGCTTTGAAAGTCATGAGAACGCTGTGCTATAGGTCTCCCTCTCCCTATAGGTCACTCTCTCCCTCTCCCTCCGTCTACTTTCCTCGTGGCTATTGATCGTGGATATAGTTGCATTAAGAAGGTAGGCAGGGAGAGTGCTGACTGTATCATGATAAAAAACTCTTTAATAAATAACTCTCTTTATGATATACGATAAATAAATTAGTCTCTAAATGCGTTCCCCCTTGATCGAGTGTTGTATCGTATACCACACAGTTCGATGTCAATTGGGACATATTGATGACTTCATTATTTTTAAATTAATTTAACAAATAATTCACCATGAAATTTTCAATTTCTTGCGCTTAAAAATCGTAACAATGTGTAATCAATATAATATCATAAAAGTAGAGAATATAAATGGGCCGATTTTTCGCAATGGCCTTAACAATACATACTAAGTAAATGAGTGATATATCGATGATTTTACCTACTTTGACGTACTTTTTTCGTCTAATAATAATGAACACATGACTGGAAACCAATATAAACGTATTCAGAGGTTTAGGAGCAGTTAGAAAAATCACGTCGACGTCGTCATCTGAAGTCTACCAGTCAAGTCCTCTATGCGAAAACACACGTTTGTGAAAGAATTAGGTCGATCGGAGAGAAAAATGTTCATCGACGATTACGACGTCTGAAGGCGTCGTCAGATGACGTCCGTCTGAAAACTACCTTCAGAAGGTCTGATAACCATATGTTCCAAGTTTGACGTCGATCCGTCAACGTTGAGGACCTTTTCACTCTATAGAATCCACTAGAAAAAATATTCAAAGTCCAGAAATAGTTAGCTGTACTAGGCTGGTCAATTTTTGACCAGACTGGTCAATTTTTGTCCAGTTAAATAACTACTTGGTTATTGAAACTCAGTTATAAAGAAATCCGAGCCACGTGTAAAAGAGCCTTTAACTAACCATTAGTTGTTTAAAAGGGCCTAAATCTGAGCGCGGAGATAGTCGAAAATAGCGTGAAAAAGAGGTAGGGTTCATTAGTTGAATGGTCCTAGGAATACGGAGTAATCGCGCTATTTTCTATATTGCAGCTTTATGCATAAATTAGGGAGAAATCGCGCTATTTTCTCAATTCCAATACAATAGAAAAAATGCGGGAGATCTAGCTATTTTCTCATTTGCATTGTAATGCAAAAATACGGGGAATTGACGCTATTTTGTCAATTGCAATTATGCTAATAAAGGTTTTCGATGAATATATAAAACAATATTCTATGTAGATATCAAATATTGATTGGTCTAATCATTCACAAAAGTGATTATATCAATTCCGAACATCTTTATATGAGGCCGCTTGCGTAAGAATCAACTAAAATCAGTGAATTCTGGCACTATCAAAAAATCAAGTTTTGGGGATCGGGGGATCTCAAGGTTGCTGATAACGATGGTCATATTCAATTTGTATCTAGAGAAACCGTTGAGGCCTGACGACGTCGCGTTGAAATCGAGTTTTTAGTCATTTCTCGTCACACGATGATGCTAATTGAAAGAGCGAATAATGAATTTATAAGTCATGCAAATGTACTCAATACTAATTTGAGGAACACTGTTTTGGCCATAGGTTCTAGACAGTGAACCTCTCTAAGGTTTGCAGACTATTATCTTACGGGGCTAAATCTGATGACGATCATGCCTGTCTAATTCATTTTTCATGGAAAAGAAAAAAAATCAGCCAATTTGCAGAAGATATTTTGGAGAAAATGAACTTTAAGTGTAATTATTTTGCCGCTGGAATTGATGCAAGAGGCGAGAGTGTGTGGTGGTGCGAGAGAGCAGAGAAGAATTATCTTCCGTCTACCCCATTCCTTCCCATTTTAAAGTATGTAAGTGGAACTCCCACAGAGTGGAATCATAAGTCATTGAAAATGCTCCAGACAACGTTTTTAATTACTACCATTTATTCAAAAGTTACGACAAAGTAGAGACCACTTCGCCACTTTTTCGTTTCATTTATTTTCATCTCATGACTTTAGGGCACTACATAAATATTTGCAATTAAAAGGGTCTTTTTTTTTGTGATTTCGTGGAATTTCAGTTGATCATTCAAGAATCTGACGTATATCGAAAATGAAAAGAATGATAAGTTGCAAGTGGGAGCTGTATATTTTTAATGTAATGATGCATGATTGGTGTGCGTACCTCCTTTATTCTGTATATTTATCGAAGGAATTCATTGATCAGAGTAGATTCAAATGATTTTTCAAAATATGAAACAATGCTACAAACTCTCACGCAAAATCAGCATAGATAATAGGATTAAGCTTTACCCTTTACCGTTCTTTTCTATACTAACTCGTTAATTCATGAACTACAGTAGTAACTCTTTCCAAATAATCAATCAATACTCGACAGATATCTGACATCATTCGCAGGTTAAAGGGCTACTTCCTCCAGATATATGGGGCCCGTTGCTTGAAAACCAGGGACTGGATATAATATACTAGCCGTGAGCAATGTTCTGAGAGTTTCTCGAACTTTCTGAAACCTTCTTGATATTTTTCTTCCTGGAAACTATTGTTTGGTACTGTAGGGTCATGGAAGAGGGTTCGGTAGAGAGAAAGGAGAGAAGAGAAAATAGACAGAGAGGAATGGGAGCAGACATGGTCTATAGTTATTCCATGGGATAGACCCACCCGCAAAACTTCTCCCTTCATGGGTACCCACCCGCAAAATTGGACCATAAATTGGCGATTTTCTTGAAATTTTCATGATTTTGGGGTACCCACATGCGTTTTTATCTCAAAATCGGGTTACCCACACGCGTTTTTGACCCAAAATCTATGTACCCACACGCATTTGAAGGGTCTGGGATATAGATAGACCATCACTGAATGGGAGATAGAATGAGGGAGAAGAGAGCAGAAGATGGAGAGAGAAAAGAAAGAGACAGAGAGGGTAGAGAGTGGGAAGAGAGCGCGCACGACTTGTTTTAAAGGCAAATCCTAAGCTAATTTTATTGCGGGGAAATCGTGTTAATTTCTCAATTACATCATTTGCATAAAATTTTTTCGCTAATCACATCTTTCGTATTGCCCAAATCTTTCTCACAATGCCTAAAGACGGATTCCTGCATGCAAATGTACGATACTGTCTTACTCAGGCAAACAGTCGAATGTATTTTGCAGCAAAGAGAAGTTAAAATGGTACGAAAAATGTACCAAAAATGCATTTTGCAGCCACAGCTTCGAAAAAGCTTCAAAAAGTTATTGAATTGCTATAGAATTGCTACTAAAAAGGTAAAAAGCCACGAAAAAGCTAGGAAAAGCTAAGAAAGATGCATGCAAAATGTCTGCATTATTCATTTATTTTGACATCTGAAATGCATTTGAGTTAGCTGCAGAATGCATTCGACTGTTTGCCTGAGTATGGACAGTTACCTGGTTGATCGTGCCAGCGGTGATATGCTCAGATACAAGATTAAGCCATGCATGTATAGGAAAAAGCCTCGCTTCGGGGCAAACAAAAAGTACGAAGGCGGATTCGGACACGCTCAACCAATCGATGTTCACGGTTTAAAGAGGAAGAGTAGAATTAGGTAGGATTGGGATTGATTATAGGAGAAAGAAACGAAGGTAGGGGGGGAGAAGGAGAAGTCGGAGTTTTAACTAAAAGAGAGATAGATAGAGATGGTTCATTTCTCGATTACAATATTATACATAACATAAATTTCGGGAAAACTATTTTCTCATTTGCAAATTTATCGATGAAATGAATACGATCGTAGAGGGCTGAAAATAGATTAGAAAATGAATAATTGGAAAACGAATATTCTGGACTCTTTCATCTGCCCATTTTGTGATGATATCTAGGGCAGACTGCAGAGGAGCGGATGTATTTTCTTCTTAACTAAAAGCTTTGTAAATGTTGATATCATCAGCATACATCCGTGCAATGACATCGTTATTTTGTACATGGTATGACACCACAAGGAGGGAACGACTCCTTATTCATACGAGCTACTGAATATGATTTCAAGCGCTTCCCAGATAGGTACTGCTATATTTTCATTAAATGATAAGTCAATATTTATAAGCGCATTATGCAAGAAGAGTTTTCCCATTTCTCTATTTGTGCACAAATCTCATGTAGGATGAATTGCGGCTTTTGAAAGTTGCCTAAATCAGGGTAGTGTGGTGGGGTAGGGAGCACATCATTATCGATTGTCTAAACGCTCATGAATGTTGTGGCTAGTAGGTTAGCTTTTCCAATATCGTCCGTAAATGCCATTATAATCTAAAAGTCTTTTAACACATTTTAACACTTTTTCATGAAACGAAATAACCTATGCTTATCATTACTCTCAATTGCTCTGCACTCGATTATCCTTTGGTAGCAAGATAATTCCGTGCAAAATTTCTTATTGAGAGTTTTAAAATGACATAATGCTATTGGTGTCATTGTGGGTGATAGATCTCTGCCAAGCAATAAAACGTTTGTGCCAATGTCTTTCTAAATGGGGTCCCATGGATGGTATTGATTCTAGTCATCAAGGGGCAAATCGCGGATTGTTGGAGAGGCTAACAAACGCATATCTAGAATACCGTAATCTACCGTGACTACCGTAACATCTGAATTCATTGTCTCAAATAGAAGCGTAGGCTTACTTAGAACCGCGCAACTCTCACAGAATCCTGATGTGCACATTTATTTCCAATTACAGTAGTCGGCCCGACTCTCTCGTAATATCTGAGTGTGTGATCTCAAAAGCATAATGCTAAACTCAGCTGACAGCTAAGTTCGCACATCGATTAGATATACAGTCAATAAATGAAATGCATGCGCTTTATTCATAGACATATTTGAGATCAAACTTGATTTGGTATAGGATTGTGGCCCTAAAGAGGGCCGTTGGGTTCTGGGTTTAGCCGTGAGTGCTAAGCGAGGCGTTTATTCCTTGTCTCCGACGGTCGTCTTGGGGAGAAGAACGGCGTTGATGTTGGGAAGAAGACCTCCTTGAGCGATGGTGACTCCAGCCATGAGCTTGTTCAGCTCCTCGTCGTTGCGGACGGCAAGCTGGAGATGGCGAGGGTTCATTCTGGTCTTCTTGTGCAACTAAAACTATTCAATCGATTAGAATAATAATAATATATAAAAAATGCAAATCCTAGGATACATAGATCAAAGATGAGTTCAGATCAGAAAAGATCAGGAGATTAATTGCCCATGGGCAGCATAAGACACGTGTGGATGAGACGAGACGAGACTGGAAAGTTAAGATGTATTACAAATAATTACCCCCCAAGTAATGATAAAAGAAGTTTAAACAGGAAAACACCACATCTCCCGCTCTTTTCATCACTATTGACGAAACTTTAAAGGCCTAAGTCATGATAAACCACCGGTCTTCAGTCACAAATCAAAGTACCACTGATTAATATCCCGAAACAAAAATGAACCGTCCAAACTTTTCAACTAAAATTTTTCAAGAAGTATGAACAGTAATAATAATAACAGTGATTCCACAAGCATTGGGGATACCTCAAATCAATCGATTGGCTATTCAATGAAACCGTAATACGAGGGAACCGTAACCCCGTTGGCAGACTATAGTTAGCATACGATCATAATTCTACCGTAACCCAGTCTTTAATTATCATACTCAAGTTATTCCTTAATTATAGTGTAACTACCGTACCTCGATGATCTGCTATAGCCATGGTAGAACTCATTCCATCGTGAAGAAGTGCAGTGGTACGCACGATGACGAATCCCATCATCTTGGCCGAGTGATCAATTCGATACTGGAATGGTGCACATTGAGAAATGTCGTCGGACATGAACACACTCAGCGCACCACAACTACGCCATACATCCTTCATTCCACAATTATCGACTAACACAATCGACAGTTATTCTCGTCGACGTCGCCATGACATTTAGTGAATCCAGCAAAATTAAAAAAAAATAATGTAAAATCGAATGTTTCGAATATGCCCCCCTCCCTCCACCTATGAAACTACAAGTTGAGTTTGAACAATACATACTTTTTCATCTAGATGACACTATAATACACTACAATATCACATTATATGTACTACACCCTCCAGATACCCACAATATCCCACTAGGTTATTCTACAGTATACCGAGATTGAACAGTTATCGATCGGCTATAAATACCTGGTACACATCCTCACATCCGAGAGTGGACATTTCGACGGAACGAGTCGATGAGAGGGCTGAAAATATTGATTGATTGCTTGAATAATCGGATAGATGTATTTAACGATTAAATGAAATATTGATGCACGATATCCAACTCACAAAACTACACTATACTACAAAAAATAATACATCTAATCGACACTATTCCTTTATCAATTTCCGCGAAAAACTTCTTATATCCACCAAGACTAGTGTGATAGGAATTACGAGTGCGCCCCATTGCACCTTATATCTGCCTACCGTACCCCCTACTCATATCGTACCTTCATGGTGTTTGAATTGTTTCGGATCGATAATCTGTATGATCATATTCACGATGGCCGAGTGACCGACTCACCCTTGATCAATTATTACATTATCGATTGATGTTATACTAAAAATCGATAACTAATTGACCAAAACCGTGAATTCAGTGAACAACTTATATAATACGTATTGTTCAAAGATCAAAGATCAAACTAAAAAAAACGAAATTAAAATAATCCTAAATCCTTCGCATAGACCCATTTCTAGAGAAACTCCTCTCACTCTTGACCAATTATTATATCACCCTACAGTATCCCACTAGGTCATTCTACAGTATGCATACCATATCACGAGTTTGAGAGGGCCGAAAATATCGATTGATTGCTTGAAGAATCGAATAAATCTATTTATTGATTAAATGAATCTACTTATTGATTGATGCGCGATAACCAACTCACAAAACTACACTACACCACCAAAAATTACATCTGATCGATAGTATTGATTTATCGATTTCCAAGAAAAAACTTCTTCTCCATCCATCACGAGTGAAAAGTGTGGAAAAGAAAAGAAAATCGGAGAAAACTCTTTATGTTCTTTACTCTCTCGTCTCTGCTTAGCTTTCCGTTCTTACGATTGTAAAGTATAAATAAACCGGTAGGGTAAACCGATAAACCGATATTCCACTCGGGAGCAAACCGTGAAATACAAATTTCGTATTCTATTATACTAAAACCCACCTACCAAACCGTATTTACTGAATAAAAAGTAAGAGAACAATATATAAATAGACGGAGAGATTCTTACTAATCTCGACCTCCCGCATATTCCAGATGGGTTTCAAGTCTTAACGCTGGCCGCATCGATAAAAAGGGCTCAATCATATTATCGGCGAGGAAAATGTTTGATCATGATTCTACCGTAATCCAGTCTTTAGCTATCATATTCATGTTCTTGCTTAATTATGGTTTAGCTACAGTATCTGGATGGTATACTGTAGCCATGGTAGAACGCGTTCAATCAACGAGGGATGAGGGACGAAGGATCATTTATTTACTTCCGTGAAATACAAATTTCGTATTTCATTATACCAAAACCGACATACCAAGCTGTATTTACTGAATAAAAAGTAAGAGAACAAAATATAAATAGATGGGGAAAAATAAAGAAAATTATCATTAACTAACATCTCTCGCCTAGATCATACTTGTCCACCAAAATTCACACAAACACGAAATTTTTGCAACCCACCCAGCCGAATAAATGATAAAAAATGACGAAACTAACCAATACATAGTTGTTCGTTGCTGTATCTCCTATCCACCGTTTGAAGAAACGAACTGAAATGTATCCACAAAGCATCAAATGTAAGAATAATAGTTGACACCAAGTTTTCAATCAATTAATAAGTAAACAAGTTTGCTGATATCTGCAGCCCCTTTTGCATCATCATTTCTTCATTTATGATTCATCAAAACATTGTATTGCTGTATCTATCACAGCTCTATATAAGACCAGGTATAAATCATGGTGGCATGATTCTATGATAAGACATGACCATAGGTCGAAAAGTAGGTTACAAACTACGAAGCCTGACCGCATTTTGAGCCGAAAATTTACGAAAAATCAAAAAACCTGACCGCATTTTGAAAATGTGTAACGTAGTTATTCGACCTAATGACATGACTATTATACATAGATGGGCACGCTGGGGGAAAGGCTGTGCGCAAACCGGGGAATTGTAAGGCAAGGCTATGTGCATGGCCATTTTTTAGCAGATTTCACTGGAAATGTTCCGATCTTTGCTAGGCAAGGCTATGCGCAAGGCCCTGCAACGGAAGGAAAGGCTGTGCGCAAAACGAATTCGTTTTCACGCGCCCACCTATGCTATTATACCTGGTCTCTTATATACAGATCATAGACGACAGACATGGTCTATAGTTATTCCATGGGATAGACCCACCCGCAAAACTTCTCCCTTCATGGGTACCCACCCGCAAAATTGGACCATAAATTGGCGATTTTCTTGAAATTTTCATGATTTTGGGGTACCCACATGCGTTTTTATCTCAAAATCGGGTTACCCACACGCGTTTTTGACCCAAAATCTATGTACCCACACGCATTTGAAGGGTCTGGGATATAGATAGACCATCACTGATAGACGACTAGGGTATCGAACTTAATTAATATACACAACTCTCACAGGACAAAAGGCTTCCAATTATTTAATAATAAAAATAATTATCATAAATGACTGATCTGATATGATTAACGGCATGTCACGACGCTTCATTACATCGAGGGGGCCGAATCTTCGTGGTTAAACTGAAATAAAGCAAATTCACATTAGTGGAAGGATAGTATAATCGATTACATATTATCGGTATATACTTTCCCTAATGTGCTCGCACTCTAGAATACATTACTGTAATGTTTCTGAGCTACATGATAGCAGTTTAAACTAAGTGAATTGTAAAACTATGCAGCAAAACAAATTGCAAGGAAGAAACAGGGCTAGGATACGAAATGTGTGTTCTAGTTCACCCAAGTTTTGATCTATATCATGATATAATTACTTATGCGGAGTTCAGAACTTGGAAAATGAACAAATGAACGAAAATGCTGCTCAGAAGTTAAAGAAAATGCTCAGATAATGGTGATTTTCGATGATATTATACAAATTTTAATGGATTTTTAGTTTCATTTCAATAGTGTTGGGTTGCAAACAGTGTTGCGGACGCGTTTTACTGATGATAAGTGGAAATTTGACCTGAACTTTCGCATCATTTTCGTTGATACTCTGGAATTGCTTTATAATCACGCCATGCATGGATTCTGTCATACATTTTCGAGCATCCACGTTGTGAATGAGCACTTTTGTCGATGCGGTCAGTTTTGATAGTAAGTATCACGGGTATCGTGGGTGGGGCGAAAATGTATGGATTCTGTCATTCCATGCATGATCATGAACCACGGATATTCCATGCATCATCATGCATGGAATGTCGAATAATGCATGATAATACTTGTATTCGTGATCATGCAGGGATTTCAACACCAGAGATGGGTGAGCAGTTAGAGAGACTGCTCACCAGTTGGAGGGTGGCAATATAGGTGAGTGAAGAGACATTCTCGCCACCATAGTGTTTACCCATATAAGGAGATTTCGTTCCTATTTACAAAAATACACAATCGTTCGATACTATTGAGGTGTTTAAATCCAAGCATGACCGCGGATACAAGTAAAATCATGGCTATGGGCAGGGCATTTCTTTGCAGATTTAACTGGAAATTTTCCAATTTTTGCGAGGCAAAGCTAAGTGCAAAGTCCAGCAAGGGAAGCAAGGCCGTGCGCAAAAAGAATCAGTTTTTTTCTTTGATTTTCGGCTTAAAGTGCTCAAAAAGGATCATACGATATTTATCTCAGTAGCATACTATATAAATGACCTAATTTAGTTGTTTTCCGTGAAACAACGAGTTTCAACGCTTTTGAAGTGTATAAAACCATCTTTTTCGAGCAAAAATCGAGCATTTTCGGGCATTTTCCACCTGAACTTCTGAACAGCATTTTCCGCATTTTCTAGCATTTTCCGTTCTGAAGTTCTGAACACCGCATAAGACAAATGAAACAAATGACAGAAGCCCTTTCGACAAAAAAATAAAGTAAGAAATGCCACTGACCGGCAATGAGTAGGACTCCTTTCTTGACTTTCTCTTCTCTTGTCTCCACTGGTTGTCCTCTGGGACTTGGCGGCCTTCTTTGCTCCCTTGGCGGGTGGCATACTGACGATGAGGGTTGGTTAGTGGCGATGTGCTATGGCTTACCGAGGGCATATGCATGAACGCCGACAAACCGTTTGCCCGACAAACGTGACGTCACAACCGTAGGAGGAGGCGTTTGCCAGAGTTCCTCCGTCTACGCTTGTTATGTCTCGTTTATCGACAAACGGAGTTCATGCATACGGCCTCTGAAGTCAGAATTATCAAACTGTAACAAAGTAAAACCATTGTAATAGGCCGAAAAATGCTCTCGCAAATTTGAGCCAGAGGCGCAGCAAAATAAACTGTAGAAAAAATCGTCGACCTGTAAAAATCGTGAAGTGACTTTATTTCATTTAATTTAGATTAATTAGGCGAGAAAAAAATGTTGAAATGACATTTACATTTATTTTTTGTTTACAAAATGATCATTATCCATGGTAAAAGCTAAATTATTGCATGTTCTTGGCACTGTGCCGGGAAATATTTTCGTTCTCTATCTCTTTCCTTTCGCGTCTTCTCTCACCATCTCCCTCTTTCTCTAGCATGTTCTAACCACGAATTCTTCCCACGCCATGAGTGATCGTTCTTTGATCAAAGCAGAGACTGTGCAGATATGAGAGAGAGTGAGGAAGTGTGAGAGAGGTCAGAGAAAGAAAGACATGATCCATAATTGTTTATTAATCTGTCTAATCGGTCTCGATCTCTTCCCGCCTTTTTCACTATGCTATTGTTCATTTAATTTTGGTTTTCTTCTGCTTCTACTTAGAAATTTGTCCAGTCCCTTGGATCACTCTCTGCCTATCTTCGTCTCGCTTCCCTCTCCTCTCCTTCTCTCTCTCTCCTTCTCGCCCTCTCCCTCTCTCCCTCTCCCTCTACCTCTCTCGGGATTTTCGGACCTATCTTTGAACTTTTCTTTGTTCATTTTGCGTATCGGCGTTGTTGTGTAGCCCTTCATAATTGTTAGTTCCATTTTAAACTAGATATTTGAACTTTTCTTTTTGTTTACTGGTCCTTCCTAATAATATTCTAAATTTGTGATTCTCCTCTTTGAGTTCAATCTCAGTTTCCTCTTCTTTCTTTGGTCTATAAGAAAGTACGACCATATACCATTCACATTTAGCTTGGATACTCGTTTAAATCAATTGAACTCTGTCGTATGCCTATGTATTTTTAGTCGTGTATCACTATTCCCAATCCACATCGATTAGACGCGTCCTATGTACATGTTTATGGGTGGTAGTTTGGCATTGTTTAATAATGTATTGATATATTGATTGAATAAGATCAAAGATCAAAGACCATTTGCTCGATCCCTTGACCATAATAGCAAATGTGCATTTGAAACAAGACTACAGACGTGACCCTCGATGTTTTCGTAATCGAATCGAGATAGACAGCATTATCGATCGATTGCAAGGGAACAGAGTAGGGGACAAGAGCGGGTGATCTACCCTCTCGCTCTGTTCAATCGACCTCAGTCTCTTTCTTCTATCTTCTATCTATCTCGATCTCCTTCCCAGTCTCGTTCATAGCTGTTGTTTTTCTGATTGTTGTTCATGCTCGCGTCTTTGATTTGCTAGTGGTGCATAGGTTTTCTTGGTAGTTCTCAAGCGTATTTTCATTGCTAGGCCACTTTGTTTTAAGCTTAGATTAATGCATGTTAGGCAGTATTTCATTCAATGTGATATTGATTTCGGTAGATCACTCTTTCATAAATATTATTGATTTCTTTTCCACGTATACTTGTGTCACCCACATCCACATCTCGACTAAGTATCTTTGACGTTTACAGTGCCTCCTCTCCTTTCCCATCAACACTCGATCTTCACACACGCCCCCACTGTAGATGGCTCATCCTGTTGAGCCGGAGTTTGGTCGTCACGGAGAGTACAGTACTGGAAGAACTGCTGTTGAGGTTTGATCTTTGATCTTTGATCTTCTTGATCTTTGATAACTTTGATTTTCGCTCTGTATCACAAACGATCAAATCCTTTTTTGATTCGTCAGCATTCTCAAAATCGATTAGCAATTATTGATTAGTACCTAATTATTGATTTATCCACTATTTCCAGGCATTCCGTCAGGGCGCCTACACTAAACCCACCAACATGTACCATGGCAACGGGGAAACCAGCGGGTCCATGTGAGTGATTGCGGTAGTCATCCATCTGACCCACTGAACTACCGTATCCCAAGTGTAATCCTACCGAGGAGTCTCTGATGAAGATGCAGATGCATGCGGACTCGCTGAGGGACGCGATGGGCGACAAGTGCTGTCGATGCCTGCACCATGTGAGTTTTGGCGGCTACAGTACCCACTTACACAACGCAGTTAATCACGAACTGACTTTTCCAGATGCCGTCGTTCATGCTGATCATAGCGATCATAGTCGTCATCGGTCTGGTAATAGCGACGGTCCCCATCGCCTTCATTCTCATCTCGAACAGTAATAGCGGCGAGAAGGCAGAGGCGCAATCGCGACCCGGAGGAGTCGTGTTCCACGTGGGTTACTTAGGATCTAGACGCGGCTTAGGCGTTTAAAGTCTTACGTTAAACGTTTTTAGTCGCGCTAAATCATAATGGCTAAACAAACTATAAGTATATGGCTTTCGAATGAGCAATAAATGATCACTCTTAAAATGCATAAGAATCTCCTTGTAATGCCTGTAATGTTTTCAGCCAATTCGACACGGATTTGTCTGGCCCGGCTACAACGAGAACACCGACATGGAGCACGAATATGTAAGGCTGGAGATCAAAGATCAAATATCACAGATCAAAGATCAGAGATCAATCCGCCCCTTTTAGATACATGATAGTCTTCGAGACTTCTCGGCATCTGCGCTCTTCCCACCCAACGTCTCGCTGTGCATGGGATTCGGATTCGCTTGCACGTCACGACCGGTATGTGGGAGTGTATTGTGTTATCGATCGGAACCACTGATCCATGCCTTTTAACCAACTGAATTTTGGCCTTGTTCATTGATCTTTGAAAGAGATCCATTCTCTGCTCTGATATTTTGAACTTTTGGGTTGTTTGATTGAAATTTAAAGACACATCCCGAGATAATTGGAAACTCTTCACTCTGGCAACGAAAGCGAGAGAATATTGCCAGCGAGGAGAGTTTCAAATTAGCTCGGGCCGTTGTGACTTTAAACTTTAAATCATTTGCTCATTTATCTTATGCAGAGTATCATCATCTCTACTACGCAACGCTGTGATGGAAAGGCGGACTGTGAGGATGGATCGGACGAGATGAGCTGTATAGGTATGCGGTAGTTTTGATATACTGTAGTTTCTGAGGATACGGTAGTCTATAGCTATATGGTAGTGTACCTGACACATGAAAGTGCGAGGGCGAGAAGGAATGCGACAGGATGTGCGGATTAGATCTAATAGATCAAAGATCAATTCACGAACCTGCGTGCACCCCTTTGCCGCGAAACGTGACGTGGCAAGCGTATTGCGCTTGTGACGTAATGTTTGTCGATAAACCGTTTGTCAACGTTCTTGCATACTGCCTCCGGTGTGGTGTGGTTCGACTTTTGATGTGGTAAACGTCGCCTTGGTTCAGGTGCGCCACAGGCAACAAGTGCGTCGCCAAGGAGGCCAAGTGTGACGAAGTACGCGACTGTGACGATGGCAGTGACGATAAAGAGTGCACGCAGGTTCGTGAAGTGATCTTTGATCTTTGATCTTTTAGAGCTAATCTTTGATCTTTGCAGTGCCCTGCGTCTGCGCTTCACAGTGTGAAGGACAAGCGCTGCTTCCCCGTTGTGATGGTGTGTCCGACCGCTCTGATGGCAGTGACGAGTCTAACTGCACTTGTGATGGTAAGTGGGCGGAGTCTATCGATTTGTGGGCGTAGCCTAATTAAATTTTGCCCTTCAGAATGTACGGGTGGCCACACGGAGACGTACACGTGCGAGTCGACTCCCCATTGTTTCATGAGGTGCAATATTCGATTTTTTGGTCTTTGATCTTTGATCTTTGTAGTCTTTGATCTTTGTAGTCTCTTAGTACTAGTTAAAGGCACACACCAGTCTACTTTGACTCTCCGCTCTGACAACACCTCTATCGCAAACGAAAAAAGCGAGAGGATTGTGAGAACGAAGTGTTTCCAATTAGCTCGATGTATGACTTTAAAATAGACTTCAACTAAATAATTGAATATTTTTATGGAAGAGATAATTCTTCCCTCTTTATTATTCAATATTGGTAGAGTCCTGGACATGCAAAAAAATTGTGAAGTTGAAATCTTTGAATAAGCGTGATTCTATCATTCTTCAGGGTGTCTTCATCGTCTTTGCTGATGATGTCATCAGAAGGAGAACTCCATCGTTTCTGATGATCGACGCGATTTTTGGAGGATTATCTAGCAGCTTTCCGCCGTATCCCTTTGATCTCATCTTCCGAAATAATAAAGACTTTGGGGTTGTTTATGTCTGAAATCGGTGTCCAAGCCCGCGAATTTAAATGGGAGGAGTTAGTATCGCTATATATATAGGGTTTACCAAAAATGGGCGGAGCCATGCATCGGTATATAGGAACGGGTGCGAGTGAGTATATCTAGATCCTTTGACACATCAGACAATAGGGACCCATGGTCCAGTGGATAAGAGCTCGGACAATCAACCGGATCGGTTGGTCGGCAGAAAGGTTCAATCCCCCGAGAAGGATCAGCAAAAGAAATCATGTCCCAATTGTGACCTACCCTTTTTGCCATTTTTCACTTGATGCCTTCTCGCTCTCCCTGCGTTAACGTCTAGTGAGTGACAGAGGTCCCATAGAATGACTGTGAATCGTGAACTAACTTTTTATTAACATTCTGTTCCATTGAGTTTCACATTGTGGAAGGGAAAATGCTGAGTCAAAAATCGTACTGTTCTTCTCGCTACGTTTCATCCAATAAAGATTTCGTTTTATATACTGTAGTTGTGAGCTCATGTGAAGATTTCCTCCAGAAGTAATCAATAACGTCTTTATCTTTTTTCTTATAAAAAATATATCTCTAAAATAAAAGATATTTGAACTGACCCTATCACAGTATTCTGGTCCAAGCCATTTATCTTCCAAAGCAAGACAAAGGAGAGACCATTGTATTCGAGAGAGTTTGTATGTTGAGCGGTCGTTCTTGCTTTTGAAAGTCATGAGAACGCTGTGCTATAGGTCTCCCTCTCCCTATAGGTCACTCTCTCCCTCTCCCTCCGTCTACTTTCCTCGTGGCTATTGATCGTGGATATAGTTGCATTAAGAAGGTAGGCAGGGAGAGTGCTGACTGTATCATGATAAAAAACTCTTTAATAAATAACTCTCTTTATGATATACGATAAATAAATTAGTCTCTAAATGCGTTCCCCCTTGATCGAGTGTTGTATCGTATACCACACAGTTCGATGTCAATTGGGACATATTGATGACTTCATTATTTTTAAATTAATTTAACAAATAATTCACCATGAAATTTTCAATTTCTTGCGCTTAAAAATCGTAACAATGTGTAATCAATATAATATCATAAAAGTAGAGAATATAAATGGGCCGATTTTTCGCAATGGCCTTAACAATACATACTAAGTAAATGAGTGATATATCGATGATTTTACCTACTTTGACGTACTTTTTTCGTCTAATAATAATGAACACATGACTGGAAACCAATATAAACGTATTCAGAGGTTTAGGAGCAGTTAGAAAAATCACGTCGACGTCGTCATCTGAAGTCTACCAGTCAAGTCCTCTATGCGAAAACACACGTTTGTGAAAGAATTAGGTCGATCGGAGAGAAAAATGTTCATCGACGATTACGACGTCTGAAGGCGTCGTCAGATGACGTCCGTCTGAAAACTACCTTCAGAAGGTCTGATAACCATATGTTCCAAGTTTGACGTCGATCCGTCAACGTTGAGGACCTTTTCACTCTATAGAATCCACTAGAAAAAATATTCAAAGTCCAGAAATAGTTAGCTGTACTAGGCTGGTCAATTTTTGACCAGACTGGTCAATTTTTGTCCAGTTAAATAACTACTTGGTTATTGAAACTCAGTTATAAAGAAATCCGAGCCACGTGTAAAAGAGCCTTTAACTAACCATTAGTTGTTTAAAAGGGCCTAAATCTGAGCGCGGAGATAGTCGAAAATAGCGTGAAAAAGAGGTAGGGTTCATTAGTTGAATGGTCCTAGGAATACGGAGTAATCGCGCTATTTTCTATATTGCAGCTTTATGCATAAATTAGGGAGAAATCGCGCTATTTTCTCAATTCCAATACAATAGAAAAAATGCGGGAGATCTAGCTATTTTCTCATTTGCATTGTAATGCAAAAATACGGGGAATTGACGCTATTTTGTCAATTGCAATTATGCTAATAAAGGTTTTCGATGAATATATAAAACAATATTCTATGTAGATATCAAATATTGATTGGTCTAATCATTCACAAAAGTGATTATATCAATTCCGAACATCTTTATATGAGGCCGCTTGCGTAAGAATCAACTAAAATCAGTGAATTCTGGCACTATCAAAAAATCAAGTTTTGGGGATCGGGGGATCTCAAGGTTGCTGATAACGATGGTCATATTCAATTTGTATCTAGAGAAACCGTTGAGGCCTGACGACGTCGCGTTGAAATCGAGTTTTTAGTCATTTCTCGTCACACGATGATGCTAATTGAAAGAGCGAATAATGAATTTATAAGTCATGCAAATGTACTCAATACTAATTTGAGGAACACTGTTTTGGCCATAGGTTCTAGACAGTGAACCTCTCTAAGGTTTGCAGACTATTATCTTACGGGGCTAAATCTGATGACGATCATGCCTGTCTAATTCATTTTTCATGGAAAAGAAAAAAAATCAGCCAATTTGCAGAAGATATTTTGGAGAAAATGAACTTTAAGTGTAATTATTTTGCCGCTGGAATTGATGCAAGAGGCGAGAGTGTGTGGTGGTGCGAGAGAGCAGAGAAGAATTATCTTCCGTCTACCCCATTCCTTCCCATTTTAAAGTATGTAAGTGGAACTCCCACAGAGTGGAATCATAAGTCATTGAAAATGCTCCAGACAACGTTTTTAATTACTACCATTTATTCAAAAGTTACGACAAAGTAGAGACCACTTCGCCACTTTTTCGTTTCATTTATTTTCATCTCATGACTTTAGGGCACTACATAAATATTTGCAATTAAAAGGGTCTTTTTTTGTGATTTCGTGGAATTTCAGTTGATCATTCAAGAATCTGACGTATATCGAAAATGAAAAGAATGATAAGTTGCAAGTGGGAGCTGTATATTTTTAATGTAATGATGCATGATTGGTGTGCGTACCTCCTTTATTCTGTATATTTATCGAAGGAATTCATTGATCAGAGTAGATTCAAATGATTTTTCAAAATATGAAACAATGCTACAAACTCTCACGCAAAATCAGCATAGATAATAGGATTAAGCTTTACCCTTTACCGTTCTTTTCTATACTAACTCGTTAATTCATGAACTACAGTAGTAACTCTTTCCAAATAATCAATCAATACTCGACAGATATCTGACATCATTCGCAGGTTAAAGGGCTACTTCCTCCAGATATATGGGGCCCGTTGCTTGAAAACCAGGGACTGGATATATAATATACTAGCCGTGAGCAATGTTCTGAGAGTTTCTCGAACTTTCTGAAACCTTCTTGATATTTTTCTTCCTGGAAACTATTGTTTGGTACTGTAGGGTCATGGAAGAGGGTTCGGTAGAGAGAAAGGAGAGAAGAGAAAATAGACAGAGAGGAATGGGAGCAGACATGGTCTATAGTTATTCCATGGGATAGACCCACCCGCAAAACTTCTCCCTTCATGGGTACCCACCCGCAAAATTGGACCATAAATTGGCGATTTTCTTGAAATTTTCATGATTTTGGGGTACCCACATGCGTTTTTATCTCAAAATCGGGTTACCCACACGCGTTTTTGACCCAAAATCTATGTACCCACACGCATTTGAAGGGTCTGGGATATAGATAGACCATCACTGAATGGGAGATAGAATGAGGGAGAAGAGAGAGAAGATGGAGAGAGAAAAGAAAGAGACAGAGAGGTAGAGAGTGGGAAGAGAGCGCGCACGACTTGTTTTAAAGGCAAATCCTAAGCTAATTTTATTGCGGGGAAATCGTGTTAATTTCTCAATTACATCATTTGCATAAATTTTTTCGCTAATCACATCTTTCGTATTGCCCAAATCTTTCTCACAATGCCTAAAGACGGATTCCTGCATGCAAATGTACGATACTGTCTTACTCAGGCAAACAGTCGAATGTATTTTGCAGCAAAGAGAAGTTAAAATGGTACGAAAAATGTACCAAAAATGCATTTTGCAGCCACAGCTTCGAAAAAGCTTCAAAAAGTTATTGAATTGCTATAGAATTGCTACTAAAAAGGTAAAAAGCCACGAAAAAGCTAGGAAAAGCTAAGAAAGATGCATGCAAAATGTCTGCATTATTCATTTATTTTGACATCTGAAATGCATTTGAGTTAGCTGCAGAATGCATTCGACTGTTTGCCTGAGTATGACAGTTACCTGGTTGATCGTGCCAGCGGTGATATGCTCAGATACAAGATTAAGCCATGCATGTATAGGAAAAAGCCTCGCTTCGGGGCAAACAAAAAGTACGAAGGCGGATTCGGACACGCTCAACCAATCGATGTTCACGGTTTAAAGAGGAAGAGTAGAATTAGGTAGGATTGGGATTGATTATAGGAGAAAGAAACGAAGGTAGGGGGGAGAAGGAGAAGTCGGAGTTTTAACTAAAAGAGAGATAGATAGAGATGGTTCATTTCTCGATTACAATATTATACATAACATAAATTTCGGGAAAACTATTTTCTCATTTGCAAATTTATCGATGAAATGAATACGATCGTAGAGGGCTGAAAATAGATTAGAAAATGAATAATTGGAAAACGAATATTCTGGACTCTTTCATCTGCCATTTTGTGATGATATCTAGGGCAGACTGCAGAGGAGCGGATGTATTTTCTTCTTAACTAAAAGCTTTGTAAATGTTGATATCATCAGCATACATCCGTGCAATGACATCGTTATTTTGTACATGGTATGACACCACAAGGAGGGAACGACTCCTTATTCATACGAGCTACTGAATATGATTTCAAGCGCTTCCCAGATAGGTACTGCTATATTTTCATTAAATGATAAGTCAATATTTATAAGCGCATTATGCAAGAAGAGTTTTCCCATTTCTCTATTTGTGCACAAATCTCATGTAGGATGAATTGCGGCTTTTGAAAGTTGCCTAAATCAGGGTAGTGTGGTGGGGTAGGGAGCACATCATTATCGATTGTCTAAACGCTCATGAATGTTGTGGCTAGTAGGTTAGCTTTTCCAATATCGTCCGTAAATGCCATTATAATCTAAAAGTCTTTTAACACATTTTAACACTTTTTCATGAAACGAAATAACCTATGCTTATCATTACTCTCAATTGCTCTGCACTCGATTATCCTTTGGTAGCAAGATAATTCCGTGCAAAATTTCTTATTGAGAGTTTAAAATGACATAATGCTATTGGTGTCATTGTGGGTGATAGATCTCTGCCAAGCAATAAAACGTTTGTGCCAATGTCTTTCTAAATGGGGTCCCATGGATGGTATTGATTCTAGTCATCAAGGGGCAAATCGCGGATTGTTGGAGAGGCTAACAAACGCATATCTAGAATACCGTAATCTACCGTGACTACCGTAACATCTGAATTCATTGTCTCAAATAGAAGCGTAGGCTTACTTAGAACCGCGCAACTCTCACAGAATCCTGATGTGCACATTTATTTCCAAATTACAGTAGTCGGCCCGACTCTCTCGTAATATCTGAGTGTGTGATCTCAAAAGCATAATGCTAAACTCAGCTGACAGCTAAGTTCGCACATCGATTAGATATACAGTCAATAAATGAAATGCATGCGCTTTATTCATAGACATATTTGAGATCAAACTTGATTTGGTATAGGATTGTGGCCCTAAAGAGGGCCGTTGGGTTCTGGGTTTAGCCGTGAGTGCTAAGCGAGGCGTTTATTCCTTGTCTCCGACGGTCGTCTTGGGGAGAAGAACGGCGTTGATGTTGGGAAGAAGACCTCCTTGAGCGATGGTGACTCCAGCCATGAGCTTGTTCAGCTCCCTCGTCGTTGCGGACGGCAAGCTGGAGATGGCGAGGGTTCATTCTGGTCTTCTTGTGCAACTAAAACTATTCAATCGATTAGAATAATAATAATATATAAAAAATGCAAATCCTAGGATACATAGATCAAAGATGAGTTCAGATCAGAAAAGATCAGAGATTAATTGCCCATGGGCAGCATAAGACACGTGTGGATGAGACGAGACGAGACTGGAAAGTTAAGATGTATTACAAATAATTACCCCCAAGTAATGATAAAAGAAGTTTAAACAGGAAAACACCACATCTCCCGCTCTTTTCATCACTATTGACGAAACTTTAAAGGCCTAAGTCATGAATAAACCACCGGTCTTCAGTCACAAATCAAAGTACCACTGATTAATATCCCGAAACAAAAATGAACCGTCCAAACTTTTCAACTAAAATTTTTCAAGAAGTATGAACAGTAATAATAATAACAGTGATTCCACAAGCATTGGGGATACCTCAAATCAATCGATTGGCTATTCAATGAAACCGTAATACGAGGGAACCGTAACCCCGTTGGCAGACTATAGTTAGCATACGATCATAATTCTACCGTAACCCAGTCTTTAATTATCATACTCAAGTTATTCCTTAATTATAGTGTAACTACCGTACCTCGATGATCTGCTATAGCCATGGTAGAACTCATTCCATCGTGAAGAAGTGCAGTGGTACGCACGATGACGAATCCCATCATCTTGGCCGAGTGATCAATTCGATACTGGAATGGTGCACATTGAGAAATGTCGTCGGACATGAACACACTCAGCGCACCACAACTACGCCATACATCCTTCATTCCACAATTATCGACTAACACAATCGACAGTTATTCTCGTCGACGTCGCCATGACATTTAGTGAATCCAGCAAAATTAAAAAAAAATAATGTAAAATCGAATGTTTCGAATATGCCCCCCTCCCTCCACCTATGAAACTACAAGTTGAGTTTGAACAATACATACTTTTTCATCTAGATGACACTATAATACACTACAATATCACATTATATGTACTACACCCTCCAGATACCCACAATATCCCACTAGGTTATTCTACAGTATACCGAGATTGAACAGTTATCGATCGGCTATAAATACCTGGTACACATCCTCACATCCGAGAGTGGACATTTCGACGGAACGAGTCGATGAGAGGGCTGAAAATATTGATTGATTGCTTGAATAATCGGATAGATGTATTTAACGATTAAATGAAATATTGATGCACGATATCCAACTCACAAAACTACACTATACTACAAAAATAATACATCTAATCGACACTATTCCTTTATCAATTTCCGCGAAAAACTTCTTATATCCACCAAGACTAGTGTGATAGGAATTACGAGTGCGCCCCATTGCACCTTATATCTGCCTACCGTACCCCCTACTCATATCGTACCTTCATGGTGTTTGAATTGTTTCGGATCGATAATCTGTATGATCATATTCACGATGGCCGAGTGACCGACTCACCCTTGATCAATTATTACATTATCGATTGATGTTATACTAAAAATCGATAACTAATTGACCAAAACCGTGAATTCAGTGAACAACTTATATAATACGTATTGTTCAAAGATCAAAGATCAAACTAAAAAAAACGAAATTAAAATAATCCTAAATCCTTCGCATAGACCCATTTCTAGAGAAACTCCTCTCACTCTTGACCAATTATTATATCACCCTACAGTATCCCACTAGGTCATTCTACAGTATGCATACCATATCACGAGTTTGAGAGGGCCGAAAATATCGATTGATTGCTTGAAGAATCGAATAAATCTATTTATTGATTAAATGAATCTACTTATTGATTGATGCGCGATAACCAACTCACAAAACTACACTACACCACCAAAAATTACATCTGATCGATAGTATTGATTTATCGATTTCCAAGAAAAAAACTTCTTCTCCATCCATCACGAGTGAAAAGTGTGGAAAAGAAAAGAAAATCGGAGAAAACTCTTATGTTCTTTACTCTCTCGTCTCTGCTTAGCTTTCCGTTCTTACGATTGTAAAGTATAAATAAACGGTAGGGTAAACCGATAAACCGATATTCCACTCGGGAGCAAACCGTGAAATACAAATTTCGTATTCTATTATACTAAAACCCACCTACCAAACCGTATTTACTGAATAAAAAGTAAGAGAACAATATATAAATAGACGGAGAGATTCTTACTAATCTCGACCTCCCGCATATTCCAAGATGGGTTTCAAGTCTTAACGCTGGCCGCATCGATAAAAAGGGCTCAATCATATTATCGGCGAGGAAAATGTTTGATCATGATTCTACCGTAATCCAGTCTTTAGCTATCATATTCATGTTCTTGCTTAATTATGGTTTAGCTACAGTATCTGGATGGTATACTGTAGCCATGGTAGAACGCGTTCAATCAACGAGGGATGAGGGACGAAGGATCATTTATTTACTTCCGTGAAATACAAATTTCGTATTTCATTATACCAAAACCGACATACCAAGCTGTATTTACTGAATAAAAAGTAAGAGAACAAAATATAAATAGATGGGGAAAAATAAAGAAAATTATCATTAACTAACATCTCTCGCCTAGATCATACTTGTCCACCAAAATTCACACAAACACGAAATTTTTGCAACCCACCCAGCCGAATAAATGATAAAAAATGACGAAACTAACCAATACATAGTTGTTCGTTGCTGTATCTCCTATCCACCGTTTGAAGAAACGAACTGAAATGTATCCACAAAGCATCAAATGTAAGAATAATAGTTGACACCAAGTTTTCAATCAATTAATAAGTAAACAAGTTTGCTGATATCTGCAGCCCCTTTTGCATCATCATTTCTTCATTTATGATTCATCAAACATTGTATTGCTGTATCTATCACAGCTCTATATAAGACCAGGTATAAATCATGGTGGCATGATTCTATGATAAGACATGACCATAGGTCGAAAAGTAGGTTACAAACTACGAAGCCTGACCGCATTTTGAGCCGAAAATTTACGAAAAATCAAAAAACCTGACCGCATTTTGAAAATGTGTAACGTAGTTATTCGACCTAATGACATGACTATTATACATAGATGGGCACGCTGGGGGAAAGGCTGTGCGCAAACCGGGGATTGTAAGGCAAGGCTATGTGCATGGCCATTTTTTAGCAGATTTCACTGGAAATGTTCCGATCTTTGCTAGGCAAGGCTATGCGCAAGGCCCTGCAACGGAAGGAAAGGCTGTGCGCAAAACGAATTCGTTTTCACGCGCCCACCTATGCTATTATACCTGGTCTCTTATATACAGATCATAGACGACAGACATGGTCTATAGTTATTCCATGGGATAGACCCACCCGCAAAACTTCTCCCTTCATGGGTACCCACCCGCAAAATTGGACCATAAATTGGCGATTTTCTTGAAATTTTCATGATTTTGGGGTACCCACATGCGTTTTTATCTCAAAATCGGGTTACCCACACGCGTTTTTGACCCAAAATCTATGTACCCACACGCATTTGAAGGGTCTGGGATATAGATAGACCATCACTGATAGACGACTAGGGTATCGAACTTAATTAATATACACAACTCTCACAGGACAAAAGGCTTCCAATTATTTAATAATAAAAATAATTATCATAAATGACTGATCTGATATGATTAACGGCATGTCACGACGCTTCATTACATCGAGGGGCCGAATCTTCGTGGTTAAACTGAAATAAAGCAAATTCACATTAGTGGAAGGATAGTATAATCGATTACATATTATCGGTATATACTTTCCCTAATGTGCTCGCACTCTAGAATACATTACTGTAATGTTTCTGAGCTACATGATAGCAGTTTAAAACTAAGTGAATTGTAAAACTATGCAGCAAAACAAATTGCAAGGAAGAAACAGGGCTAGGATACGAAATGTGTGTTCTAGTTCACCCAAGTTTTGATCTATATCATGATATAATTACTTATGCGGAGTTCAGAACTTGGAAAATGAACAAAATGAACGAAAATGCTGCTCAGAAGTTAAAGAAAATGCTCAGATAATGGTGATTTTCGATGATATTATACAAATTTTAATGGATTTTTAGTTTCATTTCAATAGTGTTGGGTTGCAAACAGTGTTGCGGACGCGTTTTACTGATGATAAGTGGAAATTTGACCTGAACTTTCGCATCATTTTCGTTGATACTCTGGAATTGCTTTATAATCACGCCATGCATGGATTCTGTCATACATTTTCGAGCATCCACGTTGTGAATGAGCACTTTTGTCGATGCGGTCAGTTTTGATAGTAAGTATCACGGGTATCGTGGGTGGGGCGAAAATGTATGGATTCTGTCATTCCATGCATGATCATGAACCACGGATATTCCATGCATCATCATGCATGGAATGTCGAATAATGCATGATAATACTTGTATTCGTGATCATGCAGGGATTTCAACACCAGAGATGGGTGAGCAGTTAGAGAGACTGCTCACCAGTTGGAGGGTGGCAATATAGGTGAGTGAAGAGACATTCTCGCCACCATAGTGTTTACCCATATAAGGAGATTTCGTTCCTATTTACAAAAATACACAATCGTTCGATACTATTGAGGTGTTTAAATCCAAGCATGACCGCGGATACAAGTAAAATCATGGCTATGGGCAGGGCCATTTCTTTGCAGATTTAACTGGAAATTTTCCAATTTTTGCGAGGCAAAGCTAAGTGCAAAGTCCAGCAAGGGAAGGCAAGGCCGTGCGCAAAAAGAATCAGTTTTTTTCTTTGATTTTCGGCTTAAAGTGCTCAAAAAAGGATCATACGATATTTATCTCAGTAGCATACTATATAAATGACCTAATTTAGTTGTTTTCCGTGAAACAACGAGTTTCAACGCTTTTGAAGTGTATAAAACCATCTTTTTCGAGCAAAAATCGAGCATTTTCGGGCATTTTCCACCTGAACTTCTGAACAGCATTTTCCGCATTTTCTAGCATTTTCCGTTCTGAAGTTCTGAACACCGCATAAGACAAATGAAACAAATGACAGAAGCCCTTTCGACAAAAAAATAAAGTAAGAAATGCCACTGACCGGCAATGAGTAGGACTCCTTTCTTGACTTTCTCTTCTTCTTGTCTCCACTGGTTGTCCTCTGGGACTTGGCGGCCTTCTTTGCTCCCTTGGCGGGTGGCATACTGACGATGAGGGTTGGTTAGTGGCGATGTGCTATGGCTTACCGAGGGCATATGCATGAACGCCGACAAACCGTTTGCCCGACAAACGTGACGTCACAACCGTAGGAGGAGGCGTTTGCCAGAGTTCCTCCGTCTACGCTTGTTATGTCTCGTTTATCGACAAACGGAGTTCATGCATACGGCCTCTGAAGTCAGAATTATCAAACTGTAACAAAGTAAAACCATTGTAATAGGCGAAAAATGCTCTCGCAAATTTGAGCCAGAGGCGCAGCAAAATAAACTGTAGAAAAAATCGTCGACCTGTAAAAATCGTGAAGTGACTTTATTTCATTTAATTTAGATTAATTAGGCGAGAAAAAATGTTGAAATGACATTTACATTTATTTTTTGTTTACAAAATGATCATTATCCATGGTAAAAGCTAAATTATTGCATGTTCTTGGCACTGTGCCGGGAAATATTTTCGTTCTCTATCTCTTTCCTTTCGCGTCTTCTCTCACCATCTCCCTCTTTCTCTAGCATGTTCTAACCACGAATTCTTCCCACGCCATGAGTGATCGTTCTTTGATCAAAGCAGAGACTGTGCAGATATGAGAGAGAGTGAGGAAGTGTGAGAGAGGTCAGAGAAAGAAAGACATGATCCATAATTGTTTATTAATCTGTCTAATCGGTCTCGATCTCTTCCCGCCTTTTTCACTATGCTATTGTTCATTTAATTTTGGTTTTCTTCTGCTTCTACTTAGAAATTGTCCAGTCCCTTGGATCACTCTCTGCCTATCTTCGTCTCGCTTCCCTCTCCCTCTCCTTCTCTCTCTCTCCTTCTCGCCCTCTCCCTCTCTCCCTCTCCCTCTACCTCTCTCGGGATTTTCGGACCTATCTTTGAACTTTCTTTGTTCATTTGCGTATCGGCGTTGTTGTGTAGCCCTTCATAATTGTTAGTTCCATTTTAAACTAGATATTTGAACTTTTCTTTTTGTTTACTGGTCCTTCCTAATAATATTCTAAATTTGTGATTCTCCTCTTTGAGTTCAATCTCAGTTTCCTCTTCTTTCTTTGTCTATAAGAAAGTACGACCATATACCATTCACATTTAGCTTGGATACTCGTTTAAATCAATTGAACTCTGTCGTATGCCTATGTATTTTAGTCGTGTATCACTATTCCCAATCCACATCGATTAGACGCGTCCTATGTACATGTTTATGGGTGGTAGTTTGGCATTGTTTAATAATGTATTGATATATTGATTGAATAAGATCAAAGATCAAAGACCATTTGCTCGATCCCTTGACCATAATAGCAAATGTGCATTTGAAACAAGACTACAGACGTGACCCTCGATGTTTTCGTAATCGAATCGAGATAGACAGCATTATCGATCGATTGCAAGGGAACAGAGTAGGGGACAAGAGCGGGTGATCTACCCTCTCGCTCTGTTCAATCGACCTCAGTCTCTTTCTTCTATCTTCTATCTATCTCGATCTCCTTCCCAGTCTCGTTCATAGCTGTTGTTTTTCTGATTGTTGTTCATGCTCGCGTCTTTGATTTGCTAGTGGTGCATAGGTTTTCTTGGTAGTTCTCAAGCGTATTTCATTGCTAGGCCACTTTGTTTTAAGCTTAGATTAATGCATGTTAGGCAGTATTTCATTCAATGTGATATTGATTTCGGTAGATCACTCTTTCATAAATATTATTGATTTCTTTTCCACGTATACTTGTGTCACCCACATCCACATCTCGACTAAGTATCTTTGACGTTTACAGTGCCTCCTCTCCTTTCCCATCAACACTCGATCTTCACACACGCCCCCACTGTAGATGGCTCATCCTGTTGAGCCGGAGTTTGGTCGTCACGGAGAGTACAGTACTGGAAGAACTGCTGTTGAGGTTTGATCTTTGATCTTTGATCTTCTTGATCTTTGATAACTTTGATTTTCGCTCTGTATCACAAACGATCAAATCCTTTTTTGATTCGTCAGCATTCTCAAAATCGATTAGCAATTATTGATTAGTACCTAATTATTGATTTATCCACTATTTCCAGGCATTCCGTCAGGGCGCCTACACTAAACCCACCAACATGTACCATGGCAACGGGGAAACCAGCGGGTCCATGTGAGTGATTGCGGTAGTCATCCATCTGACCCACTGAACTACCGTATCCCAAGTGTAATCCTACCGAGGAGTCTCTGGATGAAGATGCAGATGCATGCGGACTCGCTGAGGGACGCGATGGGCGACAAGTGCTGTCGATGCCTGCACCATGTGAGTTTTGGCGGCTACAGTACCCACTTACACAACGCAGTTAATCACGAACTGACTTTTCCAGATGCCGTCGTTCATGCTGATCATAGCGATCATAGTCGTCATCGGTCTGGTAATAGCGACGGTCCCCATCGCCTTCATTCTCATCTCGAACAGTAATAGCGGCGAGAAGGCAGAGGCGCAATCGCGACCCGGAGGAGTCGTGTTCCACGTGGGTTACTTAGGATCTAGACGCGGCTTAGGCGTTTAAAGTCTTACGTTAAACGTTTTTAGTCGCGCTAAATCATAATGGCTAAACAAACTATAAGTATATGGCTTTCGAATGAGCAATAAATGATCACTCTTAAAATGCATAAGAATCTCCTTGTAATGCCTGTAATGTTTTCAGCCAATTCGACACGGATTTGTCTGGCCGGCTACAACGAGAACACCGACATGGAGCACGAATATGTAAGGCTGGAGATCAAAGATCAAATATCACAGATCAAAGATCAGAGATCAATCCGCCCCTTTTAGATACATGATAGTCTTCGAGACTTCTCGGCATCTGCGCTCTTCCCACCCAACGTCTCGCTGTGCATGGGATTCGGATTCGCTTGCACGTCACGACCGGTATGTGGGAGTGTATTGTGTTATCGATCGGAACCACTGATCCATGCCTTTTAACCAACTGAATTTTGGCCTTGTTCATTGATCTTTGAAAGAGATCCATTCTCTGCTCTGATATTTTGAACTTTTGGGTTGTTTGATTGAAATTTAAAGACACATCCCGAGATAATTGGAAACTCTTCACTCTGGCAACGAAAGCGAGAGAATATTGCCAGCGAGGAGAGTTTCAAATTAGCTCGGGCCGTTGTGACTTTAAACTTTAAATCATTTGCTCATTTATCTTATGCAGAGTATCATCATCTCTACTACGCAACGCTGTGATGGAAAGGCGGACTGTGAGGATGGATCGGACGAGATGAGCTGTATAGGTATGCGGTAGTTTTGATATACTGTAGTTTCTGAGGATACGGTAGTCTATAGCTATATGGTAGTGTACCTGACACATGAAGTGCGAGGGCGAGAAGGAATGCGACAGGATGTGCGGATTAGATCTAATAGATCAAAGATCAATTCACGAACCTGCGTGCACCCCTTTGCCGCGAAACGTGACGTGGCAAGCGTATTGCGCTTGTGACGTAATGTTTGTCGATAAACCGTTTGTCAACGTTCTTGCATACTGCCTCCGGTGTGGTGTGGTTCGACTTTTGATGTGGTAAACGTCGCCTTGGTTCAGGTGCGCCACAGGCAACAAGTGCGTCGCCAAGGAGGCCAAGTGTGACGAAGTACGCGACTGTGACGATGGCAGTGACGATAAAGAGTGCACGCAGGTTCGTGAAGTGATCTTTGATCTTTGATCTTTTAGAGCTAATCTTTGATCTTTGCAGTGCCCTGCGTCTGCGCTTCACAGTGTGAAGGACAAGCGCTGCTTCCCCGTTGTGATGGTGTGTCCGACCGCTCTGATGGCAGTGACGAGTCTAACTGCACTTGTGATGGTAAGTGGGCGGAGTCTATCGATTTGTGGGCGTAGCCTAATTAAATTTTGCCCTTCAGAATGTACGGGTGGCCACACGGAGACGTACACGTGCGAGTCGACTCCCCATTGTTTCATGAGGTGCAATATTCGATTTTTTGGTCTTTGATCTTTGATCTTTGTAGTCTTTGATCTTTGTAGTCTCTTAGTACTAGTTAAAGGCACACACCAGTCTACTTTGACTCTCCGCTCTGACAACACTCTATCGCAAACGAAAAAAGCGAGAGGATTGTGAGAACGAAGTGTTTCCAATTAGCTCGATGTATGACTTTAAAATAGACTTCAACTAAATAATTGAATATTTTTATGGAAGAGATAATTCTTCCCTCTTTATTATTCAATATTGGTAGAGTCCTGGACATGCAAAAAAATTGTGAAGTTGAAATCTTTGAATAAGCGTGATTCTATCATTCTTCAGGGTGTCTTCATCGTCTTTGCTGATGATGTCATCAGAAGGAGAACTCCATCGTTTCTGATGATCGACGCGATTTTTGGAGGATTATCTAGCAGCTTTCCGCCGTATCCCTTTGATCTCATCTTCCGAAATAATAAAGACTTTGGGGTTGTTTATGTCTGAAATCGGTGTCCAAGCCCGCGAATTTAAAATGGGAGGAGTTAGTATCGCTATATATATAGGGTTTACCAAAATGGGCGGAGCCATGCATCGGTATATAGGAACGGGTGCGAGTGAGTATATCTAGATCCTTTGACACATCAGACAATAGGGACCCATGGTCCAGTGGATAAGAGCTCGGACAATCAACCGGATCGGTTGGTCGGCAGAAAGGTTCAATCCCCCGAGAAGGATCAGCAAAAGAAATCATGTCCCAATTGTGACCTACCCTTTTTGCCATTTTTCACTTGATGCCTTCTCGCTCTCCCTGCGTTAACGTCTAGTGAGTGACAGAGGTCCCATAGAATGACTGTGAATCGTGAACTAACTTTTTATTAACATTCTGTTCCATTGAGTTTCACATTGTGGAAGGGAAAATGCTGAGTCAAAAATCGTACTGTTCTTCTCGCTACGTTTCATCCAATAAAGATTTCGTTTTATATACTGTAGTTGTGAGCTCATGTGAAGATTTCCTCCAGAAGTAATCAATAACGTCTTTATCTTTTTTCTTATAAAAAATATATCTCTAAAATAAAAGATATTTGAACTGACCCTATCACAGTATTCTGGTCCAAGCCATTTATCTTCCAAAGCAAGACAAAGGAGAGACCATTGTATTCGAGAGAGTTTGTATGTTGAGCGGTCGTTCTTGCTTTGAAAGTCATGAGAACGCTGTGCTATAGGTCTCCCTCTCCCTATAGGTCACTCTCTCCCTCTCCCTCCGTCTACTTTCCTCGTGGCTATTGATCGTGGATATAGTTGCATTAAGAAGGTAGGCAGGGAGAGTGCTGACTGTATCATGATAAAAAACTCTTTAATAAATAACTCTCTTTATGATATACGATAAATAAATTAGTCTCTAAATGCGTTCCCCCTTGATCGAGTGTTGTATCGTATACCACACAGTTCGATGTCAATTGGGACATATTGATGACTTCATTATTTTTAAATTAATTTAACAAATAATTCACCATGAAATTTTCAATTTCTTGCGCTTAAAAATCGTAACAATGTGTAATCAATATAATATCATAAAAGTAGAGAATATAAATGGGCCGATTTTTCGCAATGGCCTTAACAATACATACTAAGTAAATGAGTGATATATCGATGATTTTACCTACTTTGACGTACTTTTTTCGTCTAATAATAATGAACACATGACTGGAAACCAATATAAACGTATTCAGAGGTTTAGGAGCAGTTAGAAAAATCACGTCGACGTCGTCATCTGAAGTCTACCAGTCAAGTCCTCTATGCGAAAACACACGTTTGTGAAAGAATTAGGTCGATCGGAGAGAAAAATGTTCATCGACGATTACGACGTCTGAAGGCGTCGTCAGATGACGTCCGTCTGAAAACTACCTTCAGAAGGTCTGATAACCATATGTTCCAAGTTTGACGTCGATCCGTCAACGTTGAGGACCTTTTCACTCTATAGAATCCACTAGAAAAAATATTCAAAGTCCAGAAATAGTTAGCTGTACTAGGCTGGTCAATTTTTGACCAGACTGGTCAATTTTTGTCCAGTTAAATAACTACTTGGTTATTGAAACTCAGTTATAAAGAAATCCGAGCCACGTGTAAAAGAGCCTTTAACTAACCATTAGTTGTTTAAAAGGGCCTAAATCTGAGCGCGGAGATAGTCGAAAATAGCGTGAAAAAGAGGTAGGGTTCATTAGTTGAATGGTCCTAGGAATACGGAGTAATCGCGCTATTTTCTATATTGCAGCTTTATGCATAAATTAGGGAGAAATCGCGCTATTTTCTCAATTCCAATACAATAGAAAAAATGCGGGAGATCTAGCTATTTTCTCATTTGCATTGTAATGCAAAAATACGGGGAATTGACGCTATTTTGTCAATTGCAATTATGCTAATAAAGGTTTTCGATGAATATATAAAACAATATTCTATGTAGATATCAAATATTGATTGGTCTAATCATTCACAAAAGTGATTATATCAATTCCGAACATCTTTATATGAGGCCGCTTGCGTAAGAATCAACTAAAATCAGTGAATTCTGGCACTATCAAAAAATCAAGTTTTGGGGATCGGGGGATCTCAAGGTTGCTGATAACGATGGTCATATTCAATTTGTATCTAGAGAAACCGTTGAGGCCTGACGACGTCGCGTTGAAATCGAGTTTTTAGTCATTTCTCGTCACACGATGATGCTAATTGAAAGAGCGAATAATGAATTTATAAGTCATGCAAATGTACTCAATACTAATTTGAGGAACACTGTTTTGGCCATAGGTTCTAGACAGTGAACCTCTCTAAGGTTTGCAGACTATTATCTTACGGGGCTAAATCTGATGACGATCATGCCTGTCTAATTCATTTTTCATGGAAAAGAAAAAAAATCAGCCAATTTGCAGAAGATATTTTGGAGAAAATGAACTTTAAGTGTAATTATTTTGCCGCTGGAATTGATGCAAGAGGCGAGAGTGTGTGGTGGTGCGAGAGAGCAGAGAAGAATTATCTTCCGTCTACCCCATTCCTTCCCATTTTAAAGTATGTAAGTGGAACTCCCACAGAGTGGAATCATAAGTCATTGAAAATGCTCCAGACAACGTTTTTAATTTCTACCATTTATTCAAAAGTTACGACAAAGTAGAGACCACTTCGCCACTTTTTCGTTTCATTTATTTTCATCTCATGACTTTAGGGCACTACATAAATATTTGCAATTAAAAGGGTCTTTTTTTTGTGATTTCGTGGAATTTCAGTTGATCATTCAAGAATCTGACGTATATCGAAAATGAAAAGAATGATAAGTTGCAAGTGGGAGCTGTATATTTTTAATGTAATGATGCATGATTGGTGTGCGTACCTCCTTTATTCTGTATATTTATCGAAGGAATTCATTGATCAGAGTAGATTCAAATGATTTTTCAAAATATGAAACAATGCTACAAACTCTCACGCAAAATCAGCATAGATAATAGGATTAAGCTTTACCCTTTACCGTTCTTTTCTATACTAACTCGTTAATTCATGAACTACAGTAGTAACTCTTTCCAAATAATCAATCAATACTCGACAGATATCTGACATCATTCGCAGGTTAAAGGGCTACTTCCTCCAGATATATGGGGCCCGTTGCTTGAAAACCAGGGACTGGATATATAATATACTAGCCGTGAGCAATGTTCTGAGAGTTTCTCGAACTTTCTGAAACCTTCTTGATATTTTTCTTCCTGGAAACTATTGTTTGGTACTGTAGGGTCATGGAAGAGGGTTCGGTAGAGAGAAAGGAGAGAAGAGAAAATAGACAGAGAGGAATGGGAGATAGAATGAGGGAGAAGAGAGAGAAGATGGAGAGAGAAAAGAAAGAGACAGAGAGGTAGAGAGTGGAAGAGAGCGCGCACGACTTGTTTTAAAGGCAAATCCTAAGCTAATTTTATTGCGGGGAAATCGTGTTAATTTCTCAATTACATCATTTGCATAAATTTTTTCGCTAATCACATCTTTCGTATTGCCCAAATCTTTCTCACAATGCCTAAAGACGGATTCCTGCATGCAAATGTACGATACTGTCTTACTCAGGCAAACAGTCGAATGTATTTTGCAGCAAAGAGAAGTTAAAATGGTACGAAAAATGTACCAAAAATGCATTTTTGCAGCCACAGCTTCGAAAAAGCTTCAAAAAGTTATTGAATTGCTATAGAATTGCTACTAAAAAGGTAAAAAGCCACGAAAAAGCTAGGAAAAGCTAAGAAAGATGCATGCAAAATGTCTGCATTATTCATTTATTTTGACATCTGAAATGCATTTGAGTTAGCTGCAGAATGCATTCGACTGTTTGCCTGAGTATGACAGTTACCTGGTTGATCGTGCCAGCGGTGATATGCTCAGATACAAGATTAAGCCATGCATGTATAGGAAAAAGCCTCGCTTCGGGGCAAACAAAAAGTACGAAGGCGGATTCGGACACGCTCAACCAATCGATGTTCACGGTTTAAAGAGGAAGAGTAGAATTAGGTAGGATTGGGATTGATTATAGGAGAAAGAAACGAAGGTAGGGGGGAGAAGGAGAAGTCGGGAGTTTTAACTAACAAGAGAGATAAGATAGAGATGGTTCATTTCTCGATTACAATATTATACAAACATAAATTTCGGGAAAACTATTTTCTCATTTGCAAATTTATCGATGAAATGAATACGATCGTAGAGGGCTGAAAATAGATTAGAAAATGAATAATTGGAAAACGAATATTCTGGACTCTTTCATCTGCCATTTTGTGATGATATCTAGGGCAGACTGCAGAGGAGCGGATGTATTTTCTTCTTAACTAAAAGCTTTGTAAATGTTGATATCATCAGCATACATCCGTGCAATGACATCGTTATTTTGTACATGGTATGACACCACAAGGAGGGAACGACTCCTTATTCATACGAGCTACTGAATATGATTTCAAGCGCTTCCCAGATAGGTACTGCTATATTTTCATTAAATGATAAGTCAATATTTATAAGCGCATTATGCAAGAAGAGTTTTCCCATTTCTCTATTTGTGCACAAATCTCATGTAGGATGAATTGCGGCTTTTGAAAGTTGCCTAAATCAGGGTAGTGTGGTGGGGTAGGGAGCACATCATTATCGATTGTCTAAACGCTCATGAATGTTGTGGCTAGTAGGTTAGCTTTTCCAATATCGTCCGTAAATGCCATTATAATCTAAAAGTCTTTTAACACATTTTAACACTTTTTCATGAAACGAAATAACCTATGCTTATCATTACTCTCAATTGCTCTGCACTCGATTATCCTTTGGTAGCAAGATAATTCCGTGCAAAATTTCTTATTGAGAGTTTAAAATGACATAATGCTATTGGTGTCATTGTGGGTGATAGATCTCTGCCAAGCAATAAAACGTTTGTGCCAATGTCTTTCTAAATGGGGTCCCATGGATGGTATTGATTCTAGTCATCAAGGGGCAAATCGCGGATTGTTGGAGAGGCTAACAAACGCATATCTAGAATACCGTAATCTACCGTGACTACCGTAACATCTGAATTCATTGTCTCAAATAGAAGCGTAGGCTTACTTAGAACCGCGCAACTCTCACAGAATCCTGATGTGCACATTTATTTCCAAATTACAGTAGTCGGCCCGACTCTCTCGTAATATCTGAGTGTGTGATCTCAAAAGCATAATGCTAAACTCAGCTGACAGCTAAGTTCGCACATCGATTAGATATACAGTCAATAAATGAAATGCATGCGCTTTATTCATAGACATATTTGAGATCAAACTTGATTTGGTATAGGATTGTGGCCCTAAAGAGGGCCGTTGGGTTCTGGGTTTAGCCGTGAGTGCTAAGCGAGGCGTTTATTCCTTGTCTCCGACGGTCGTCTTGGGGAGAAGAACGGCGTTGATGTTGGGAAGAAGACCTCCTTGAGCGATGGTGACTCCAGCCATGAGCTTGTTCAGCTCCTCGTCGTTGCGGACGGCAAGCTGGAGATGGCGAGGGTTCATTCTGGTCTTCTTGTGCAACTAAAACTATTCAATCGATTAGAATAATAATAATATATAAAAAATGCAAATCCTAGGATACATAGATCAAAGATGAGTTCAGATCAGAAAAGATCAGAGATTAATTGCCCATGGGCAGCATAAGACACGTGTGGATGAGACGAGACGAGACTGGAAAGTTAAGATGTATTACAAATAATTACCCCCAAGTAATGATAAAAGAAGTTTAAACAGGAAAACACCACATCTCCCGCTCTTTTCATCACTATTGACGAAACTTTAAAGGCCTAAGTCATGAATAAACCACCGGTCTTCAGTCACAAATCAAAGTACCACTGATTAATATCCCGAAACAAAAATGAACCGTCCAAACTTTTCAACTAAAATTTTTCAAGAAGTATGAACAGTAATAATAATAACAGTGATTCCACAAGCATTGGGGATACCTCAAATCAATCGATTGGCTATTCAATGAAACCGTAATACGAGGGAACCGTAACCCCGTTGGCAGACTATAGTTAGCATACGATCATAATTCTACCGTAACCCAGTCTTTAATTATCATACTCAAGTTATTCCTTAATTATAGTGTAACTACCGTACCTCGATGATCTGCTATAGCCATGGTAGAACTCATTCCATCGTGAAGAAGTGCAGTGGTACGCACGATGACGAATCCCATCATCTTGGCCGAGTGATCAATTCGATACTGGAATGGTGCACATTGAGAAATGTCGTCGGACATGAACACACTCAGCGCACCACAACTACGCCATACATCCTTCATTCCACAATTATCGACTAACACAATCGACAGTTATTCTCGTCGACGTCGCCATGACATTTAGTGAATCCAGCAAAATTAAAAAAAAATAATGTAAAATCGAATGTTTCGAATATGCCCCCCTCCCTCCACCTATGAAACTACAAGTTGAGTTTGAACAATACATACTTTTTCATCTAGATGACACTATAATACACTACAATATCACATTATATGTACTACACCCTCCAGATACCCACAATATCCCACTAGGTTATTCTACAGTATACCGAGATTGAACAGTTATCGATCGGCTATAAATACCTGGTACACATCCTCACATCCGAGAGTGGACATTTCGACGGAACGAGTCGATGAGAGGGCTGAAAATATTGATTGATTGCTTGAATAATCGGATAGATGTATTTAACGATTAAATGAAATATTGATGCACGATATCCAACTCACAAAACTACACTATACTACAAAATAATACATCTAATCGACACTATTCCTTTATCAATTTCCGCGAAAAACTTCTTATATCCACCAAGACTAGTGTGATAGGAATTACGAGTGCGCCCCATTGCACCTTATATCTGCCTACCGTACCCCCTACTCATATCGTACCTTCATGGTGTTTGAATTGTTTCGGATCGATAATCTGTATGATCATATTCACGATGGCCGAGTGACCGACTCACCCTTGATCAATTATTACATTATCGATTGATGTTATACTAAAAATCGATAACTAATTGACCAAAACCGTGAATTCAGTGAACAACTTATATAATACGTATTGTTCAAAGATCAAAGATCAAACTAAAAAAAACGAAATTAAAATAATCCTAAATCCTTCGCATAGACCCATTTCTAGAGAAACTCCTCTCACTCTTGACCAATTATTATATCACCCTACAGTATCCCACTAGGTCATTCTACAGTATGCATACCATATCACGAGTTTGAGAGGGCCGAAAATATCGATTGATTGCTTGAAGAATCGAATAAATCTATTTATTGATTAAATGAATCTACTTATTGATTGATGCGCGATAACCAACTCACAAAACTACACTACACCACCAAAAATTACATCTGATCGATAGTATTGATTTATCGATTTCCAAGAAAAAACTTCTTCTCCATCCATCACGAGTGAAAAGTGTGGAAAAGAAAAGAAAATCGGAGAAAACTCTTTATGTTCTTTACTCTCTCGTCTCTGCTTAGCTTTCCGTTCTTACGATTGTAAAGTATAAATAAACCGGTAGGGTAAACCGATAAACCGATATTCCACTCGGGAGCAAACCGTGAAATACAAATTTCGTATTCTATTATACTAAAACCCACCTACCAAACCGTATTTACTGAATAAAAAGTAAGAGAACAATATATAAATAGACGGAGAGATTCTTACTAATCTCGACCTCCGCATATTCCAAGATGGGTTTCAAGTCTTAACGCTGGCCGCATCGATAAAAAGGGCTCAATCATATTATCGGCGAGGAAAATGTTTGATCATGATTCTACCGTAATCCAGTCTTTAGCTATCATATTCATGTTCTTGCTTAATTATGGTTTAGCTACAGTATCTGGATGGTATACTGTAGCCATGGTAGAACGCGTTCAATCAACGAGGGATGAGGGACGAAGGATCATTTATTTACTTCCGTGAAATACAAATTTCGTATTTCATTATACCAAAACCGACATACCAAGCTGTATTTACTGAATAAAAAGTAAGAGAACAAAATATAAATAGATGGGGAAAAATAAAGAAAATTATCATTAACTAACATCTCTCGCCTAGATCATACTTGTCCACCAAAATTCACACAAACACGAAATTTTTGCAACCCACCCAGCCGAATAAATGATAAAAAATGACGAAACTAACCAATACATAGTTGTTCGTTGCTGTATCTCCTATCCACCGTTTGAAGAAACGAACTGAAATGTATCCACAAAGCATCAAATGTAAGAATAATAGTTGACACCAAGTTTTCAATCAATTAATAAGTAAACAAGTTTGCTGATATCTGCAGCCCCTTTTGCATCATCATTTCTTCATTTATGATTCATCAAAACATTGTATTGCTGTATCTATCACAGCTCTATATAAGACCAGGTATAAATCATGGTGGCATGATTCTATGATAAGACATGACCATAGGTCGAAAAGTAGGTTACAAACTACGAAGCCTGACCGCATTTTGAGCCGAAAATTTACGAAAAATCAAAAAACCTGACCGCATTTTGAAAATGTGTAACGTAGTTATTCGACCTAATGACATGACTATTATACATAGATGGGCACGCTGGGGGAAAGGCTGTGCGCAAACCGGGGAATTGTAAGGCAAGGCTATGTGCATGGCCATTTTTTAGCAGATTTCACTGGAAATGTTCCGATCTTTGCTAGGCAAGGCTATGCGCAAGGCCCTGCAACGGAAGGAAAGGCTGTGCGCAAAACGAATTCGTTTTCACGCGCCCACCTATGCTATTATACCTGGTCTCTTATATACAGATCATAGACGACAGACATGGTCTATAGTTATTCCATGGGATAGACCCACCCGCAAAACTTCTCCCTTCATGGGTACCCACCCGCAAAATTGGACCATAAATTGGCGATTTTCTTGAAATTTTCATGATTTTGGGGTACCCACATGCGTTTTTATCTCAAAATCGGGTTACCCACACGCGTTTTTGACCCAAAATCTATGTACCCACACGCATTTGAAGGGTCTGGGATATAGATAGACCATCACTGATAGACGACTAGGGTATCGAACTTAATTAATATACACAACTCTCACAGGACAAAAGGCTTCCAATTATTTAATAATAAAAATAATTATCATAAATGACTGATCTGATATGATTAACGGCATGTCACGACGCTTCATTACATCGAGGGGCCGAATCTTCGTGGTTAAACTGAAATAAAGCAAATTCACATTAGTGGAAGGATAGTATAATCGATTACATATTATCGGTATATACTTTCCCTAATGTGCTCGCACTCTAGAATACATTACTGTAATGTTTCTGAGCTACATGATAGCAGTTTAAACTAAGTGAATTGTAAAACTATGCAGCAAAACAAATTGCAAGGAAGAAACAGGGCTAGGATACGAAATGTGTGTTCTAGTTCACCCAAGTTTTGATCTATATCATGATATAATTACTTATGCGGAGTTCAGAACTTGGAAAATGAACAAAATGAACGAAAATGCTGCTCAGAAGTTAAAGAAAATGCTCAGATAATGGTGATTTTCGATGATATTATACAAATTTTAATGGATTTTTAGTTTCATTTCAATAGTGTTGGGTTGCAAACAGTGTTGCGGACGCGTTTTACTGATGATAAGTGGAAATTTGACCTGAACTTTCGCATCATTTTCGTTGATACTCTGGAATTGCTTTATAATCACGCCATGCATGGATTCTGTCATACATTTTCGAGCATCCACGTTGTGAATGAGCACTTTTGTCGATGCGGTCAGTTTTGATAGTAAGTATCACGGGTATCGTGGGTGGGGCGAAAATGTATGGATTCTGTCATTCCATGCATGATCATGAACCACGGATATTCCATGCATCATCATGCATGGAATGTCGAATAATGCATGATAATACTTGTATTCGTGATCATGCAGGGATTTCAACACCAGAGATGGGTGAGCAGTTAGAGAGACTGCTCACCAGTTGGAGGGTGGCAATATAGGTGAGTGAAGAGACATTCTCGCCACCATAGTGTTTACCCATATAAGGAGATTTCGTTCCTATTTACAAAAATACACAATCGTTCGATACTATTGAGGTGTTTAAATCCAAGCATGACCGCGGATACAAGTAAAATCATGGCTATGGGCAGGGCCATTTCTTTGCAGATTTAACTGGAAATTTTCCAATTTTTGCGAGGCAAAGCTAAGTGCAAAGTCCAGCAAGGGAAGGCAAGGCCGGTGCGCAAAAAGAATCAGTTTTTTTCTTTGATTTTCGCTTAAAGTGCTCAAAAAAGGATCATACGATATTTATCTCAGTAGCATACTATATAAATGACCTAATTTAGTTGTTTTCCGTGAAACAACGAGTTTCAACGCTTTTGAAGTGTATAAAACCATCTTTTTCGAGCAAAAATCGAGCATTTTCGGGCATTTTCCACCTGAACTTCTGAACAGCATTTTCCGCATTTTCTAGCATTTTCCGTTCTGAAGTTCTGAACACCGCATAAGACAAATGAAACAAATGACAGAAGCCCTTTCGACAAAAAAATAAAGTAAGAAATGCCACTGACCGGCAATGAGTAGGACTCCTTTCTTGACTTTCTCTTCTTCTTGTCTCCACTGGTTGTCCTCTGGGACTTGGCGGCCTTCTTTGCTCCCTTGGCGGGTGGCATACTGACGATGAGGGTTGGTTAGTGGCGATGTGCTATGGCTTACCGAGGGCATATGCATGAACGCCGACAAACCGTTTGCCCGACAAACGTGACGTCACAACCGTAGGAGGAGGCGTTTGCCAGAGTTCCTCCGTCTACGCTTGTTATGTCTCGTTTATCGACAAACGGAGTTCATGCATACGGCCTCTGAAGTCAGAATTATCAAACTGTAACAAAGTAAAACCATTGTAATAGGCGAAAAATGCTCTCGCAAATTTGAGCCAGAGGCGCAGCAAAATAAACTGTAGAAAAAATCGTCGACCTGTAAAAATCGTGAAGTGACTTTATTTCATTTAATTTAGATTAATTAGGCGAGAAAAAAATGTTTGAAATGACATTTACATTTATTTTTGTTTACAAAATGATCATTATCCATGGTAAAAGCTAAATTATTGCATGTTCTTGGCACTGTGCCAAGAAATATTTTCGTTCTCTATCTCTTTCCTTTCGCGTCTTCTCTCACCATCTCCCTCTTTCTCTAGCATGTTCTAACCACGAATTCTTCCCACGCCATGAGTGATCGTTCTTTGATCAAAGCAGAGACTGTGCAGATATGAGAGAGAGTGAGGAAGTGTGAGAGAGGTCAGAGAAAGAAAGACATGATCCATAATTGTTTATTAATCTGTCTAATCGGTCTCGATCTCTTCCCGCCTTTTTCACTATGCTATTGTTCATTTAATTTTGGTTTTCTTCTGCTTCTACTTAGAAATTTGTCCAGTCCCTTGGATCACTCTCTGCCTATCTTCGTCTCGCTTCCCTCTCCCTCTCCTTCTCTCTCTCTCCTTCTCGCCCTCTCCCTCTCTCCCTCTCCCTCTACCTCTCTCGGGATTTTCGGACCTATCTTTGAACTTTCTTTGTTCATTTGCGTATCGGCGTTGTTGTGTAGCCCTTCATAATTGTTAGTTCCATTTTAACTAGATATTTGAACTTTTCTTTTTGTTTACTGGTCCTTCCTAATAATATTCTAAATTTGTGATTCTCCTCTTTGAGTTCAATCTCAGTTTCCTCTTCTTTCTTTGTCTATAAGAAAGTACGACCATATACCATTCACATTTAGCTTGGATACTCGTTTAAATCAATTGAACTCTGTCGTATGCCTATGTATTTTAGTCGTGTATCACTATTCCCAATCCACATCGATTAGACGCGTCCTATGTACATGTTTATGGGTGGTAGTTTGGCATTGTTTAATAATGTATTGATATATTGATTGAATAAGATCAAAGATCAAAGACCATTTGCTCGATCCCTTGACCATAATAGCAAATGTGCATTTGAAACAAGACTACAGACGTGACCCTCGATGTTTTCGTAATCGAATCGAGATAGACAGCATTATCGATCGATTGCAAGGGAACAGAGTAGGGACAAGAGCGGGTGATCTACCCTCTCGCTCTGTTCAATCGACCTCAGTCTCTTTCTTCTATCTTCTATCTATCTCGATCTCCTTCCCAGTCTCGTTCATAGCTGTTGTTTTTCTGATTGTTGTTCATGCTCGCGTCTTTGATTTGCTAGTGGTGCATAGGTTTTCTTGGTAGTTCTCAGCGTATTTCATTGCTAGGCCACTTTGTTTTAAGCTTAGATTAATGCATGTTAGGCAGTATTTCATTCAATGTGATATTGATTTCGGTAGATCACTCTTTCATAAATATTATTGATTTCTTTTCCACGTATACTTGTGTCACCCACATCCACATCTCGACTAAGTATCTTTGACGTTTACAGTGCCTCCTCTCCTTTCCCATCAACACTCGATCTTCACACACGCCCCCACTGTAGATGGCTCATCCTGTTGAGCCGGAGTTTGGTCGTCACGGAGAGTACAGTACTGGAAGAACTGCTGTTGAGGTTTGATCTTTGATCTTTGATCTTCTTGATCTTTGATAACTTTGATTTTCGCTCTGTATCACAAACGATCAAATCCTTTTTTGATTCGTCAGCATTCTCAAAATCGATTAGCAATTATTGATTAGTACCTAATTATTGATTTATCCACTATTTCCAGGCATTCCGTCAGGGCGCCTACACTAAACCCACCAACATGTACCATGGCAACGGGGAAACCAGCGGGTCCATGTGAGTGATTGCGGTAGTCATCCATCTGACCCACTGAACTACCGTATCCAAGTGTAATCCTACCGAGGAGTCTCTGATGAAGATGCAGATGCATGCGGACTCGCTGAGGGACGCGATGGGCGACAAGTGCTGTCGATGCCTGCACCATGTGAGTTTTGGCGGCTACAGTACCCACTTACACAACGCAGTTAATCACGAACTGACTTTTCCAGATGCCGTCGTTCATGCTGATCATAGCGATCATAGTCGTCATCGGTCTGGTAATAGCGACGGTCCCCATCGCCTTCATTCTCATCTCGAACAGTAATAGCGGCGAGAAGGCAGAGGCGCAATCGCGACCCGGAGGAGTCGTGTTCCACGTGGGTTACTTAGGATCTAGACGCGGCTTAGGCGTTTAAAGTCTTACGTTAAACGTTTTTAGTCGCGCTAAATCATAATGGCTAAACAAACTATAAGTAATGGCTTTCGAATGAGCAATAAATGATCACTCTTAAAATGCATAAGAATCTCCTTGTAATGCCTGTAATGTTTTCAGCCAATTCGACACGGATTTGTCTGGCCCGGCTACAACGAGAACACCGACATGGAGCACGAATATGTAAGGCTGGAGATCAAAGATCAAATATCACAGATCAAAGATCAGAGATCAATCCGCCCCTTTAGATACATGATAGTCTTCGAGACTTCTCGGCATCTGCGCTCTTCCCACCCAACGTCTCGCTGTGCATGGGATTCGGATTCGCTTGCACGTCACGACCGGTATGTGGGAGTGTATTGTGTTATCGATCGGAACCACTGATCCATGCCTTTTAACCAACTGAATTTTGGCCTTGTTCATTGATCTTTGAAAGAGATCCATTCTCTGCTCTGATATTTTGAACTTTTGGGTTGTTTGATTGAATTTAAAGACACATCCCGAGATAATTGGAAACTCTTCACTCTGGCAACGAAAGCGAGAGAATATTGCCAGCGAGGAGAGTTTCAAATTAGCTCGGGCCGTTGTGACTTTAAACTTTAAATCATTTGCTCATTTATCTTATGCAGAGTATCATCATCTCTACTACGCAACGCTGTGATGGAAAGGCGGACTGTGAGGATGGATCGGACGAGATGAGCTGTATAGGTATGCGGTAGTTTTGATATACTGTAGTTTCTGAGGATACGGTAGTCTATAGCTATATGGTAGTGTACCTGACACATGAAGTGCGAGGGCGAGAAGGAATGCGACAGGATGTGCGGATTAGATCTAATAGATCAAAGATCAATTCACGAACCTGCGTGCACCCCTTTGCCGCGAAACGTGACGTGGCAAGCGTATTGCGCTTGTGACGTAATGTTTGTCGATAAACCGTTTGTCAACGTTCTTGCATACTGCCTCCGGTGTGGTGTGGTTCGACTTTTGATGTGGTAAACGTCGCCTTGGTTCAGGTGCGCCACAGGCAACAAGTGCGTCGCCAAGGAGGCCAAGTGTGACGAAGTACGCGACTGTGACGATGGCAGTGACGATAAAGAGTGCACGCAGGTTCGTGAAGTGATCTTTGATCTTTGATCTTTTAGAGCTAATCTTTGATCTTTGCAGTGCCCTGCGTCTGCGCTTCACAGTGTGAAGGACAAGCGCTGCTTCCCCGTTGTGATGGTGTGTCCGACCGCTCTGATGGCAGTGACGAGTCTAACTGCACTTGTGATGGTAAGTGGGCGGAGTCTATCGATTTGTGGGCGTAGCCTAATTAAATTTTGCCCTTCAGAATGTACGGGTGGCCACACGGAGACGTACACGTGCGAGTCGACTCCCCATTGTTTCATGAGGTGCAATATTCGATTTTTTGGTCTTTGATCTTTGATCTTTGTAGTCTTTGATCTTTGTAGTCTCTTAGTACTAGTTAAAGGCACACACCAGTCTACTTTGACTCTCCGCTCTGACAACACTCTATCGCAAACGAAAAAAAGCGAGAGGATTGTGAGAACGAAGTGTTTCCAATTAGCTCGATGTATGACTTTAAAATAGACTTCAACTAAATAATTGAATATTTTTATGGAAGAGATAATTCTTCCCTCTTTATTATTCAATATTGGTAGAGTCCTGGACATGCAAAAAAATTGTGAAGTTGAAATCTTTGAATAAGCGTGATTCTATCATTCTTCAGGGTGTCTTCATCGTCTTTGCTGATGATGTCATCAGAAGGAGAACTCCATCGTTTCTGATGATCGACGCGATTTTTGGAGGATTATCTAGCAGCTTTCCGCCGTATCCCTTTGATCTCATCTTCCGAAATAATAAAGACTTTGGGGTTGTTTATGTCTGAAATCGGTGTCCAAGCCCGCGAATTTAAATGGGAGGAGTTAGTATCGCTATATAAATAGGGTTTACCAAAAATGGGCGGAGCCATGCATCGGTATATAGGAACGGGTGCGAGTGAGTATATCTAGATCCTTTGACACATCAGACAATAGGGACCCATGGTCCAGTGGATAAGAGCTCGGACAATCAACCGGATCGGTTGGTCGGCAGAAAGGTTCAATCCCCCGAGAAGGATCAGCAAAAGAAATCATGTCCCAATTGTGACCTACCCTTTTTGCCATTTTTCACTTGATGCCTTCTCGCTCTCCCTGCGTTAACGTCTAGTGAGTGACAGAGGTCCCATAGAATGACTGTGAATCGTGAACTAACTTTTTATTAACATTCTGTTCCATTGAGTTTCACATTGTGGAAGGGAAAATGCTGAGTCAAAAATCGTACTGTTCTTCTCGCTACGTTTCATCCAATAAAGATTTCGTTTTATATACTGTAGTTGTGAGCTCATGTGAAGATTTCCTCCAGAAGTAATCAATAACGTCTTTATCTTTTTTCTTATAAAAAATATATCTCTAAAATAAAAGATATTTGAACTGACCCTATCACAGTATTCTGGTCCAAGCCATTTTATCTTCCAAAGCAAGACAAAGGAGAGACCATTGTATTCGAGAGAGTTTGTATGTTGAGCGGTCGTTCTTGCTTTGAAAGTCATGAGAACGCTGTGCTATAGGTCTCCCTCTCCCTATAGGTCACTCTCTCCCTCTCCCTCCGTCTACTTTCCTCGTGGCTATTGATCGTGGATATAGTTTGCATTAAGAAGGTAGGCAGGGAGAGTGCTGACTGTATCATGATAAAAAACTCTTTAATAAATAACTCTCTTTATGATATACGATAAATAAATTAGTCTCTAAATGCGTTCCCCCTTGATCGAGTGTTGTATCGTATACCACACAGTTCGATGTCAATTGGGACATATGATGACTTCATTATTTTTAAATTAATTTAACAAATAATTCACCATGAAATTTTCAATTTCTTGCGCTTAAAAATCGTAACAATGTGTAATCAATATAATATCATAAAAGTAGAGAATATAAATGGGCCGATTTTTCGCAATGGCCTTAACAATACATACTAAGTAAATGAGTGATATATCGATGATTTTACCTACTTTGACGTACTTTTTTCGTCTAATAATAATGAACACATGACTGGAAACCAATATAAACGTATTCAGAGGTTTAGGAGCAGTTAGAAAAATCACGTCGACGTCGTCATCTGAAGTCTACCAGTCAAGTCCTCTATGCGAAAACACACGTTTGTGAAAGAATTAGGTCGATCGGAGAGAAAAATGTTCATCGACGATTACGACGTCTGAAGGCGTCGTCAGATGACGTCCGTCTGAAAACTACCTTCAGAAGGTCTGATAACCATATGTTCCAAGTTTGACGTCGATCCGTCAACGTTGAGGACCTTTTCACTCTATAGAATCCACTAGAAAAAATATTCAAAGTCCAGAAATAGTTAGCTGTACTAGGCTGGTCAATTTTTGACCAGACTGGTCAATTTTTGTCCAGTTAAATAACTACTTGGTTATTGAAACTCAGTTATAAAGAAATCGAGCCACGTGTAAAAGAGCCTTTAACTAACCATTAGTTGTTTAAAAGGGCCTAAATCTGAGCGCGGAGATAGTCGAAAATAGCGTGAAAAAGAGGTAGGGTTCATTAGTTGAATGGTCCTAGGAATACGGAGTAATCGCGCTATTTTCTATATTGCAGCTTTATGCATAAATTAGGGAGAAATCGCGCTATTTTCTCAATTCCAATACAATAGAAAAAATGCGGGAGATCTAGCTATTTTCTCATTTGCATTGTAATGCAAAAATACGGGGAATTGACGCTATTTTGTCAATTGCAATTATGCTAATAAAGGTTTTCGATGAATATATAAAACAATATTCTATGTAGATATCAAATATTGATTGGTCTAATCATTCACAAAAGTGATTATATCAATTCCGAACATCTTTATATGAGGCCGCTTGCGTAAGAATCAACTAAAATCAGTGAATTCTGGCACTATCAAAAAATCAAGTTTTGGGGATCGGGGGATCTCAAGGTTGCTGATAACGATGGTCATATTCAATTTGTATCTAGAGAAACCGTTGAGGCCTGACGACGTCGCGTTGAAATCGAGTTTTTAGTCATTTCTCGTCACACGATGATGCTAATTGAAAGAGCGAATAATGAATTTATAAGTCATGCAAATGTACTCAATACTAATTTGAGGAACACTGTTTTGGCCATAGGTTCTAGACAGTGAACCTCTCTAAGGTTTGCAGACTATTATCTTACGGGGCTAAATCTGATGACGATCATGCCTGTCTAATTCAATTTTTCATGGAAAAGAAAAAAAATCAGCCAATTTGCAGAAGATATTTTGGAGAAAATGAACTTTAAGTGTAATTATTTTGCCGCTGGAATTGATGCAAGAGGCGAGAGTGTGTGGTGGTGCGAGAGAGCAGAGAAGAATTATCTTCCGTCTACCCCATTCCTTCCCATTTTAAAGTATGTAAGTGGAACTCCCACAGAGTGGAATCATAAGTCATTGAAAATGCTCCAGACAACGTTTTTAATTTCTACCATTTATTCAAAAGTTACGACAAAGTAGAGACCACTTCGCCACTTTTTCGTTTCATTTATTTTCATCTCATGACTTTAGGGCACTACATAAATATTTGCAATTAAAAGGGTCTTTTTTTTGTGATTTCGTGGAATTTCAGTTGATCATTCAAGAATCTGACGTATATCGAAAATGAAAAGAATGATAAGTTGCAAGTGGGAGCTGTATATTTTTAATGTAATGATGCATGATTGGTGTGCGTACCTCCTTTATTCTGTATATTTATCGAAGGAATTCATTGATCAGAGTAGATTCAAATGATTTTTCAAAATATGAAACAATGCTACAAACTCTCACGCAAAATCAGCATAGATAATAGGATTAAGCTTTACCCTTTACCGTTCTTTTCTATACTAACTCGTTAATTCATGAACTACAGTAGTAACTCTTTCCAAATAATCAATCAATACTCGACAGATATCTGACATCATTCGCAGGTTAAAGGGCTACTTCCTCCAGATATATGGGGCCCGTTGCTTGAAAACCAGGGACTGGATATATAATATACTAGCCGTGAGCAATGTTCTGAGAGTTTCTCGAACTTTCTGAAACCTTCTTGATATTTTTCTTCCTGGAAACTATTGTTTGGTACTGTAGGGTCATGGAAGAGGGTTCGGTAGAGAGAAAGGAGAGAAGAGAAAATAGACAGAGAGGAATGGGAGATAGAATGAGGGAGAAGAGAGAGAAGATGGAGAGAGAAAAGAAAGAGACAGAGAGGTAGAGAGTGGGAAGAGAGCGCGCACGACTTGTTTTAAAGGCAAATCCTAAGCTAATTTTATTGCGGGGAAATCGTGTTAATTTCTCAATTACATCATTTGCATAAATTTTTTCGCTAATCACATCTTTCGTATTGCCCAAATCTTTCTCACAATGCCTAAAGACGGATTCCTGCATGCAAATGTACGATACTGTCTTACTCAGGCAAACAGTCGAATGTATTTTGCAGCAAAGAGAAGTTAAAATGGTACGAAAAATGTACCAAAAATGCATTTTGCAGCCACAGCTTCGAAAAAGCTTCAAAAAGTTATTGAATTGCTATAGAATTGCTACTAAAAAGGTAAAAAGCCACGAAAAAGCTAGGAAAAGCTAAGAAAGATGCATGCAAAATGTCTGCATTATTCATTTATTTTGACATCTGAAATGCATTTGAGTTAGCTGCAGAATGCATTCGACTGTTTGCCTGAGTATGACAGTTACCTGGTTGATCGTGCCAGCGGTGATATGCTCAGATACAAGATTAAGCCATGCATGTATAGGAAAAAGCCTCGCTTCGGGGCAAACAAAAAGTACGAAGGCGGATTCGGACACGCTCAACCAATCGATGTTCACGGTTTAAAGAGGAAGAGTAGAATTAGGTAGGATTGGGATTGATTATAGGAGAAAGAAACGAAGGTAGGGGGAGAAGGAGAAGTCGGAGTTTTAACTAAAAGAGAGATAGATAGAGATGGTTCATTTCTCGATTACAATATTATACATAACATAAATTTCGGGAAAACTATTTTCTCATTTGCAAATTTATCGATGAAATGAATACGATCGTAGAGGGCTGAAAATAGATTAGAAAATGAATAATTGGAAAACGAATATTCTGGACTCTTTCATCTGCCCATTTTGTGATGATATCTAGGGCAGACTGCAGAGGAGCGGATGTATTTTCTTCTTAACTAAAAGCTTTGTAAATGTTGATATCATCAGCATACATCCGTGCAATGACATCGTTATTTTGTACATGGTATGACACCACAAGGAGGGAACGACTCCTTATTCATACGAGCTACTGAATATGATTTCAAGCGCTTCCCAGATAGGTACTGCTATATTTTCATTAAATGATAAGTCAATATTTATAAGCGCATTATGCAAGAAGAGTTTTCCCATTTCTCTATTTGTGCACAAATCTCATGTAGGATGAATTGCGGCTTTTGAAAGTTGCCTAAATCAGGGTAGTGTGGTGGGGTAGGGAGCACATCATTATCGATTGTCTAAACGCTCATGAATGTTGTGGCTAGTAGGTTAGCTTTTCCAATATCGTCCGTAAATGCCATTATAATCTAAAAGTCTTTTAACACATTTTAACACTTTTTCATGAAACGAAATAACCTATGCTTATCATTACTCTCAATTGCTCTGCACTCGATTATCCTTTGGTAGCAAGATAATTCCGTGCAAAATTTCTTATTGAGAGTTTAAAATGACATAATGCTATTGGTGTCATTGTGGGTGATAGATCTCTGCCAAGCAATAAAACGTTTGTGCCAATGTCTTTCTAAATGGGGTCCCATGGATGGTATTGATTCTAGTCATCAAGGGGCAAATCGCGGATTGTTGGAGAGGCTAACAAACGCATATCTAGAATACCGTAATCTACCGTGACTACCGTAACATCTGAATTCATTGTCTCAAATAGAAGCGTAGGCTTACTTAGAACCGCGCAACTCTCACAGAATCCTGATGTGCACATTTATTTCCAAATTACAGTAGTCGGCCCGACTCTCTCGTAATATCTGAGTGTGTGATCTCAAAAGCATAATGCTAAACTCAGCTGACAGCTAAGTTCGCACATCGATTAGATATACAGTCAATAAATGAAATGCATGCGCTTTATTCATAGACATATTTGAGATCAAACTTGATTTGGTATAGGATTGTGGCCCTAAAGAGGGCCGTTGGGTTCTGGGTTTAGCCGTGAGTGCTAAGCGAGGCGTTTATTCCTTGTCTCCGACGGTCGTCTTGGGGAGAAGAACGGCGTTGATGTTGGGAAGAAGACCTCCTTGAGCGATGGTGACTCCAGCCATGAGCTTGTTCAGCTCCTCGTCGTTGCGGACGGCAAGCTGGAGATGGCGAGGGTTCATTCTGGTCTTCTTGTGCAACTAAAACTATTCAATCGATTAGAATAATAATAATATATAAAAAATGCAAATCCTAGGATACATAGATCAAAGATGAGTTCAGATCAGAAAAGATCAGAGATTAATTGCCCATGGGCAGCATAAGACACGTGTGGATGAGACGAGACGAGACTGGAAAGTTAAGATGTATTACAAATAATTACCCCCAAGTAATGATAAAAGAAGTTTAAACAGGAAAACACCACATCTCCCGCTCTTTTCATCACTATTGACGAAACTTTAAAGGCCTAAGTCATGAATAAACCACCGGTCTTCAGTCACAAATCAAAGTACCACTGATTAATATCCCGAAACAAAAATGAACCGTCCAAACTTTTCAACTAAAATTTTTCAAGAAGTATGAACAGTAATAATAATAACAGTGATTCCACAAGCATTGGGGATACCTCAAATCAATCGATTGGCTATTCAATGAAACCGTAATACGAGGGAACCGTAACCCCGTTGGCAGACTATAGTTAGCATACGATCATAATTCTACCGTAACCCAGTCTTTAATTATCATACTCAAGTTATTCCTTAATTATAGTGTAACTACCGTACCTCGATGATCTGCTATAGCCATGGTAGAACTCATTCCATCGTGAAGAAGTGCAGTGGTACGCACGATGACGAATCCCATCATCTTGGCCGAGTGATCAATTCGATACTGGAATGGTGCACATTGAGAAATGTCGTCGGACATGAACACACTCAGCGCACCACAACTACGCCATACATCCTTCATTCCACAATTATCGACTAACACAATCGACAGTTATTCTCGTCGACGTCGCCATGACATTTAGTGAATCCAGCAAAATTAAAAAAAAATAATGTAAAATCGAATGTTTCGAATATGCCCCCTCCCTCCACCTATGAAACTACAAGTTGAGTTTGAACAATACATACTTTTTCATCTAGATGACACTATAATACACTACAATATCACATTATATGTACTACACCCTCCAGATACCCACAATATCCCACTAGGTTATTCTACAGTATACCGAGATTGAACAGTTATCGATCGGCTATAAATACCTGGTACACATCCTCACATCCGAGAGTGGACATTTCGACGGAACGAGTCGATGAGAGGGCTGAAAATATTGATTGATTGCTTGAATAATCGGATAGATGTATTTAACGATTAAATGAAATATTGATGCACGATATCCAACTCACAAAACTACACTATACTACAAAAATAATACATCTAATCGACACTATTCCTTTATCAATTTCCGCGAAAAACTTCTTATATCCACCAAGACTAGTGTGATAGGAATTACGAGTGCGCCCCATTGCACCTTATATCTGCCTACCGTACCCCCTACTCATATCGTACCTTCATGGTGTTTGAATTGTTTCGGATCGATAATCTGTATGATCATATTCACGATGGCCGAGTGACCGACTCACCCTTGATCAATTATTACATTATCGATTGATGTTATACTAAAAATCGATAACTAATTGACCAAAACCGTGAATTCAGTGAACAACTTATATAATACGTATTGTTCAAAGATCAAAGATCAAACTAAAAAAACGAAATTAAAATAATCCTAAATCCTTCGCATAGACCCATTTCTAGAGAAACTCCTCTCACTCTTGACCAATTATTATATCACCCTACAGTATCCCACTAGGTCATTCTACAGTATGCATACCATATCACGAGTTTGAGAGGGCCGAAAATATCGATTGATTGCTTGAAGAATCGAATAAATCTATTTATTGATTAAATGAATCTACTTATTGATTGATGCGCGATAACCAACTCACAAAACTACACTACACCACCAAAAATTACATCTGATCGATAGTATTGATTTATCGATTTCCAAGAAAAAACTTCTTCTCCATCCATCACGAGTGAAAAGTGTGGAAAAGAAAAGAAAATCGGAGAAAACTCTTTATGTTCTTTACTCTCTCGTCTCTGCTTAGCTTTCCGTTCTTACGATTGTAAAGTATAAATAAACCGGTAGGGTAAACCGATAAACCGATATTCCACTCGGGAGCAAACCGTGAAATACAAATTTCGTATTCTATTATACTAAAACCCACCTACCAAACCGTATTTACTGAATAAAAAGTAAGAGAACAATATATAAATAGACGGAGAGATTCTTACTAATCTCGACCTCCCGCATATTCCAAGATGGGTTTCAAGTCTTAACGCTGGCCGCATCGATAAAAAGGGCTCAATCATATTATCGGCGAGGAAAATGTTTGATCATGATTCTACCGTAATCCAGTCTTTAGCTATCATATTCATGTTCTTGCTTAATTATGGTTTAGCTACAGTATCTGGATGGTATACTGTAGCCATGGTAGAACGCGTTCAATCAACGAGGGATGAGGGACGAAGGATCATTTATTTACTTCCGTGAAATACAAATTTCGTATTTCATTATACCAAAACCGACATACCAAGCTGTATTTACTGAATAAAAAGTAAGAGAACAAAATATAAATAGATGGGGAAAAATAAAGAAAATTATCATTAACTAACATCTCTCGCCTAGATCATACTTGTCCACCAAAATTCACACAAACACGAAATTTTTGCAACCCACCCAGCCGAATAAATGATAAAAAATGACGAAACTAACCAATACATAGTTGTTCGTTGCTGTATCTCCTATCCACCGTTTGAAGAAACGAACTGAAATGTATCCACAAAGCATCAATGTAAGAATAATAGTTGACACCAAGTTTTCAATCAATTAATAAGTAAACAAGTTTGCTGATATCTGCAGCCCCTTTTGCATCATCATTTCTTCATTTATGATTCATCAAAACATTGTATTGCTGTATCTATCACAGCTCTATATAAGACCAGGTATAAATCATGGTGGCATGATTCTATGATAAGACATGACCATAGGTCGAAAAGTAGGTTACAAACTACGAAGCCTGACCGCATTTTGAGCCGAAAATTTACGAAAAATCAAAAAACCTGACCGCATTTTGAAAATGTGTAACGTAGTTATTCGACCTAATGACATGACTATTATACATAGATGGGCACGCTGGGGGAAAGGCTGTGCGCAAACCGGGGAATTGTAAGGCAAGGCTATGTGCATGGCCATTTTTTAGCAGATTTCACTGGAAATGTTCCGATCTTTGCTAGGCAAGGCTATGCGCAAGGCCCTGCAACGGAAGGAAAGGCTGTGCGCAAAACGAATTCGTTTTCACGCGCCCACCTATGCTATTATACCTGGTCTCTTATATACAGATCATAGACGACAGACATGGTCTATAGTTATTCCATGGGATAGACCCACCCGCAAAACTTCTCCCTTCATGGGTACCCACCCGCAAAATTGGACCATAAATTGGCGATTTTCTTGAAATTTTCATGATTTTGGGGTACCCACATGCGTTTTTATCTCAAAATCGGGTTACCCACACGCGTTTTTGACCCAAAATCTATGTACCCACACGCATTTGAAGGGTCTGGGATATAGATAGACCATCACTGATAGACGACTAGGGTATCGAACTTAATTAATATACACAACTCTCACAGGACAAAAGGCTTCCAATTATTTAATAATAAAAATAATTATCATAAATGACTGATCTGATATGATTAACGGCATGTCACGACGCTTCATTACATCGAGGGGCCGAATCTTCGTGGTTAAACTGAAATAAAGCAAATTCACATTAGTGGAAGGATAGTATAATCGATTACATATTATCGGTATATACTTTCCCTAATGTGCTCGCACTCTAGAATACATTACTGTAATGTTTCTGAGCTACATGATAGCAGTTTAAACTAAGTGAATTGTAAAACTATGCAGCAAAACAAATTGCAAGGAAGAAACAGGGCTAGGATACGAAATGTGTGTTCTAGTTCACCCAAGTTTTGATCTATATCATGATATAATTACTTATGCGGAGTTCAGAACTTGGAAAATGAACAAAATGAACGAAAATGCTGCTCAGAAGTTAAAGAAAATGCTCAGATAATGGTGATTTTCGATGATATTATACAAATTTTAATGGATTTTTAGTTTCATTTCAATAGTGTTGGGTTGCAAACAGTGTTGCGGACGCGTTTTACTGATGATAAGTGGAAATTTGACCTGAACTTTCGCATCATTTTCGTTGATACTCTGGAATTGCTTTATAATCACGCCATGCATGGATTCTGTCATACATTTTCGAGCATCCACGTTGTGAATGAGCACTTTTGTCGATGCGGTCAGTTTTGATAGTAAGTATCACGGGTATCGTGGGTGGGGCGAAAATGTATGGATTCTGTCATTCCATGCATGATCATGAACCACGGATATTCCATGCATCATCATGCATGGAATGTCGAATAATGCATGATAATACTTGTATTCGTGATCATGCAGGGATTTCAACACCAGAGATGGGTGAGCAGTTAGAGAGACTGCTCACCAGTTGGAGGGTGGCAATATAGGTGAGTGAAGAGACATTCTCGCCACCATAGTGTTTACCCATATAAGGAGATTTCGTTCCTATTTACAAAAATACACAATCGTTCGATACTATTGAGGTGTTTAAATCCAAGCATGACCGCGGATACAAGTAAAATCATGGCTATGGGCAGGGCCATTTCTTTGCAGATTTAACTGGAAATTTTCCAATTTTTGCGAGGCAAAGCTAAGTGCAAAGTCCAGCAAGGGAAGGCAAGGCCGTGCGCAAAAAGAATCAGTTTTTTTTCTTTGATTTTCGGCTTAAAGTGCTCAAAAAAGGATCATACGATATTTATCTCAGTAGCATACTATATAAATGACCTAATTTAGTTGTTTTCCGTGAAACAACGAGTTTCAACGCTTTTGAAGTGTATAAAACCATCTTTTTCGAGCAAAAATCGAGCATTTTCGGGCATTTTCCACCTGAACTTCTGAACAGCATTTTCCGCATTTTCTAGCATTTTCCGTTCTGAAGTTCTGAACACCGCATAAGACAAATGAAACAAATGACAGAAGCCCTTTCGACAAAAAAATAAAGTAAGAAATGCCACTGACCGGCAATGAGTAGGACTCCTTTCTTGACTTTCTCTTCTTCTTGTCTCCACTGGTTGTCCTCTGGGACTTGGCGGCCTTCTTTGCTCCCTTGGCGGGTGGCATACTGACGATGAGGGTTGGTTAGTGGCGATGTGCTATGGCTTACCGAGGGCATATGCATGAACGCCGACAAACCGTTTGCCCGACAAACGTGACGTCACAACCGTAGGAGGAGGCGTTTGCCAGAGTTCCTCCGTCTACGCTTGTTATGTCTCGTTTATCGACAAACGGAGTTCATGCATACGGCCTCTGAAGTCAGAATTATCAAACTGTAACAAAGTAAAACCATTGTAATAGGCGAAAAATGCTCTCGCAAATTTGAGCCAGAGGCGCAGCAAAATAAACTGTAGAAAAAATCGTCGACCTGTAAAAAATCGTGAAGTGACTTTATTTCATTTAATTTAGATTAATTAGGCGAGAAAAAAATGTTGAAATGACATTTACATTTATTTTTTGTTTACAAAATGATCATTATCCATGGTAAAAGCTAAATTATTGCATGTTCTTGGCACTGTGCCGGGAAATATTTTCGTTCTCTATCTCTTTCCTTTCGCGTCTTCTCTCACCATCTCCCTCTTTCTCTAGCATGTTCTAACCACGAATTCTTCCCACGCCATGAGTGATCGTTCTTTGATCAAAGCAGAGACTGTGCAGATATGAGAGAGAGTGAGGAAGTGTGAGAGAGGTCAGAGAAAGAAAGACATGATCCATAATTGTTTATTAATCTGTCTAATCGGTCTCGATCTCTTCCCGCCTTTTTCACTATGCTATTGTTCATTTAATTTTGGTTTTCTTCTGCTTCTACTTAGAAATTTGTCCAGTCCCTTGGATCACTCTCTGCCTATCTTCGTCTCGCTTCCCTCTCCCTCTCCTTCTCTCTCTCTCCTTCTCGCCCTCTCCCTCTCTCCCTCTCCCTCTACCTCTCTCGGGATTTTCGGACCTATCTTTGAACTTTCTTTGTTCATTTGCGTATCGGCGTTGTTGTGTAGCCCTTCATAATTGTTAGTTCCATTTTAAACTAGATATTTGAACTTTTCTTTTTGTTTACTGGTCCTTCCTAATAATATTCTAAATTTGTGATTCTCCTCTTTGAGTTCAATCTCAGTTTCCTCTTCTTTCTTTGTCTATAAGAAAGTACGACCATATACCATTCACATTTAGCTTGGATACTCGTTTAAATCAATTGAACTCTGTCGTATGCCTATGTATTTTAGTCGTGTATCACTATTCCCAATCCACATCGATTAGACGCGTCCTATGTACATGTTTATGGGTGGTAGTTTGGCATTGTTTAATAATGTATTGATATATTGATTGAATAAGATCAAAGATCAAAGACCATTTGCTCGATCCCTTGACCATAATAGCAAATGTGCATTTGAAACAAGACTACAGACGTGACCCTCGATGTTTTCGTAATCGAATCGAGATAGACAGCATTATCGATCGATTGCAAGGGAACAGAGTAGGGGACAAGAGCGGGTGATCTACCCTCTCGCTCTGTTCAATCGACCTCAGTCTCTTTCTTCTATCTTCTATCTATCTCGATCTCCTTCCCAGTCTCGTTCATAGCTGTTGTTTTTCTGATTGTTGTTCATGCTCGCGTCTTTGATTTGCTAGTGGTGCATAGGTTTTCTTGGTAGTTCTCAAGCGTATTTCATTGCTAGGCCACTTTGTTTTAAGCTTAGATTAATGCATGTTAGGCAGTATTTCATTCAATGTGATATTGATTTCGGTAGATCACTCTTTCATAAATATTATTGATTTCTTTTCCACGTATACTTGTGTCACCCACATCCACATCTCGACTAAGTATCTTTGACGTTTACAGTGCCTCCTCTCCTTTCCCATCAACACTCGATCTTCACACACGCCCCCACTGTAGATGGCTCATCCTGTTGAGCCGGAGTTTGGTCGTCACGGAGAGTACAGTACTGGAAGAACTGCTGTTGAGGTTTGATCTTTGATCTTTGATCTTCTTGATCTTTGATAACTTTGATTTTCGCTCTGTATCACAAACGATCAAATCCTTTTTTGATTCGTCAGCATTCTCAAAATCGATTAGCAATTATTGATTAGTACCTAATTATTGATTTATCCACTATTTCCAGGCATTCCGTCAGGGCGCCTACACTAAACCCACCAACATGTACCATGGCAACGGGGAAACCAGCGGGTCCATGTGAGTGATTGCGGTAGTCATCCATCTGACCCACTGAACTACCGTATCCCAAGTGTAATCCTACCGAGGAGTCTCTGGATGAAGATGCAGATGCATGCGGACTCGCTGAGGGACGCGATGGGCGACAAGTGCTGTCGATGCCTGCACCATGTGAGTTTTGGCGGCTACAGTACCCACTTACACAACGCAGTTAATCACGAACTGACTTTTCCAGATGCCGTCGTTCATGCTGATCATAGCGATCATAGTCGTCATCGGTCTGGTAATAGCGACGGTCCCCATCGCCTTCATTCTCATCTCGAACAGTAATAGCGGCGAGAAGGCAGAGGCGCAATCGCGACCCGGAGGAGTCGTGTTCCACGTGGGTTACTTAGGATCTAGACGCGGCTTAGGCGTTTAAAGTCTTACGTTAAACGTTTTTAGTCGCGCTAAATCATAATGGCTAAACAAACTATAAGTATATGGCTTTCGAATGAGCAATAAATGTTTTACAGTTTACAGTTTTACAGTTTAATCACATTTATCAAGAGTAGGCTCTGATGTGCATGTGCAGCAATAAATGATCACTCTTAAAATGCATAAGAATCTCCTTGTAATGCCTGTAATGTTTTCAGCCAATTCGACACGGATTTGTCTGGCCCGGCTACAACGAGAACACCGACATGGAGCACGAATATGTAAGGCTGGAGATCAAAGATCAAATATCACAGATCAAAGATCAGAGATCAATCCGCCCCTTTTAGATACATGATAGTCTTCGAGACTTCTCGGCATCTGCGCTCTTCCCACCCAACGTCTCGCTGTGCATGGGATTCGGATTCGCTTGCACGTCACGACCGGTATGTGGGAGTGTATTGTGTTATCGATCGGAACCACTGATCCATGCCTTTTAACCAACTGAATTTTGGCCTTGTTCATTGATCTTTGAAAGAGATCCATTCTCTGCTCTGATATTTTGAACTTTTGGGTTGTTTGATTGAAATTTAAAGACACATCCCGAGATAATTGGAAACTCTTCACTCTGGCAACGAAAGCGAGAGAATATTGCCAGCGAGGAGAGTTTCAAATTAGCTCGGGCCGTTGTGACTTTAAACTTTAAATCATTTGCTCATTTATCTTATGCAGAGTATCATCATCTCTACTACGCAACGCTGTGATGGAAAGGCGGACTGTGAGGATGGATCGGACGAGATGAGCTGTATAGGTATGCGGTAGTTTTGATATACTGTAGTTTCTGAGGATACGGTAGTCTATAGCTATATGGTAGTGTACCTGACACATGAAGTGCGAGGGCGAGAAGGAATGCGACAGGATGTGCGGATTAGATCTAATAGATCAAAGATCAATTCACGAACCTGCGTGCACCCCTTTGCCGCGAAACGTGACGTGGCAAGCGTATTGCGCTTGTGACGTAATGTTTGTCGATAAACCGTTTGTCAACGTTCTTGCATACTGCCTCCGGTGTGGTGTGGTTCGACTTTTGATGTGGTAAACGTCGCCTTGGTTCAGGTGCGCCACAGGCAACAAGTGCGTCGCCAAGGAGGCCAAGTGTGACGAAGTACGCGACTGTGACGATGGCAGTGACGATAAAGAGTGCACGCAGGTTCGTGAAGTGATCTTTGATCTTTGATCTTTTAGAGCTAATCTTTGATCTTTGCAGTGCCCTGCGTCTGCGCTTCACAGTGTGAAGGACAAGCGCTGCTTCCCCGTTGTGATGGTGTGTCCGACCGCTCTGATGGCAGTGACGAGTCTAACTGCACTTGTGATGGTAAGTGGGCGGAGTCTATCGATTTGTGGGCGTAGCCTAATTAAATTTTGCCCTTCAGAATGTACGGGTGGCCACACGGAGACGTACACGTGCGAGTCGACTCCCCATTGTTTCATGAGGTGCAATATTCGATTTTTTGGTCTTTGATCTTTGATCTTTGTAGTCTTTGATCTTTGTAGTCTCTTAGTACTAGTTAAAGGCACACACCAGTCTACTTTGACTCTCCGCTCTGACAACACTCTATCGCAAACGAAAAAAGCGAGAGGATTGTGAGAACGAAGTGTTTCCAATTAGCTCGATGTATGACTTTAAAATAGACTTCAACTAAATAATTGAATATTTTTATGGAAGAGATAATTCTTCCCTCTTTATTATTCAATATTGGTAGAGTCCTGGACATGCAAAAAAATTGTGAAGTTGAAATCTTTGAATAAGCGTGATTCTATCATTCTTCAGGGTGTCTTCATCGTCTTTGCTGATGATGTCATCAGAAGGAGAACTCCATCGTTTCTGATGATCGACGCGATTTTTGGAGGATTATCTAGCAGCTTTCCGCCGTATCCCTTTGATCTCATCTTCCGAAATAATAAAGACTTTGGGGTTGTTTATGTCTGAAATCGGTGTCCAAGCCCGCGAATTTAAATGGGAGGAGTTAGTATCGCTATATAAATAGGGTTTACCAAAAATGGGCGGAGCCATGCATCGGTATATAGGAACGGGTGCGAGTGAGTATATCTAGATCCTTTGACACATCAGACAATAGGGACCCATGGTCCAGTGGATAAGAGCTCGGACAATCAACCGGATCGGTTGGTCGGCAGAAAGGTTCAATCCCCCGAGAAGGATCAGCAAAAGAAATCATGTCCCAATTGTGACCTACCCTTTTTGCCATTTTTCACTTGATGCCTTCTCGCTCTCCCTGCGTTAACGTCTAGTGAGTGACAGAGGTCCCATAGAATGACTGTGAATCGTGAACTAACTTTTTATTAACATTCTGTTCCATTGAGTTTCACATTGTGGAAGGGAAAATGCTGAGTCAAAAATCGTACTGTTCTTCTCGCTACGTTTCATCCAATAAAGATTTCGTTTTATATACTGTAGTTGTGAGCTCATGTGAAGATTTCCTCCAGAAGTAATCAATAACGTCTTTATCTTTTTTCTTATAAAAAATATATCTCTAAAATAAAAGATATTTGAACTGACCCTATCACAGTATTCTGGTCCAAGCCATTTATCTTCCAAAGCAAGACAAAGGAGAGACCATTGTATTCGAGAGAGTTTGTATGTTGAGCGGTCGTTCTTGCTTTGAAAGTCATGAGAACGCTGTGCTATAGGTCTCCCTCTCCCTATAGGTCACTCTCTCCCTCTCCCTCCGTCTACTTTCCTCGTGGCTATTGATCGTGGATATAGTTGCATTAAGAAGGTAGGCAGGGAGAGTGCTGACTGTATCATGATAAAAAACTCTTTAATAAATAACTCTCTTTATGATATACGATAAATAAATTAGTCTCTAAATGCGTTCCCCCTTGATCGAGTGTTGTATCGTATACCACACAGTTCGATGTCAATTGGGACATATTGATGACTTCATTATTTTTAAATTAATTTAACAAATAATTCACCATGAAATTTTCAATTTCTTGCGCTTAAAAATCGTAACAATGTGTAATCAATATAATATCATAAAAGTAGAGAATATAAATGGGCCGATTTTTCGCAATGGCCTTAACAATACATACTAAGTAAATGAGTGATATATCGATGATTTTACCTACTTTGACGTACTTTTTTCGTCTAATAATAATGAACACATGACTGGAAACCAATATAAACGTATTCAGAGGTTTAGGAGCAGTTAGAAAAATCACGTCGACGTCGTCATCTGAAGTCTACCAGTCAAGTCCTCTATGCGAAAACACACGTTTGTGAAAGAATTAGGTCGATCGGAGAGAAAAATGTTCATCGACGATTACGACGTCTGAAGGCGTCGTCAGATGACGTCCGTCTGAAAACTACCTTCAGAAGGTCTGATAACCATATGTTCCAAGTTTGACGTCGATCCGTCAACGTTGAGGACCTTTTCACTCTATAGAATCCACTAGAAAAAATATTCAAAGTCCAGAAATAGTTAGCTGTACTAGGCTGGTCAATTTTTGACCAGACTGGTCAATTTTTGTCCAGTTAAATAACTACTTGGTTATTGAAACTCAGTTATAAAGAAATCCGAGCCACGTGTAAAAGAGCCTTTAACTAACCATTAGTTGTTTAAAAGGGCCTAAATCTGAGCGCGGAGATAGTCGAAAATAGCGTGAAAAAGAGGTAGGGTTCATTAGTTGAATGGTCCTAGGAATACGGAGTAATCGCGCTATTTTCTATATTGCAGCTTTATGCATAAATTAGGGAGAAATCGCGCTATTTTCTCAATTCCAATACAATAGAAAAAATGCGGAGATCTAGCTATTTTCTCATTTGCATTGTAATGCAAAAATACGGGGAATTGACGCTATTTTGTCAATTGCAATTATGCTAATAAAGGTTTTCGATGAATATATAAAACAATATTCTATGTAGATATCAAATATTGATTGGTCTAATCATTCACAAAAGTGATTATATCAATTCCGAACATCTTTATATGAGGCCGCATTGCGTAAGAATCAACTAAAATCAGTGAATTCTGGCACTATCAAAAAATCAAGTTTTGGGGATCGGGGGATCTCAAGGTTGCTGATAACGATGGTCATATTCAATTTGTATCTAGAGAAACCGTTGAGGCCTGACGACGTCGCGTTGAAATCGAGTTTTTAGTCATTTCTCGTCACACGATGATGCTAATTGAAAGAGCGAATAATGAATTTATAAGTCATGCAAATGTACTCAATACTAATTTGAGGAACACTGTTTTGGCCATAGGTTCTAGACAGTGAACCTCTCTAAGGTTTGCAGACTATTATCTTACGGGGCTAAATCTGATGACGATCATGCCTGTCTAATTCATTTTTCATGGAAAAGAAAAAAAATCAGCCAATTTGCAGAAGATATTTTGGAGAAAATGAACTTTAAGTGTAATTATTTTGCCGCTGGAATTGATGCAAGAGGCGAGAGTGTGTGGTGGTGCGAGAGAGCAGAGAAGAATTATCTTCCGTCTACCCCATTCCTTCCCATTTTAAAGTATGTAAGTGGAACTCCCACAGAGTGGAATCATAAGTCATTGAAAATGCTCCAGACAACGTTTTTAATTTCTACCATTTATTCAAAAGTTACGACAAAGTAGAGACCACTTCGCACTTTTTCGTTTCATTTATTTTCATCTCATGACTTTAGGGCACTACATAAAATATTTGCAATTAAAAGGGTCTTTTTTTTTGTGATTTCGTGGAATTTCAGTTGATCATTCAAGAATCTGACGTATATCGAAAATGAAAAGAATGATAAGTTGCAAGTGGGAGCTGTATATTTTTAATGTAATGATGCATGATTGGTGTGCGTACCTCCTTTATTCTGTATATTTATCGAAGGAATTCATTGATCAGAGTAGATTCAAATGATTTTTCAAAATATGAAACAATGCTACAAACTCTCACGCAAAATCAGCATAGATAATAGATTAAGCTTTACCCTTTACCGTTCTTTTCTATACTAACTCGTTAATTCATGAACTACAGTAGTAACTCTTTCCAAATAATCAATCAATACTCGACAGATATCTGACATCATTCGCAGGTTAAAGGGCTACTTCCTCCAGATATATGGGGCCCGTTGCTTGAAAACCAGGGACTGGATATATAATATACTAGCCGTGAGCAATGTTCTGAGAGTTTCTCGAACTTTCTGAAACCTTCTTGATATTTTTCTTCCTGGAAACTATTGTTTGGTACTGTAGGGTCATGGAGAGGGTTCGGTAGAGAGAAAGGAGAGAAGAGAAAATAGACAGAGAGGAATGGGAGATAGAATGAGGGAGAAGAGAGAGAAGATGGAGAGAGAAAAGAAAGAGACAGAGAGTAGAGAGTGGGAAGAGAGCGCGCACGACTTGTTTTAAAGGCAAATCCTAAGCTAATTTTATTGCGGGGAAATCGTGTTAATTTCTCAATTACATCATTTGCATAAATTTTTTCGCTAATCACATCTTTCGTATTGCCCAAATCTTTCTCACAATGCCTAAAGACGGATTCCTGCATGCAAATGTACGATACTGTCTTACTCAGGCAAACAGTCGAATGTATTTTGCAGCAAAGAGAAGTTAAAATGGTACGAAAAATGTACCAAAAAATGCATTTTGCAGCCACAGCTTCGAAAAAGCTTCAAAAAGTTATTGAATTGCTATAGAATTGCTACTAAAAAGGTAAAAAGCCACGAAAAAGCTAGGAAAAGCTAAGAAAGATGCATGCAAAATGTCTGCATTATTCATTTATTTTGACATCTGAAATTACATTTGAGTTAGCTGCAGAATGCATTCGACTGTTTGCCTGAGTATGACAGTTACCTGGTTGATCGTGCCAGCGGTGATATGCTCAGATACAAGATTAAGCCATGCATGTATAGGAAAAAGCCTCGCTTCGGGGCAAACAAAAAGTACGAAGGCGGATTCGGACACGCTCAACCAATCGATGTTCACGGTTTAAAGAGGAGAGTAGAATTAGGTAGGATTGGGATTGATTATAGGAGAAAAGAAACGAAGGTAGGGGGGAGAAGGAGAAGTCGGAGTTTTAACTAAAAGAGAGATAGATAGAGATGGTTCATTTCTCGATTACAATATTATACATAACATAAATTTCGGGAAAACTATTTTCTCATTTGCAAATTTATCGATGAAATGAATACGATCGTAGAGGGCTGAAAATAGATTAGAAAATGAATAATTGGAAAACGAATATTCTGGACTCTTTCATCTGCCCATTTTGTGATGATATCTAGGGCAGACTGCAGAGGAGCGGATGTTTTTTCTTCTTAACTAAAAGCTTTGTAAATGTTGATATCATCAGCATACATCCGTGGCAATGACATCGTTATTTTGTACATGGTATGACACCACAAGGAGGGAACGACTCCTTATTCATACGAGCTACTGAATATGATTTCAAGCGCTTCCCAGATAGGTACTGCTATATTTTCATTAAATGATAAGTCAATATTTATAAGCGCATTATGCAAGAAGAGTTTTCCCATTTCTCTATTTGTGCACAAATCTCATGTAGGATGAATTGCGGCTTTTGAAAGTTGCCTAAATCAGGGTAGTGTGGTGGGGTAGGGAGCACATCATTATCGATTGTCTAAACGCTCATGAATGTTGTGGCTAGTAGGTTAGCTTTTCCAATATCGTCCGTAAATGCCATTATAATCTAAAAGTCTTTTAACACATTTTAACACTTTTTCATGAAACGAAATAACCTATGCTTATCATTACTCTCAATTGCTCTGCACTCGATTATCCTTTGGTAGCAAGATAATTCCGTGCAAAATTTCTTATTGAGAGTTTAAAATGACATAATGCTATTGGTGTCATTGTGGGTGATAGATCTCTGCCAAGCAATAAAACGTTTGTGCCAATGTCTTTCTAAATGGGGTCCCATGGATGGTATTGATTCTAGTCATCAAGGGGCAAATCGCGGATTGTTGGAGAGGCTAACAAACGCATATCTAGAATACCGTAATCTACCGTGACTACCGTAACATCTGAATTCATTGTCTCAAATAGAAGCGTAGGCTTACTTAGAACCGCGCAACTCTCACAGAATCCTGATGTGCACATTTATTTCCAAATTACAGTAGTCGGCCCGACTCTCTCGTAATATCTGAGTGTGTGATCTCAAAAGCATAATGCTAAACTCAGCTGACAGCTAAGTTCGCACATCGATTAGATATACAGTCAATAAATGAAATGCATGCGCTTTATTCATAGACATATTTGAGATCAAACTTGATTTGGTATAGGATTGTGGGCCCTAAAGAGGGCCGTTGGGTTCTGGGTTTAGCCGTGAGTGCTAAGCGAGGCGTTTATTCCTTGTCTCCGACGGTCGTCTTGGGGAGAAGAACGGCGTTGATGTTGGGAAGAAGACCTCCTTGAGCGATGGTGACTCCAGCCATGAGCTTGTTCAGCTCCTCGTCGTTGCGGACGGCAAGCTGGAGATGGCGAGGGTTCATTCTGGTCTTCTTGTGCAACTAAAACTATTCAATCGATTAGAATAATAATAATATATAAAAAATGCAAATCCTAGGATACATAGATCAAAGATGAGTTCAGATCAGAAAAGATCAGAGATTAATTGCCCATGGGCAGCATAAGACACGTGTGGATGAGACGAGACGAGACTGGAAAGTTAAGATGTATTACAAATAATTACCCCCAAGTAATGATAAAAGAAGTTTAAACAGGAAAACACCACATCTCCCGCTCTTTTCATCACTATTGACGAAACTTTAAAGGCCTAAGTCATGAATAAACCACCGGTCTTCAGTCACAAATCAAAGTACCACTGATTAATATCCCGAAACAAAAATGAACCGTCCAAACTTTTCAACTAAAATTTTTCAAGAAGTATGAACAGTAATAATAATAACAGTGATTCCACAAGCATTGGGGATACCTCAAATCAATCGATTGGCTATTCAATGAAACCGTAATACGAGGGAACCGTAACCCCGTTGGCAGACTATAGTTAGCATACGATCATAATTCTACCGTAACCCAGTCTTTAATTATCATACTCAAGTTATTCCTTAATTATAGTGTAACTACCGTACCTCGATGATCTGCTATAGCCATGGTAGAACTCATTCCATCGTGAAGAAGTGGCAGTGGTACGCACGATGACGAATCCCATCATCTTGGCCGAGTGATCAATTCGATACTGGAATGGTGCACATTGAGAAATGTC